>JAKSZT010054308.1:3175694-3273459 GCA_026826555.1 Tolypeutes matacus
GATATCTCCTGCTGATTCTGTTTCCCGAGAGAACCCTGACTAATACAAACTCCAAAATTTAGAAGATGCTTGCGATGACATTATGCTGGCAGAGGATGACTACTTAATGATACCTTATCAAATTGGTGATGTTTTCATTAGCCATTCTCAAGAAGAAACACAAGAAATGTTAGAAGAAGCAAAGAAAAATTTGCAGGAAGAAATTGGCGCCTTAGAATCCAGAGTGGAATCAATTCAGCGGGTGTTAGCAGATCTGAAAGTTCAGTTATATGCAAAATTTGGGAGCAACATAAACCTTGAAGCTGATGAAAGTTAAACATTTTATAATACTTTCTGAAATTTGTTTAATAAACTTGAATATTGTTTAAAATGATAATTTCCCTTCTTCAAATGATATGGAAAGCAAAACTTTTTTAAAAAACTTTTCATTTATTTAATGGAAACTTGCCTATTTTCACATCTTATTTATTTTATATTTTTAAAAGAAGACAGTATTTATCTTTGTATTTTACATAATGATTATATCAAGTCTAGGGGCTTTATGTCATGTTATTAAAATCAGTTAAGCAATCTTAAAAAAAGAAAGGATGCTGGATTTTGTCGAGCCTTTTCTACAAAGACGAAGATGATCATGTGTTTATTCCCTTCAATTTGTTAATGTTACATATTACGTTAATTTGTTTTTTTTTATGTTGAACCATCCTTGCATACCAGGAATAAATCCCACTTGGTCATGTATATAATTCCTTTGATATGCTCTTAGATTCTATTTGCAAGTATTCTGTTGAGAATTTTTGCATCTATGTTCACTGGAGAAATTGGTCTGTAATTTTCTTTTCTTGTAGTATCTTTATCTGGCTTTGGTATTAGGGTGATGTTCCTTCATAAAATGTGTTGGCTAATTTTCCCTATTCTTCAAAATTTTTTAGAAGAGTTTAAACAGGACTGGAGTTAATTCTTCTTGAAATGCTTGGTAGAATTCACCTGCAAGCCTTCTGATCCTGGACTTTTCTTTGTTGGGCAATTTTTAAAAAAATTTATTGAAATACATCACTTGTACATGAACATACATAAACAATAAGTATATAATAATAGTTGTGAACTTACAAAACAAACATACATAATATCATACAGGGCTCTCATAACTCACCATACCACCAATATCTTGCATTGTTGTGAAACATTTTTAACTAATGATTAAAGAGTATCCTCAAAATATTACTAGTAACCAAAGTATTTTCCCCCAACCCAACCTATTATCATTATTATTATTTATATCATTTATACATGAACATACATAAACAATAAATGTATAGTAAAAACTGTGAACTTATGAAGTAAACATTCAACTTCAAACAGGGGTCCCATACATCAGCTCTCCACCAACACCATGCATTGTTATGAGACATTTTTTCACATTTTTAAAGAATATTGTCAAAATCTTACTACTAATTATAGTCCTTATCTTACATTTGGTGTATTTTTTCCCCCAACCAACCCTAGTATTATTTTTTAAGTATATTTTTATGACAAAAATTATAAACCTACTAAACAATCACGCGCATGTGCAGAATTCCCAAACAACACCCCTCTATCAACACACCACACCGTGATGGAACATTTGTTACAGACTATGAGTTAATATCCGATTATTACCAGTTCCACAGCATACACTTGGCACACATTTTCCATACTCCCCCATTATCAACACAGTACATCTTTGGCATAGATGCAAGAATATTACATTATTACTGTTAATCACACTCCATAGGTCACTCCAGTTGTATTTTTCCCATGCTTCACCACATTCCCATCACCCTACAATACTGATGTATACATGCTCTAGCTCACAAAGGACACTCTTGCATCTGTACCATCAACCACTATTCTCATCCACCTCTGGGTTTACTGTACTATTCGATCCCTAGATTATTCTCTAGCTTTCTTTCAACTGGCATTTACATCCCTAGACTAACATTTTCAGCCAATCCCCCATTTATAAACCAGCTGTTACTCACTATAACGTGTTACCATCAACTCTGTACATTTCCTCACTTCTACAGTAAAGCCAATTAAAACTTCTACATACATTAAATATCAGTAATCCATCTCAGTCCTCCTCTTATCTCCTTTAAGAATCTACCACCTGGACTTCCAGGAAGATGGCAGAATAGTAAAACACAGGAATCTCTTCTCCAGAAAAATAGCTATAAAACAGGCTGAAACAGCCCTGAAAAAGATCTTCCAGGGTTTAGGACAGCAGGTGAAGGCTGCACACCACCCAGAGGAGAGAGAGACAAAAGAGGGAAATCACAACGACAGAACTGTGAGTTGGAACCAGCAGCGTCTGCTGCTGCACACACCCTCCCCCATACTCTTTAGAATTCTCAGGACTCTGGGCCTGCAAATACAGACAAAGGGGGCTCCAGGGATCTACCACTCCAGCAAAGGGGAGAGAGAGGCACACAGCCTAAGGCTGACACAGGTTCTGACCCGCAAATTTGGGCTGCGGAGCCCCATGGACCCTTCCACATGGTGGTTTGCCCTGGGAGCCTACGAAGGACTAGAGAAATCCAACCCTGGCAATCTCCCTCTCTTCTAGCCTGGACTAATTGTTGAGGACTCCACAGGAGAGGGGAGAGAGAGCCTGGGGCTGACTTGGCTTTTGACTCGCAGGTTTGGACTGCCCTGTCCCGAGAGCACTTCCAGGCCCGGTGGGGCTGCACCATTGTTTGTCTTGGAGCCTGCAAGGGGCTAAAGATATACAAACCTCCCAATCTCCTCCTTTACTAACAGGGACTGATTATTGAGGACTCAGAGGGGAGTGGAATTATACCCTAGCTGGGAAAAGGGCGGGGGCTGCCAGAGAAGACCGGAGAACTGTCTCAGAAAGTTTGAATTACAAGGCTCTTGGCCCCCAGACAGGAAGCTCTATCATATTGATTTGGTCTGTGTCACAACAAATACACACCGACCAGACATTGAATTGACAGCTGCCAGAGAATGCCATCTCCTGGCAGACCAAGGAAGTGCACATAAGAAAATTAAGCAGGAGAGGCTTTTCCTGGCCTCTATAGCCGCCCTGCCCAAGGCCCTAGGAAGCGACTGTACAACCAATTACTGGGTCCAGCGCCCAGTTTTGAGCAACCAGCAGGACAATCCTACAATCAAGGTTGAGCCAAAAATCAAAGAGCTGTGGTAACTCACAGCCTCCTACCACTAAATCCCTATAAAAGAGAAAGAGATCGAGCATCTGAGTAAATTACATCCTAACCAGATGCCTAAACACCAGCAAAAAATTACGAGCCATACTAAGAAAATAGAAGACATGGCCCAAGAAAAGGAATACACCAAAGTCCCAGAAGAGATGCAGAATTTGAGAACTAATCAGTGAGATAAGCACAAATTTCCAGAATCAAATTAATGAGATGAACGACAATATAGTTAAGGAGATAAATGACATCAAGAAGGCATTGAGTGAACGCAAAGAAGAATTTGAAATCCTGAACAGAACAGTAACGGAGTTCATGGGAATGAAAGACACAATAGGTGAGGTCAAAAACACATCTGAGGCATACAACAGCAGACTCGAAATGACAGAAGAAAGAATAAGTGATACCGATGACAGAGCAGCTAAAATTGAAGAACGAAAAGAACAGAGAGAAAAAAAGAATGGAAAAAATTGAGTAGGGACTCAGAGAGTTGAATGACAACATAAAATGCAACAACATAGCTCCTTGGGGCAGCTTGTGCTGCCAAAGTAGGATGATAACACTGGCCTCCATGGCGTGGCCTGTAATTTCCCAGAGAGGCTGGCACAGCAACCCCCAGCTGCCTCCTTGCCCGACGTGGGCCTGGGGCTTACGCTAGAGTGGCAATCTGATATAGATGTAAAAAAGCCAGTCCCTACCAGCACTGTGACTTTCAGTCAGCGCCGCTTCCCCTCATGTCAGGCACGGAGTTAAGATGGCGGCCACCAACTTCTTTCTTACTTGGACAGGTTCAAACTTTAGCTGTTCTTAGGATTATACTTTAGCCTGCTGAATTTACTAATCAGTAGCTGAAGTTGGTGCCCAACAGTCTCTTCCTCCCCCGTTTTGGGAAGTGGAGCTTTTAATTCCAGCCACGTGTTATAGTGATGTTAATATCTTAAATGTAATATTTGTACTGTATTTATATAACAGAATGTCTTCATTCTTAGGAAATAAATGCTAAAATATATTTAGGGGTAAAGGGTCGAAATGTCTATAACTTTAATAACTGATAAAAAAAAGTGTCTGTGTGTGTGTGTGTATGGGGGAGGAGATAGGGAGGGAGGAGAGAAAGAAACATGGCAGAATATCAACAATCAATGAATCTGGATGAAAGAAATATAAAGAATGTTTTTGTACTATTTTGCAATCTTCTGTAATTTACTGTTGACAACTGATAAAAACAGATAATACCTGATGTGTGTTGGTAAAACATTAAATGATATTTTTACAACAATTTACTCTACTTTGGTAATAACAGTTTATTTAGCTTAATGCTGAAATAAGTAAAAACTTCTTTAGCATGAAATACCACAGGAAAGTAGGACAAAATCATATTGAAAGGCAGAGAAAAACTGTCTTGGAGTTATAATGTTGTCCTAGTAGAGAACATAATAGAACATATTTGTAAATATTCTGGTTTGAATCTCTATGAATCTAGGACACAGATGCACTCAAATGAGAAGGTAAGTAAAAGCTCTTTGTAACTGATAAGGAACAGTACAAACATAAGTAATTTAATGTAAAAGTTGATCACAGAAACACTGTTTTGCATGTCTTATATACACAAATATGCATATTACAAACTTTTCAAGACAAAATTTGGTATGCACTCATTTCTGAAAAGGCCTTTCTTGAGTGAATATAAAAATGATGAACCAAATAATAATTTCTTTATATTTGTTAGTAAGCAAGAGAGCTGATGCTGCTCTCAGCTTTAAATTTTTTTCTAAGGAGATTTTAAGTCATATATATTGTATTTAAGGAATTAAGACAGTTGATTTTTTCTCCTGCAAAATATACACAAAAAGACTCTGCTAGGTTCTACAAGGCACACAAGATGAAGAAAGTGAGTGTTCCTGGCCAATAAGAAGCTTACTGTCTGGTGGAAGAATAAACATTTATGCAAATACCTATAACACATATTAGAATGTGATAAAACTACTAAAAAGCTCTACAAAGACAAAAGGAAAGTAAAATTGATTTCAACCAAGGCAGAATTAAGGAAACTTTTATTTCAGGAGGGAGCATATCAGATCTTGAGTAACATCTGAAAGGATAAATGGGGTTTTGGCAAGCAAAAGGGACCAAGGAGAAGACAATATCTAGGACAAGCAGCAAGATTAAAGTGAAGAATGGAGGAATTGAGGGGAAATGTTCAGTAATATGCTGTGTGTAAAGTAAAAGATACTTAAGGAGTATAGCTTGAGATAACACCAGAAAAATATGTCATACTAGATCCTGGTGGGCCTTAAATATTATGCAAAGAATTCTGGATGTTTTTCTGTAGGAAGTGGCTAGACTTCAAAGGAATTTGAGTAGGGGAATGACAACCCTGAGGAGGTATACTGTATAAGAGAGGAAGTAAGTCTTAGTGTAGTTAAATAATTTGACCAAATTAGTGAGTAATGGAGCTACACATATTTAAAATTTACTGAGAAATAATAAAAAAATAAAAAGAACAAAAGATAAAATTTATTGACTAGGTGCTCTCTCTCTAAATGTCAAGTACCTTGTTAAATATTTTACATGTATTACCTCATTTAACCCTCAACAACTCTATTAAGTAGGTACTATCTATTATTATCAGTTTTTTAGATGAGGACACTAAGAACCAAAAATCAGTAACTTGTCTAAGTTTATCTAACCAGTAAGTGATGGAGCTGGGATTTGAGAGTAAGTCAGTCCATCTGACTCTAGAGCCTGAGCTCTCTCTTTTTTTTAATTTTTATTTTTATTTTTTATTTTTTACCGGGAGGTCCCGGGGATCGAACCCGGGTCCCTCCATATGGGAGACGGACGCCCAACCAGTTGAGCCACATCCGACCCCCAGCCTGAGCTCTTAAACACAATTTAATGGGTTTTCCTTGCTGTCTTTAAGGATCACTTAAATCTAGTCTTTCCCCCCCCCCAATCTACTTCATATTCCATTGGCAGGTAGCTTTGGAAAATGCTGTTTTCATAAATTATCTTGAAGATATTAAAATTTCTCTCAAACACTCTACCAACCAACACTACTTTCTATAACAGATGTATGGAGTACGACACTTTTAGATAGAATGAAAGATCATATTTTCATATTACTATATTAAACTTTACCAGACCTAATTTATTTTCCCTTATAAAGTATGTAATGTAAAATTTGCAGGCTAATTTAGAGTTAGCACTGCATCTAAAACAGGAATTAATCAAATGATCAACCAGTTTTAAGAACCAAAAGGTATTATTCCTCTATGTAAGAACCTAGAGGAAGAATAAAGTGGTAAAAGGTATAAACTCTGGAACCAATCACTATTTTCAAATGTTAACTAAGCAACTTACTAGCTGTTTAACCCTGGAAAAATTACTTAATCTCCCTAAGTCTGAGCTTCTTCAATAATAGGACTTGGTCCTACACAGGGTTGTTGAATTTCTTAGACGAGATTGCACATAAAGTGCTTATAGTACAGTAGCTGGCATATTCACTTTGGTCAGTGAGTAGCTCCTAATCTAATACTATATACCAGAAAAAATTTCAAATAGATAAAGGAACTAAATGTAAAAATTAAAAATAAACAATTACTAGAAGAAAATAAGAGTGAACCTCTTAATTCCTTTAAAACCTGTGTGTTGGCAACCTTTTCTAAAAATGACTAAAATCCAGAAGGAATTTAAAAAAAAGCACACACCAGTAAATTTGACTATATGAAATTAGAACATTTGAATGACAAAAACAAGTATCATAAGAAAAGTCAAAAGACTATTAGGACTAAGTGTTCTCTCATAAACTATAAGAAATGTACAATACTAATAATACATTGTGCTAATAATAAGGGGTGTATGGAAAAAATATACCAAGTGTATGCTATGTTATGTTAGTGGTAATAGTCTAATCACGTTATTTCATAACCTGTAACAAATGTTCCACAACAATGCAAGGTGTTGGTGGAGGGGTGATATATGGGAATTCTGTACATTATGCATGATTTTTTGTAAGCTCACAAATTCTATAATAAAAATAAATAAATTAAAATTTAACAAAGAGTATAAGGACTAATAAGATAAGTGAGGTTGAAGGAAACAAGAGCAACATACAAAAATCAACTGTATTTCTATACTCTAGCAATAAACCTGAAAATGAAATAAAAATTCCATTTACAATAGCATCAGAAAGAATAAAATATTTAGGGATAAGTATAACAAAAGAAGTGTAAACATTGTTGAAAGAAATTAGAGATGATCTAAGTAAATGGAAAGACATTTCATGTTCACGGAACAGAAGGCTTAATATTGTTAAGACGGCAAAACTCTCCAAATTATCTATAGATTCTGTACCCATTAAGCAATAACTCTCCATTTTATCTACCCCTGGTAACCACTAAACTACTGTCTCCATGAATTTGCTAAATATTCTAAATATTTTAAATATTTCATATAAGTGGAATCATACAGTATTTGTCCTTTTTGTGAGGGTGATATTTTAAACTGCCAAGTTTGTGATAATCTGTTACACAGTAATAGAAAATTAATGCATGTATTATGTGCACATATATTTATTTTCTGGTTCTGAAAGGGCCTAGTACAAATGATCCCATAGTAACAAAGACATGCAAGTGGCACAAAGAACATCTAGTACCCATATAATGGTATTTTAATCCTCCATTTAAAAAAGTAAAAATAAAAAGCCAAGGGGGAGGATGTGGCTCAAATGGTTGGGTGTCCGCCTGCCATATGGAGGGACCTGGGTTCGATCCCCGGCACCTCCTGGTAAAATTAAAAAAAAATATATAGAAGGCGCATGGGCTGCCAGGCTCTGTGTGCCGGGGAGCCGCCAGGCACCAGGAACCATGCAGCAAGATGATGACGTAACAGGGGAGAGACAAGACAAGATGCTCCGAAAGCTCTGAAAACCAGGGACCGAGGTGGTGCAGGTGGCAGAACACCTCTCTCCTACATCAGAGGTCTCCAGGATCGAATCCTGGGGAAGACTGGAGGAGGAGGATGAGAAGAGATGGCAGGAAACAGACACAGAATTGCCCAGCGAATGGACACAAAACAGCAAATGGGGAAGGGGGGGTTTAAAATGGATAAAGTAAATAAATAAATCCTAAAAAAAAAATAAATAAATAAAAAGCCAAGTCTTTTGGGGGAAATAGTTGATTCCAGGTCTGGGACAGAGAAAGAAAAAGGCAAATCTGGTGAACAACAGCTGGCAAGTAAAAAAAAAAAAAAAAAAAAAAAAAAAAAATCCAGAGTGAATGACATCTTTCTGTGGCAGAAAACAAGGAAATACTCAAAGATGAATGAGGTTATGTCTAAAGACACAGGAGGACTTCCGGGAAGATGGCGGACAAGAAAGAAACCAGAATCTTCTCCTCCAGAAAAACAGCTAGAGGACAGGCAGAAATGGCTTGGAAAAAATCTAGAATTCAGGACACCAGGGGAAGGCTGGACAGTGCCCAGAAGAGAGAGGGGCAAAGGAAAAGAATCATGACAGCAAAACTGTGAGTTAAAAGTCACAGCTGCAAATGGAAGCATCTTAGTCCATAGACTAAGAGTCTATAGACACTTTTGAGTTCTCAGGCCTCAGGGCTGGTGGCTACAGACAAAGGGGGCCCCAGGGATACACCTCTCTAGAAAAGGGGAGAGAGGGCCACAGCCTAAGGCTGACTTAGCTTTTGACCCACAAATTTGGTCTGCTGTGTACCACCAGCCCTTCCAGGTCAGGTGGGGCCGTGCTATTGTTTGGCTTGGGAGCTGGCAAGGGACTAAAGAGATAAGACCTTCCCAATCTCCATCTCTACTAACTTGAGACTGACAGTTGAAGACTCAGAGGGGAGTGGAATTATTTCCTACCCAGGAAAAGGGAGGGGGCTGCCAGAGAAGGCAGGAGAACTGTCTCTGAGAAAGTTTGAATTACAAGGATCTTAGCCTCCAGGCAGGAATCTCTATCACATTGATACAGTCTGTGTTTCAACAAACAATCCAACCAGGTATTGAACTGCAAGGGCTGCCAAAGAGCGCCATCTTTTGGCAGACCAAGGAAGTGCACACGAGAAAATTAAAAATGAGAGGCTTTTTCTGGCCTTTATCCCTGTCCAAGGCCCTAGGAAGTGGGCCTGCAACAGATTACTGGCTACAGAGTCCAGTTTTGAGCAACCAAAAGGGACAAGCCTAATGATCCAGGTCGATCTAAGAATCAAAGAGCAGCAGTAACACACAACCTCCCGCCACTAAATCCCTATGAAAGAGAAAGAAATTGAGCATCTGAGTAAACTACATCTTAATCAGATGCCTAGACATCGGCAAAAAATTACAAGCCATACTAAGAAAATGGAAGACATGGCCCAAGAAAAGAAATATACCAAAGCCCCAGGAGAGTCTCAGTATTTGAGAGAACAAATGAGATGAGTACAAATTTTCAAAATCAAAAAATGAGTTGAAAGACATTATGGAGAAGTGGATGCAGATCAAGCAATTGGGCTCCAATCTACCACACAGGAGGTCCAGGGTTCGATTCCCAGGACCTCCTAGGGAAAGGCAAGCTGGTCCATGCGGTGAGCTGGCCCATGCAGAGTGCTAGTCCGCACGGAGAGCTGGCGCAGCAAGATGATGTAACAAAAAGAGATACAGAAGAGAGAGAATAAGAGACACAGAAGATCAGCGAGCTGAGGTGGCGCAAGAGATTGAGCACTTCTCTCCCAGTACGGAAGGTCCCAGGATTGGTTCCTGGTGCTGCCTAAAAAGAAGACAAGCAGACACAGAAGAATACACAGAGAGCAGACAGCAAGCTCAAAACAACAGGGGCAGGGAGGGGGAGATAAATAAATAGATAAATCTTAAAAAAAGAAAAAAAGAAAAAAAATAAAGACAATAAGGCTAAAGAGACAAATGACATCAACAAGACACTGAGTGAGCACAAAGAAGAAACTGAAATACTGAAAAGAAAAGTAATAGAGCTCATGGGAATGAAAGACACAATAGGTGAGATAAAAAACACATTAGTGAGAATATTCTCAGTGTCCTGATTTTGTGATAATAAGGGTTGGCTATATATTCACTACATTAGAAACCATGCATATGTCCCCAGACCTAGTTTTTCTCCCTACATCTGGTTTTTAGAATGTTGGTGATAAACTAAGCCTGATTTGTTATATGACCATCCTGTATGGGAAAAGACTGTAACTCTGGGTATCTTTGGTCAACCTTAAAAGATATAGCAGGGGGACGGATGTGACTCGGGTGGTTGGGCGTCTGTCTCCCTTATGGAAGAAGCTGGGTTCGATACCAGGACTTCCCAGGAAAAATAAAAAAAGAGAAATATAGAATGCATGTGGGCCACCAGGCCCAGTGAGCGGGTGAATTGTCAGGCCCCATGCACGGGTGAGCTGCCAGGCCCCGTGAGCCACGCAGCAAGATCGATGACGTAACGGGAGAGTGACACAAGGGAGAGCCAAGATAAGACGCACCGAAAAACCAGGAACTAAGGTGGCGCAGGCAGTAGGACGCCTCTCTCCCACATTGGAGGTTCCGAGGATCGAATCCCAGTGAAGACAAGAGGAGAAGGATGAGAAGAGAGGGCAGTAAACGGACACAGAGAGTTGCCCAGTGAATGGACAAAGAAACAGCAAAAACGGGGTGGAATTTATTCCTGGTATTCAAGGGTGGTTCAACATAAGAAAATCAATAAACGTAACATACCACATCAACAAATTGAAGGAAAAAACCACATGATCATCTCAATCAACACAGATGAGGCATTTGGCAAAATCCAGCATCCTTTTTTTGATAAAAACACTTCAAAAGATAGGAATAGGAAGAAAATTCCTCAATTTGATAAAAGGCATATATGAAAAACCCACAGCTAACATAGTTCTCAATGGGGAAAGGTTGAAAGCTTTCCTTCCAAGATCAGGAACAAGACAAGGATGACCACTGTCACCACTGTACTAGAAGTTCTAGCTAGGTCAATGAGAGAAGGAAAAAAATTATATAGAAGGTAATTATCAAATTTATTTGGTAGAGAAAGTGCATCCAAATAGCCAAAAGCACTCTAAAAAAGAAGAGCATCATGGGAGGAATTTCACTGTCTGACACTGAAACATATTACAAAGCTACAGTGGTCAAAAGAGCATGGTACTGACATAAAGATAGACACATTAGTCTGTGGAATAGAATTGAAAATCCAGAAAAACCCTCACCCCTATGGTCAACTGGTTTTTGACAAACCTACCAAGTCCATGTTAAGAGGACAAAAGAGTCTCTTCAACAAATGATGTTGGGAGAACTGGGTATCTATAACCAAAAGAGTGAAAGAGGATCCCTATCTCACTCCCTATACAAGATTTAACTCAAAATAGATCAAAGACCTAAATATAAAAGCCAGGACCATAAAACTACTAGAAGAAAATGTAGGAAACATCTTAAAGACCTTGTGGTAGGTGGTGGTTTCTTGGACCTTACACCCAAAGCACATGCAACAGGAAAAAAATAGATAAATGGGACATTCTCAAAATTAAACACTTTTGCACCTCACAGGACTTTGTCAAAAAGGTGAAAAGGCAGCTGACTCAATGCGAGAAAATATTTGGAAATTACATGTCCAATAAGGCTTTAATATCAATGATATATAAAGAGATGTTACAACTCAACAATTAAAAGAGAAATGACCCAATTAAAAAATGAGCAAAAGACTTGAACAGACATTTGTCCAAAGAAGAAATATAAATGGCAAAAAAACACATGAAAAAATGTTCAACATCACTAGCAATTAGGGAAATGCAAATCAAAACTACAATGAGGCATCATTTCACACCTATCAGAATGGCCACTATTAAAAAGACAGAAAGATGAAAAAAAAAAAAAAAAGACAACTACAAGTGTTAGAGAGGATGTGGAGAAATAGGAACACTTCTTCACTTTTGGTGGGAATTTAAAATGGTACAGCCACTGTGGAGGACTGTTTGTCAGTTCCAAAAGAAGTTGAATATAGATTTGCCACATGACCCTGCAATACCACTACTGGGTATATACCCAGAAATTGGAGAGCAGTGACACAAATAGACATCTGCACACCTATGTTCATAGCGGCGTTATTCACGATTGCCCAAAGTTGGAAACGACCCAAGTGTCCCTCAACTGATGAATGGATAAACAAACTGTAGTGTAATCACATGATGGAATATTATTCAGCTTTAAGAAGAAATGAAGTTGTAAAGCATATGACAACATGAATGAACCTGGAGTACATTGTGTTGAGCAAAGCAAGCCAGACAAAATGGACAAATACTGTATGATTGAAATAAAATATATTGTGTATCATATTGTATGATTTTATTTATATAAAATGTAAATAAAAATCAATTTATAAAGATGAAATTTGATTAGGTGTTATATAGGGCTAGGGAAGGCATGCTAAGGGGTGTGGAGTTTTTCTTTCTGGTGTATTAAAATAATTCTAAAACTTTTTCTGATGATATATGCACAACAATGTGATTATACTAAAAGCCACTGATTATACACTTTAGATAGATAGTATAATATGTGAATAAATACTGCTTAATAAATAAATAATTATGCAAGAATAGCCAGAAATAGGAGCTATGTATAGCAGAGGAAGTTTCTTATTTGTCTGTCTTTTATTATTAGTAGTAGTATTGAAATAATGAAAATGCACTACTAATGATTGAAGTGATGAATGCACAACTATGTGATTATGCCAAATACCACTGATTGTACACTTTGAAAAAAATAAAATAAAATAAAGACACAGGAACCTGCTTAAAGGTGTTCCCAAGGTCAAATCTGGGAAAGTTAAACATTACACCCCAAAATGATGGTAATAAATGGTAATATATCAAATTTCAAAAATTTGTAAGTCCATAATAAAATTCAAAGGAAAAGAGAAATAGAGAGTAAAAGGAGAAGGAAAGGAAAAGCACATCTTTATGAAAGAATTCCAGCTAATAAGTGTAGAAGAAATGACAGAATTAGAAAAATTACCATTTTGCAACTAACAATGTAAGAATTAATTTAGGCAAGGATCATCAATGGAGCTCTCCGCTCAGGCCAGCTTGCCATGAGGGCCAACTTGCCTTTCACCAGGAGGCCCCAGGAATTGAACCCTGGACCTCCTATATGGTAGATGGGAGCCCAATCGCTTGAGCCATATCTGTTTCCCTGCAACTTACTTTCAAATTGTCTAGTGGACAAACAATAAAAGTGTGTGTACACAGAGAGAGAAAAAGCAATGCGGCAAAATGTTGATAAATGATAAATCTAGGTTAGTGCTCATTTTGCCATTACTTCAACTTTTCTATAGGTTTGAATATTTCAATATTTGTAAAATAAAAATTTGAGAGGAAAATAAAACAGTAGAGTTAGGGAAGATAGCTGCCATCACATACAAAATTTAATTCTTTCGGCCTTAAGAGAGGTAGATAGTTGTAAAATGCTAATTATATCATTGCATTTTTACAGAGACAAAGTAACTATAGATCTATTAAAATTATTTTTAAAAGTGTTACTGGGCATGAAGGAAATGGGACGACCACCATGCCAAGTGGACTTGCTCCCCCTATGCAGCTCTGACACTGTGGTTCCAGCATGAAAACAGAAATACAGGCAGCTTTTTTTTCTATATATATGTTTTTCTGTAATCAATTCCATTCACATTAAAACAGTTGTAACTGAAGGAAAAAAAACAAAACAAAAAGAAAGTCTTACTGGGATGGGAAGCGGATGTGGCTCAAGTGATTGGGCTCCCATCTACCACATAGGAGGTCCAGGGTTTGATTCCTGGGGCCTCCTGGTGAAGGCAAGCTGGCCTGCGCTGTGTGCTGGACCATGTAGGAGTGCTGGCACAGCAAGATGATGGAACAAAAAGAGACACAGAGGAGAGACAATAAGAGATGCAGCAGACCAGGGAGCTGAGGTGGCTCAAGAGACTGAGCACCTCTCTCCCACTCTGGAAGGTCCCAGGATCGGTTCCCGGTGCTGCCTAAAGAGAAGACAAGCAGACACAGAAGAAAACATAGCGAATGGACACAGAGAGCAGACAAGGGGTGGGGTGGGGAATAAATAAATAAATCTTAAAAAAAAAAAAAAGTGTTAATAATACTATCACTACTATAATTACTCTCTCTAGAGGGGGCTAGAGCAACACAGCTGCTGACTATTCAATGCCAGCTAGAAACATGTCTTGCTTAGCGATAAAAAATGGACATAGACAAGTGTCTATAAAAAAAAAAAAAATCTAAATGGGATGATGGGACTCCCTCTTAAACCTCGTCCATTCCTAAAAGTGGCAGACCAAGCTTTCATAAATCATGATCAATAATTCCTGAGAATACATACAGTGATAGCATGATATGTTCCACTCCCCATTAGGAGTTAAAACAAATGTGAAGAGTTAGTCAATAATTTTTGTTAATGCAATCTAA
The DNA here is from genome assembly GCA_026826555.1 of Tolypeutes matacus. NCBI lineage: Eukaryota > Metazoa > Chordata > Mammalia > Cingulata > Chlamyphoridae > Tolypeutes > Tolypeutes matacus. The sequence continues at coordinate 3,190,366 of JAKSZT010054308.1, forward strand.
TTTCCTTCTTTTACAAAAAGAAGTAACTTCTGGATGTCACTCTTGGTTGCAAACACCATTTTATTATTAAAAAATGATTTTTATTTTTTTCTAAGAAAGTAAGGTTAAGAGGCAGGAGATACCTATAGCTCAAATATGATGGGTGACTGCAGAGAAAAGGGGATGGAAAACACACTCTTGGGAAAGTGAGATGAAGACCTAAGATTTTCTCTGATTGCCTAGTGTATGCCAGGCATTTAACCTGTATCATCTCATCTGGGTAGTAGGGGTTTGCACACTAGAATTCACACTTTTATTTATTTATTTATTTTTAAAGATTTTATTTATTTATTCATTTATCCCCCCCTTGCTGCTTGTGCTCGCCGGGTCAGCCAACCACGCCGTGTGGGCGGGCCCGCCTCCACCAGGAGGCCCTGGGAACCGAACCCGGGGCCTCCCATATGGTAAACGGGAGCCCCACTGATTGAGCCACAGCCGCTTCCCAAGAATTCACACTTTTGAGCAGACAGTACAGACAGTTCCCATATACTTCTTCTCTCAGTTTGCAGTTTCCCGTTTAATTAATATTTTGCAGTAATGTGGTGTATTTGTCCAATATATTGATAATTTATTATCAACTAAAGTCCGTAGTTGACATTAGGGTTCACTCTTTGTGTTGTATAGTTCTATGGGTTTTGAAAAACCCATAATGTCATCCACAATTAAAGTTTCATATGGAAGAGTTTCACTGCCCTAAAAATCCCCTGGTTTCTAGGATTCACTCTTCCCCTCCTCCCTTCCAACCTGTGGCAACCACTGATCTCTACTTTCTCTATTGTTTTGCATTTTCAAGAATGGAACATATCAGGTTGGTACAAAAGTAATTGTGGTGGGAAGCGGCTGTGGCTCAATCAGTAGGGCTCCCGTTTACCATATGGGAGGCCCCGGGTTCGGTTCCCGGGGCCTCCTGGTGAAGGCAAGCCCGCCCGCACGGTATGGTTAGCTGACCCAGCGAGCACAAGCAGCAAGGCGGGGGATAAATGAATAAAAAAAAAAAAAAAAGTAATTGTGGTTTTACATTGTTGAAATCTGCCGTTTGATATTGGAATACATTCTTAAATAAATGTGGTTATGTTATACATAATTTTAATGTGCATTTCTTGCTTTATGTTTGTTGTTAATGACTTATTACTTGCTGTCCATTTTATATTTATTTTAGACTATGGAAATGATGTTAGACAAAAAGCAAATTAGAGTGATTTTCTTATTTGAGTTCAAAATGGGTCATAAAGCAGTGGAGACAACTTGCAACACTAACAACGCATTTGGCCCAGGAACTGCTAACGAATGTACAGTGCAGCGATGGTTCAAGAAGTATTGCAAAAGAGACGAGAGCCTTGAAGATGAGGAGCATAGTGGCCAGTCATCAAAAGTTGACAATGACCAATTGAGAGCAATGATAGAAGCTGATCCTCTTACAACTAAGTGAAAAGTTGCCAAAGAACTCAACATCGACCGTTCTACGGTTGTTCAGCATTTGAAGCAAATTGGAAAGGTGAAAAAGCTCGATAAGTGGGTGCCTCATGAGCTGACCGAAAATCAAAAAAAATCGTCGTTTTGAATTGTTGTCTTCTCTAATTCTACACAACAATGAACCATTTCTTGGTTGGATTGCGACGTTTGACGAAAAGTGGATTTTATATGACAACTGGCAATGGCCAGCTCAGTGGTTGGACTGAGAAGAAGCTCCAAAACACTTCCCAAAGCCAAACTTGCCCCCCAAAGAGGTCATGGTCACTGTTTGGTGGTCTGCTGCCAGTCTGATCCACTACAGCTTTCTGAATCCTGGTGAAACCATTACATCTGAGAAGTATGCTCAGCAAATCAATGAGATGCACCGAAAACTGCAAAACCTGCAGCCAGTATCGGTCAAGAGAATGGGCCCAGTTCTCCATGACAACGCCTGACTGCATGTTGCACAACCAACGCTTCAAAAGTTGGAACAAATTGGGCTATGAAGTTTTGCCTCATCCACCATAATCACCTGACCTCTCACCAACTGACTACCACTTCTTCAAGCATCTCGACAACTTTTTGCAGGGAAAATGCTTCCATAACCAGCAGGATGCAGAAAATGCTTTCCAAGAGTTCATCAAGTCCCGAAGCATGGATTTTTATATTAACTTATTTCTTGTTGGCAAAAATATGATTTTAATGATTCCTATTTTGATTAATAAAGATATGTTTAAATCATTAAATTTTATAATGATTTAAAATTCATGGTCCGAAACTGCAATTCCTTTTATACCAACCTAATAGTTGGAATCATACAGTATGCAGCGTTTTCAGACCAGCTTCTTTCTATGTCTATATGCATTTAAGCTTCTTCTATGTCTTTTCAGGGATTGATAGTTCATTTCTTTTTATTGCTGAGTAATATTCCATTGTATGGCTATATAGTTTGTTTATTCACTCACCTTTTGAAGAACACCTTGGTTGCTTCTAGTTTTTGACACTTATAAATAATAAATAAAGCTGCTTTAAACATTCATGTATAGGTTTTTGTGTAGACTTATGTTTTCAACTCATTAGGAGCATGATTGCTGAATTATAGGGTAAAACTATGTTTAGCTTTATAAGAAACTGTCAAATTGTCTTCCAAAGTGGCTGTACCCTTTTGCATTCCCTCTGGCAATGAATGAGAGTTTCTGCTGCTCCACATCTTCACCAGCATTTAGTACTATTAGATTTTTTTTTTTAACTTTATTTTGTACATTTAATAATTGAAAACATAAACAATTAAAAACTAAAAAGTAAACACAGATGAATAAATATATACATTTCTCAATTAAATATGGATACAAGTAAAAAAAAATTTTTTTTTTTGAATCAAACAATATATTACACAATATATTTGATTCATAGTAATGTATTCATACAGTATTTGTCCTTTTGTGTCTGGCTTGCTTCACTCAACATAATGTCCTCCAGGTTCATCCATGTTGCCATATGCTTTATGACTTCATTTCTTCTTACAGCTGCATAATATTCCATCGTGTGAATAGACCACATGGAGTTTAGCCATTCCAATAGGAATGTAGTGGCATCTCATTGCTGTTTTATTTTACTTTTTAGGTACCAGGGATTGAACCTGGGACCTCGTACATGTGAGGCAGGCACTCAACCACTGAGCTACCCCACTCCCTTCTCTGCTGTTGTAATTTGCAAATCCAAAATGGTATATGTTGAGCATCTCTTCACATGTTTATTTGCTTTCTGTACATTTTCTTTGATGAGGTATCTGTTCAGATCTTTTGCCCACTTTTTAGTTGGGTTGTTTGTTTTCGTATTGCTTGGTTGTAAATTCTTTATTTTGGATTAAAATTCTTTATTTATTCAAGTCTTATATTTAAGATTTGTGTTTTGCAATGGGTGGCTTGGTTTCTTTCTCTTAACAGTGTCTTTAGCATTACAGAAATTTAAAATTTTAAAGTCTAGCTTATCAATTTTTCTTTCATAGAATGTGCTTTTGGTGTTATATCTAAAAAATTCATCATCAAACCTCAGGCCACCTAGATTTTCTCCTATGTTACTTTCTAGAAGTCTTATAGTCTTGTGGTTTTAAAGGGTGTAAGGTCAATCTTTTTTTTTTTGGATGTAAATGTACAGCTGTTACAGCCCCACTTGTCAAAAGGACTATCCCTTTCTCCACTGAATTGCCTTTGTTCTATTTTTAAAAATCAGTTGACTAAATGTGTGTCTACTTTGGAGCTTTTTATTCTGTTCCATTGATCTATTTGTCTATTCTTTCACCAATATTATACTGTATTGATTACTGTAGCTTTATAGTTAAGGTTTTTTTTTTTTTTTGGTTTGAAAAAGAGTCAACATTATTTGCAAAAGAAATCTTAAAGCTCACACAAATTTTAAATATGAGAGCAAAAGAATAAGGAAAATTATATTTGGGTATAGTTAAATTTTGAAGTTGGTAGAATCAATCCCCCAATTTTGGTTTTCCATTTCAGTAATGTATTGTCTATTCTGGGTTTTGTGCCTTTGCATATAAACTTTAGAATCATTTTGTCGCTATCCACAAAGTAACAGTTGGGATTTTGATGAGCATTACACTAAATCTTTAGATCAAGTGCTGAAGATTTTAACAATCAAGTCATAACAGCTTGAGTCTTCTTCCAATGAACATGGAATACCTCTCCATTTATTTAGATCTTTGATTTCTTTCATCAGAGTTTTGTAATTTACCTCACATGGATCTTGTATATATTGTATCAATAATTAATAACCGTTCAAACAGAAAGCACCAGGTCCAGATGGATTCATTGGTGAATTCTACTAAACGCTTAATGAAGAAATTATACCAATGTTCTACAAATTCTTCCAGAAAATAGAAGCATTCTGGCCTCATTCTATAAGGCCACCGTTACCCCAATACCAAAACCAGATAAAGATATTAAAAGACAGGAAAACTATAGACCAATAACGCTCATGAATGTAGATGAAAATACCCTCAACAAAATATTAGGGGAAGTGGATATGGCTCAAGTGATTGAGCTCCCACCTACCACATGGGAGATCTGTGGTTCGGTTCCCGGTGTCCCCTAAAGAAGACAGCGTGCTGGCTCAACGGGCAGGCATGGCAAGCTGACATAACAAGATGATGCAACAAGAGACACAAAAAGAAAAACATAATGAGGGACAGAACAAACCAGGGGGCAGAGGTTACGGGTGTCTTCTAAAGAGGATGGGCAGGATAGTAAGCTGACGCGACGGGCAGGCGCAGCGAGCTGACCCAACAAGATGACGCAACAAGAGACACAGGAGGAAAAACAATGAAAGACACAACAAAGCAGGGAATGGAGGTGGCTCAAGTGATTAGGCACCTCCTTCCCACACTGGAGGTCTCGGGTTCAGTTTCCGGTGCCTCCTAAAGAAACAAGGAAGATGAACAGACACAGCAGGTGCAAACAACAAGGGGGTAGGGAGAAATAAAAAAATAATCTTTTTTAAAAAAATTGCAATATGTGGACCATATTTTTAAAAAATTAGCAAATGAAACCTAACAATGAATAAAAAGACTTATGCACCACAACCAACTGGGACTTATTCCAGGTTTGCAAAGATAGTACAACATCTGAAACTCAATTAATGTAATCCATCATATTAATAGTCTAAAGAAGAGAAACCATATCAACGGATGCCACAGAAACACATAAACTCCAACATCCATTCATGATAAAATTCTCAAAAAACTAAGAATAGAGGAGAACTTCTTTAACTTGATAAAGAACATCTATAAAAGAAACCTACAGCTAGCATCATACTTAATGGTCAGAAACTAGATGCCTTCCTCCTAAGACTGGAAACAATGCTAGGTCGTCCCCTCAATTACTCCTATTTAACATCACACTTGAAGTCCTAGTGAATGCATTAAGATAAGAAAAGGAAATAAAAGGAATAAAGATTCCTTTCAACATTGTCTATGTTGAAACTCCCAAATAATTGACCAAAAAACCCTCTTGGACCTAATAAGCAATTATAGCAAGGTTGCTCATTACAGGATAAACATAGAAAAGTCAACTGCTTTCCCATATGCTATCAATGAACAATTGGAATTTGAAATTAAAATCACATTATTATTTATATTAGCACACAAAAAAGTAAATAAATCTAAGCTTTTTGTTTTAAAAAGTTTACTTGGGCTATTTGCATAGTGACAAATAACAAAAATCAGATAATCTGAATTCTAAACCTGGTTTTGCTAAAAATGATCTGTGTGACTTGAGTAAGCCACTTAACCTCTTTATTAGTGTCACATTCCCCATATATCCAATGAAGGATTAGGTAGACAAGGGATAAGGCTATTTCTAGTCCTAAAATTTTGACACATGATTTAGTTCCTAGGCAAGGAAAAATTGACTATAAAAATAAGCATTTTTACAACTTCAAGCAATAAGGACAAATATAAGAAGTGAAAAACTAACTTCCCCTTTCCAAATACAACATCCTGGAGGGGGTGGTAGCAGGCAAAATTATACCATGTGCCCAAAGATGTCCATGTCCTCATCCCAGAACCTGGGAATATGGTAAATAAAACGGTACAAGGAAATTAAGATGGCAAATGGAATTAAGGTTGCTAATCAGTTCCTTTTGAGATGGGGAGATTATCCTAGATTACATGCGTGGGCCCAAAGTAACCACAGGGTCCTTATACATGGAAGAGGGCGGCAGAAGAGTAAAAGTTAGAAAAGGAGATGTGATGACAGAAATAAGGCTAGAGTGATGTGAAGTAAGGACTTAATCTGTCGTTGTTGACTTTGACACCAAGGAATGTAGGCAGCCACTAAAAGTTGGAAAAGGCAAGGAAATGGATTCACCCCTACATGTCCAGAAGGAACACAGCCCTACCAACACCTATATTTTAGCCTAGTGAGAAATATTTTGGACTTCTGACCTCAGGAACTGTAAGATAATAAATTAGTGCTTTTTTTAAGCCACTAGGCTTGTGATAATTATTTTCTTTTTATTAAAAAACATCAATTTTATTGATACATATTCTTAAAGCACACAATCCATCCACAGTGTATAATCAATGGTATTTGATATAATCAGAGTTGTATACTCATCACTTTAATCAATTAGTGTTTTCATTATTCCAACAATAATAAAACAGACAAAAAAATTCTACCCCTTAATAATCACCTCTCAATCTATCCTTCCCCTGCCACACAAAGCTGTTATTCTGTTTCTAATTTATTTGTATTTATATTTTGTATAGATGAATTGCAGTAATTTTTTTACAGCAGCCATAGAAAAGGAATAAGGGATAACACCTGATAATTGTTTTATGGCAATATTACTAGACATTTTTTGATACCTATATAAAATATACATTAATAAAAGAGAGGTTATCTTAAACCAAAGAACAATGGCTACACCACTTTTATTTGGTATCTCAGTTAATGACATCATCAAAAACCCAGGAACAAGGCGAATATTCTGGTTGACCTGATTTTGTGATAATCATGGTAGGCTAAACATTCACTATATTAGAAACCATTCATGTGTGCCCAGACCTAGTTTTTCTCCCTAGGTCTGGTTTTCAGAATGCTGGTGATAAACTAAGCCTGATTTATTATATGATCATCCTGTATGAGAAAAGACTGTAACTTTGGGTATCTTTGTAAACCTTAAGAGATATAGCAGGAGGACAGATGTGGTTCAGGTGGCTGGGCGTCCGTCTCCCATATGAAGGGACCTGGGTTCAATTCCCGGGACCTCCCCGTAAAGATTAAAAAAAGAAAAATATAGAAGTCGCATGGGCTACCAGGCCCCATGAGCCATGCAGCAAGATGATGACGTAACAGGAGAGTGACATAAGGGAGAGCCAAGACGAGACACATCGAAAAACAAGGAACTAAGGTGGCACAGGCAGTAGTAGGTCGCCTCTCTCCCACATCGGAGATTCCGAGGATCAAAACCCAGTGAAGACAGGAGGAGGAGAATGAGAAGAGAGGGCAGGAAACAGACACGGAGAGTTGCCCAGTGAATGGACACAGAAACAGCAAAAACAGGGGGGTGGGGTTAAAAATGGATAAAAGTAAATAAATAAACCCTTAAAAAAATGTATAGGGGAGGAAGATATGAACTATAGTTAGTAGTAATACTTTGATGATGCTCTTTCATGATTTGTTAACAAATGTTTCACAACAATGCAGGGTGTTTGGGAGTATGGGGTGATGTGTGGGAGCCCTGTATGTTATGCATGTTTGTTTTGTAAGTTCATGATGTTTACTGAATACTTACAGTTTATGTATGTTCATGTATGAATACTTCAATAAATTGTCAAAAAAAAACACACAAAAAAAATCCAGGAACACAAAACCCAGAAACATTGGGATCCGCCTTGTCCCTCATTCCTTACCATCTAATCAGTTTTCAGTTCCTAGCAATTCTAAAGTAAAACTATTTCACAAACCCACTCCTTCCTACCTCTTAACATTGTTATCACCTTGGTTTACGATATTACTTCTATGCTTGAAAGCAGCAAATAAAACTGGCTTCCTAACTGGTCTTCTAACTTCCAGCATTTCTTCATCTAATTCAACCTCCATACTGGTAATATGGTTTAATCTTGATCCAATTTTAACTAATTCATACTCTTCTTCAACTGATTCACACTTTCCATCCACATCCCATAAAAAAATAACTTTGCAATTTCTTTACACTTTTCTGTGGCCCCAAAATCAAAATACTACCAACAAAAATATACTAGCTTCATAGCTTTCAAGAATGCATACCTGTATTAACTTCATTAATGTTCTTTATCAATATTCCAGTATTAATAATTTTCTTCCTATTTATTTGTGTGAGATGATGAGGTTCTAACAAACAAGGTGCTATTACAGTCCATTTTCAGAGTGAAATATTTTTTTCAGAGCAGGGATTTTTTTTTTTTTTTTTTTTAAGATTTATTAATTTATTCCCCCCACCCCCCAATGTTTTTGTGCTTCCTGCCTGCTCTCTGTATCCATTCACTGTGTCTGCTTGTTTTCTCTCTAGGCAGAATCAGGAACCAATCCTGGGACCTTTTGGAGTGAGAGAGAGGCGCTCAATCTCTTGTGCCACCTCAGCTCCCTGGTCTGCTGTGTCTCTTATTGTCTCTCCTTTGTGTCTCTTTTTGTTGTGTCATCTTGCTGCGCCACCTCTCCACTCAGGCCAGCACTCGTGCATGGGCCAGCACTCCGTGTGGGCCAGTTCACTGTGCGGGCCAGCTTGCCTTTCACCAGGAGGCCCTGGGAATCGAACCCTGGACCTCCTATGTGGCAGATGGGAGCCCAATCGCTTGAGCTATATCTGCTTCCCCACAATCCGGTTTTATTATTAATATCCCTACTCCCCTATTTTGGGGATTTGATCAGGAGAAAGCACAGTAGTAAAAACATAGAAGAAGTGAATTTTATTTTATTTAGCAGAAAACAACAAATACATTTGTTGTCTCTATTCAGCAAAAACATTGTTTTAAAATTATAATTCTGTATTAGATGTTCCCAAAATGTATTTTCCATTTTCCTACTTGTGGTGACAAAACACTGGCCTTTTTTTTTTTTTTTAAGGCACTGTTACCTGGATTAAAGACAGTATTTCACAGCCTTCCTTTGGGGTTTAAGTATGGTTATGTGACAATGCTCTGTATATATAAATGAGGCTGAAAATTTTCTTACAGAAAAAATACATGTTTGTACTTCCTTTCCTCTTTTCTGCCATCTGTAATGAAGACCTCTAGGTTGGACTCTAGCAGCTGTCTTGGAATATAAGGTGACCTTGGGAATTGGAGCCTAGTGCAAAGGGGGAAGCAAACAGAAAAGAAAGAATATAGGACCCTGAAGACACTGTGAAGGTTCCACATTATCCCTGAAATGCACCTGCATGGCTACTTTTAAAAGAAAGGAAATAAATGTCTAAATTTTAAACTTTTATTTTGAAATAATTTCAAATTTACAGGTCATTTGCAAAAATAATACAACCCCATTCAGAGAATTCCCCTCCCTGGATCCACCAATTTAAACATTCCTCCCTCCTTTCCTTCCCTTTCCTTCCTCCATCCCTTCCCTTCCCTTCCCTCCATCAATCATTTATCCACCTATTTTCCAAAAATTTGAGAGCCTGAGGCACACATTATTCTCGATGAACACATAATGCTACCATGTACATTTCCTAAGAACAAGGATAATCACTTATGCAATCACCTTGAGTGCAGTTATCAAGATCAAGAAATTTAACATTAATAAAAAGCTTACATTCTATATTCCAATTTTAAAAAATTATATCCCAAGAATACCCCTTTAAGTTTTTTCTCCTTCACACTTAGACCCCATCTAGTATCACGGATTGCATTTAATTGATATTATCTCTTTGGTTTCTCTTTCTTTCTTTACTTTTATTTGGAGATACTGGGGCTGGGGATTGAACCCAGGACCTCGAAAGGGGGAACCTGGTGTTTAACCACTGAGCTATACGGTTCCCCTTTTTCTTTATTTACAATGTTACAGTACCCTTACTACCATCCATTACTAGAACTTTCTCTTAATCCCAAACAAATCTTACAGTCATTTTGCATTAACTCCCCATTGCCCCCACCCCTGGCAACATGTACTCTAGTTTCTGTCTCCATGGGGTGCATATTCTCTGATACTTTCTTTGCGGTTACCATGGGGCTTAAACTTAATAGCCAAAATCGATAACAATCTCATTTGCTTTGATACCAACTTAACTTATAAGCATACATAATAAACTAGGTTCCTATGTCCCTCCGTTCCCTCACCTATATATGAATTTCTTGTTACAAATTACATGTTTATACATTATGAGACTAAAACTGCTGATGTATCATTACATTTTATGTATTTGCCTTTCAGATCCTGTAGCAAGTAAAAAGTGGAATTATCTACATTCACCTATGTCATTATCTTTACTGGAGAGCTTTATTTCTTCTTATGCATTCAGTAAAATTTCTTGTGTCCTTTCCTTTCAACCTACAGACTTCTCCAACATTTCTTGTAGGGTTTCATCTAGTGGCTACAAAGAACCTCAGCTTTTGTTTATCTGAGAATGCCTTAATCCATTCATTTTTGAAAGACAGTCTTGCAGATATAAAATTCTTGGCTGGCAATTTTTTGCTTTCAAAACTTTAAATATATCTTCCTACTGCCTTCTTGCTTTCATGGTTTGTGATGAGAAATCAGCATTAACCTTTTCTTTTTCTTTTTTTTTTAAATTTTGGCAGATTTAATGTACAATATGATGGTGACAACAGATAACTGATCAAAAAGCAATTCTTACAAATAGAGCACAAACTTGGGGAGGAGAAAGACCTTAACTGTATATTGTCATGGTGGTATAACCACACAGAGAAGATTATTTCTAATAACTCTAAAATACAGAACTTTGACTAAGCATCCCTAGAAATATATAACTTAAGGACAAAAGGAACCACAAGAAAACCTTAAACTATATCAGTAGTATTATTGTCAGTAAAGATTTCCATATCATTATTTTGAAATGAATACACAAATACATTTACATACATATAATAAAGCAAATAGATAAGAGTTTCAATGTCTTAAAAACTGAGTTTTCTTTTTTTTAGTTTAATAGAAGAAAAAAATTAAATCAGAGAAGTTAAGTAAAAATCCCATCTACAGGATAATTCCTGTAGATCAACTTCGAAAAATCAGTATGACCTTTTTTTTTTTTTTTTTTTAAAGGGTAAGCAAGCAAGTAAAGATTTAATTATGAAATGAAATGAAAGAAAGTACTCGCTCAAGGGCAAGATGCGCCAGCATTAATATTATTGAAGCTCCCTTATACATGACACACTGCTTCTCTCATGTCTTTCATAATTTTCTCTTTATCTTTGGTATTTGACAGTTTGATTATAACATGGTGCAGTGTCGGTCTATTTGGGTTTACCTTTTTGAAGATGGTTGAGTATCTTGGATGTGTATATTCATGTCTTGTTTTAAATCCGGGAAGTTTTCTGTCGTTATTTCTTTCTATATTCTCTCTGCTCCTTTCTCTCTTTTTTTACCTTCTGGACTCCCATGATGTATATATTGGAATACTTGATGGTGTCCCACAGGTTCCTCAGGCTCTGTTCACATTTTTTCTTTTTTCTTCTTTCTGCTCCTCAGAATGGATGATTTCAATTGTCTTATCTTCACATTCACTGATTCTTCTGCCAGGTCCCATCTGCTGTTAAAACTCTCTAGGAAATTTTAAATTTCTGTTACTGTGGTTGTCAGCTTTGTTTGGTTCCTTTTTACAATTTCCTTCTCTCTATTGATATTCTCTTTGTGTTCACCAATCATTTTCTTCATTTATTTTAAGTGTTTGCTGGTATGTCAGGGTCTTGTCTTCCTCATAGTTGATTTCTAATGCTTTAATCTTCTCCTTTGCTTGGGCCATCATTTCCTGCTTCTTTGTATGTTTTGCAATCTTTTGTTGAAACCTGAATGCTTTGTATTATTGTGTTAATGCTGGTATTTAGACTCTGAGGTACCTGTTCCTTAAGCTTGTATCAAGCTAGTGTTATGACAGAACTTTCCTTGAATGCCAGGAGCTAAACAAAAGAAAGAAGGGAAAAAGAAAAAAGAAAGTACCTTTCCCAGTCTTTGCAGATGGAAGCACCTTTCCCAGCCTTTGCAGATGGACCTCTGCTTGTGTTCTCCCTTCAGGGGATATCCATGCAATGAGTTTAGAGAATAGCTCCAGGTCAAAGTGTAAGACGTGGTCCTTTCTGTGTATGCATCTTGTTTTGGGCATGTGCGCTTGGCCCTAGGAATTCCTCCACTTACATGGATAGGAATATCCCTTCTTCCCTAAGAAAGTTTCTTCATTGTCCCAGGCACTACACTGTATGTCCCAAAGCCAGCAATTCCTTGCCCCAGGAAGCCACTTCACTATTCTCCCATAGTGTTCTATAGGAAAGCTCTGTGAGCTGCCTTCTACATGCAGGGCATGATCTGGTACAGCGAGTCCCTCAGGCCACCATCATATATACGTGCTCCCAGTATGTGCACAAGGGTTGCTCCCTTTGGAATTGGAACCAAGGATCCACACTGGGAGCCTTCTGGCTCTGTGCTAAGCTGGTGAGGGGAGAGGCCAGGTAGGGCACTAGGAGATCCTACTGCTTTTTAAAAAAAAAACAAAAAACAAAAAAAAACAAAACTTATTGAAGTATATCATTCATACATAAACATACATAATAAGTGTTTAGTAAACATTGTGAACTTACAAAACAAACATGCATAATATCATACAGGGCTCCCACACATCACCTCACCCCACCACAAATATTTTGCATTGTTGTGAAACATTTGTCAACAAACTATGAAAGAGCATTGTCAAAGTATTACTACTAACTATAGTCTGTATCTTACTCCCCTATACTTTTTTTTAAAAAGGACTTATTTATTTATTTATTTGCTTTTATCCATTTTTACCCTCCCACATTTTTGCTGTTTTTGTGTCCATTTGCTGGGCAACTCTCTGTGTCCATTTCCTGCCCTCTCTTCTCATCCTTCTCCTCCTTTCTTCACTGGGGTTTGATTCTCGGAACCTCTGATGTGAGAGAGAGGCATTCTACTACCTGCGCTACCTTAGTTCCTGGTTTTTCGGCACATCTTGTCTTGGCATTCCCTGTGTCACTCTCCTGTTACATCATTATCTTGCTGCGTGGCTCGCGGGGCCTAGCAGCGCACCCGCACGGGGCCCAGCAGCCTGTGCATCTTCTATATTTTCTTTTTTACCAGAAGGACCTGGGGATCGAACACAGGTCCCTCCATATGGGAGATGGACGCTTAACCATTTGAGCCACATCCGTCCCTCTGCTATATCTCTTAAGGTTGACCAAAAAGACCTAGAGTTACAGTCATTTCCCATATAGGATGGTCATATAATAAATCAGGCTTAGTTTATCACCAGCATTCTAAAAACCAGACCTATGAAGTAAAACTAGGTAGGGACACATGCATGGTTTCTAATATAGCGATTGTTTAGCCTACCCTGACTATCACAAAATCAGGATAGTAAGAATATTCGCAGCCTACTGCTTTTAAGTGGTCTTTTTCTTGACTGAGCACTTGTCCTGTTACTGCAATCCTTTGTTTTCTAGAACTTTGAGAAAGATGTTTCTTCCAGTTCTTGCTGGTTGTACAAAGCTTCTATAGGGGGACAGAACCCTAAAGCTTCTCATTTTGTCATCTTGATAGAGACCAATGTCTATCTTTGTAAGCCTTTGTCATTTGGGAGGGTTTCCTATTATTGGCAGCTGAAATTAAGCTTAACTGATAAAATTTTTTCATGACCTAAGAAGCAGGTATAGATTATAGCTATTTTTATGAAAAATCTACCTGAATGACAAATCAATGAAAAATATTTTCAATGCATAATATGGAAAGTGCTATGATTTCCATGTTGATACTTTAACCACACAAACGACAGATATGTCTAAAATCTAACCTCTCTTCTTTCAATCTTACTCATAATTGCCTAAGTTCAGACTCTCATGACCTTTTGAGGGATACTGTGATTTCCTGTCATCAGTATTTCTCTCATTCAGTTCATTTTCCACCTTGTTGCCCGAGTTATCATCTTAAATCACAAATCTGTATATTTAACTTCATTTTTTTCTAAATACCTAATTTTTGACTACCAACAGTATCACATGATATAGACTTTAACATATTAGAGTGTGTAGAATCAATGGTCATGTGGTCTTTTATCATGCAATATTTATTTTCTACAACTCCACTATATTTCAGAAACAATGAATTTTAAATATATTTTTCTAATATATGAGAAATCTTTGCATGCTGGTATGTGCCTTTGTACATGACGTTCTTTCTGGAGTGCCCTTTTCAATCTGGCAAACTCATATCCAAGCTCCAAAACGAAACTCAGCTATATGCTATGAAAAAGTCCTTATTTGATACAGGTGTTTTTTTTTTTTTGCTATCTTCTTGGAGTTTAAAATTTTTTCAATTAGTTGCACTGTCATTACATGTTCAATATCATTTTTTCCCATGGGTGTCTGAAATTCTTAAAAGTAAGGATAATTTTATTCATCTGGCAAAATGCTTGGACCACTAAAACCATTCAATCAATGATAAATGAATGCAGATCACGGTGAAGATCATTTTAGTTATACAGATAATGTCATTTTTATTTTTTAGTTTAAAAAAAAAAAAAAAAAAAAAAAAGGCACCTTTAGAATCCAAGCTACAGTAATGTAATCTAGAAAGGCAGAGAGCAGAAAAAGATCAAGGAAGATAACTGGCCCATAAAACATGGTGCAGTTTTTAAATATTCAAAAAATTTTTTAAACACAGAAAAACAGATCTTTAAAGGAATGTCAGTTGATCAGTGCTACTACTTACTCTGTAGTTTTGAAAACGTCAGAATACAGCCCTGCTTTCTGATACTTCTTCTTTGGGGGACGAGGGACCTTCTTTTCCCTTGGGACGAGAGAGAGCACAGGTTGCAAGGTACTTTCAGGTTCAGGAAGTTTGGCTGGGGTTTCGGAAGGACTGAGAGTTTCAATTGCTGCTTCAGTAAAGCTAAAAGAAAAGTACAGAGATAATTTTATTGCGAAAAAATTACTTCCCTGAAAATAAAGGTCTATTTTAAAAAAGGACAACCAATTAAAAAGAATTTCTCATCTAGTCATATTGGAGTAAATGGTATAAGATTTGGTCTCCTGATGTAAATTACCAACAGCATGGTAAACTACAAGAAAGCTGGGCAAACTATAAAACAATTATTGAGACACTGAATAAAAATTAGTGTAGGGAGACTTCTAGGAAGATGGTGGACTAGAAAGACACGGGACTCTCTTCTCTCCCAGAAAAGTAGCTAGAGGACAAGCAGAAACAGCTGGGAAAAAAAATCTTCTAGGGTTTAGGACATCAGGGGAAGGCTGGATACTGCCCAGAGGAGAGAGGGGCAAAGGAACAGAATCACAGCAAAACTGTGAGTTAAAAGCTACAGCTGCAACTGCTGGCACCCTCCCACACCGTATAGGCACTTTTAAATTCTTAGGCCTCTGGGCCTGCGGCTATAGACAAAGGGGGCCCCAGGGATACACCTCCCCAGAAAAGGGGGGAGAGAGGGATACAGCCTAAGGCTGACTCAGCTTTTGAGCCACAAACTTGGTCTGCTGTGTCCCATGAGCCCTTCCAGTCTGGGTGGGGCTACGCCATTGTTTGTCTTGGGAGCTGGCAAGGGACTAAAGATATCTGACTCTCTCAATCTCCCTCTCTACTGACCTGACGGGTTGTTGAAGATGCAGAGGGGGGTAGAATTATTTCCTACCAGGGAAAAGAGAGGGGGCTGAGAGCAAAGGTTGGAGAACTGCCTCTGAGAAAGTTTGAATTACAAGGCTCTTTGCCTCTAAGCAAAAAACTCTGTCACATTGATCTGGTCCACACTGCAGCAAACACAATCCGACCTACAAGGCACTGAACAGAGAGGGCTAAAGAGTGCCATCTGCTGACAGACCAAGGAAGTGCACGTGAGGAAATTAAAAGTAAATAAGTGAGAGGTTTTTTCTGGCTTTTACAGCATCCCTCCCCAAGGCCCTAGGGATTGGGTCTGCAACCCATTACTGGGTCCAGGGTCCAGATCTGAGCATCTAACAGGGACAATCCTAAAGACCCAGAACAGGTTGAACCAAGAATCAAAGAACAGCAGTAACACACAGCTTCCTGCCACTAAATCCCTAGAAAAGAGAAAGAAATTGAGCATCTGAGTAAACTTACAATCCTAATTCGATGCCTGGACAGCACACCAAAAAAATTACAAGCCATACTAAGAAAATGGAAGAAGTGACCCAAGAAAACGAATAAATCAAAGCAGATGCATGATTTGAGACAACTAATCAACGAGATGCAGACATATTTCCAAAATCAAATTAATGAGTTGAAAGACAATATGGCTAAAGAGATAAAGGACATCAAGAAGACATCTAATGAGAATATTCTTGCTGTCCTGATTTTGTGATAATCAGGGTAGGCTAAACATTCGCTATATTAGAAACCATACATGTGTCCCCAGACCTAGTTTCTCTCCCTAGGTCTGGTTTGTAGAATGCTGGTGATAAACTAAGCCTGATTTATTATATGACCATCCTGTATGGGAAAAGACAATAACTCTAGGTATCTTTGGTCAACCTTAAGAGATATAGCAAGGGGATGGATGTGGCACAAATGGTTGGGCGTTCGTCTCCCATATGGAGGGACTTGGTTTCAATCCCCGGGACCTCCTGGTAAAAATTAAAAAAAAAAAAAAGAAAAATATAGAAGGTGTGTGGGCCACCAGGCCCCGTGAGCAGGTGAGTTCACCAGGCCCCGTGCACGGGTGCGCCGTCAAGCCCTATGCGTGGGTGCACTGCCAGGCCCCGCGAGTGGGTGAGCTGTCAGGCCCTGTGCATGGGTGCGCCGCCAGGCCCCGCAAGCCATGCAGCAAGATGACGACGTAACAGGAGAGTGACACAAGGGAAAGCCAAGACGAGATGCGCCGAAAAACCAGGAACTAAGGTGGCGCAGGCGGTAGGATGCCCCTCTTCCACACTGGAGATTCCGAGGATTGAATCTCAGTGAAGACAAGAGGAGAAGGATGAGAAGAGAGGGCAGGAAATGGACACAGAGAGTTGCCCATTGAATGGACACAAAACCAACAAAAAACGGGGGGGGGGGAGATGGATAAAAGTAAATAAATAAGTAAATCCTTAAACATAAATAAATAAATAAATATGCCATCCCCCCTTCCCCCCACTCCCTCCTCTCCCCAAAAAAGAAGACACCTAGTGAGCACAAAGAAGAACTTGAAAACTGGAATATAAAAGTAACAGAGGGGAGCGGGTGTAGCTCAGTGGTTGAATGCCTGCTTCCCATGAATGCACAACATTGTGATTGCACTAAAAGCCATTGATTACACACTTTAGGATAAATTGTGTGGTGTGTTAATATATCTCAATAAATCTGCTTAAAAAATGATGATGGTGATAAACAGAGTAAGAAATGGTGCCAAAATAATAGCAAGATATACGCTAACATTTTTTTTTCTTCTGTTCACAGCGTTTAGCTTGTGTTCTATTGAAAGATATTGGGCATGGCTGTAGCTCAGTGATTGAGCACCTACTTCCCATATATGAGGTCCCAGGTTCAATCCACAGCACCTCCAAAAAAAAATTAATAAATAAAGAATATAGAAAGATACTACAGGAAAAATAGCTTTTTGACAAAAACATGTTATTTAGAGGCTGGTATCCAGTGAGTCCTTGAAATTGTATTTACATGTCTGTGGAAGCAGCCCTAATGTTGCCACTAGAACAGCATTCACATAATAGACATAGGGCATGGATATAAATTATATAGATAGTATAAATATAGATAAAGATATAGACACCAAGGGAAATGATTTTTACTTGGCATATTTTTTGCCAATATGATCAAACCAAAACCTAAAGTCATTTTCTCTACATCGAGCACCCCTTCACAATTTTCCTATTATTAAACACCTTAGCATGGTAAACCAGGTTCTTCATGATTTGCCCTCTGTAAAACTACCCATTATTCCCCAACAAATACTTATCTGCACCAGCCACACAATCTTTCTTGCACTTTCCTGAATGTAGTATATTATTTTAGATCTTTGTGCCTTTCCCCCAGCTGTTTACCTCAGTTATTAACTAACATAAGTCAGTCCTTCACTTCAGCTGTCCTCATGTCAACAGTTCATTCCTAGGGTATAATCACCTCCAAACTGACTGCCATTACTCTAGTGTATTTCTTCACCCTTTAACCCTGATACAAAAATTAGCTCAAAATGGATCAATGACCTAACATAAGAGCTAAACTACAAAACTCTTAGAAGAAAACACAGGGAAATATCTTCAGGACATTGTATTAGGCAATGGATTCTTAAGACTTAACACCAAAAGCAAGAGCAACAAAAGAAAAAAATAAACTGTACGTCATCAAATTAAAAAGATCCATGCATCAAAGGACATTATCAAGAAAGTGAAAAGATACCCAACAGAATGAGAGAAAATATTTGGAAATCATGTATCTGATAACGGTTTAGTATTCAGAATATATAAAGAAATCTTAGAACTCAAGAACAAAAAGACAATCCAATTTAGAAAGTGGGCAAAGGAATGGGTGGGCAGTGCATTCCCAACTACATTTCAGGGGCTGGAGGCTCAGCGAGTCAGGTTGCCCATGGGAGCCTGTCAGAATCTGTCACAAAGTGGGACATGGGCAGGTGGGAGGCCAGACCCTGCAGTGTATACTAGCTGGCCTTGTAGGCACCTGGTGAGCATACACTCTCATGCATATTCCTGTAGTCAAGTGGGCCCCTGACAATCCTGCAGGAGGATTGACTGTCCTCCCTCCTAATATAGTGGGGGTGGGGTGGGTGGGTAAGACAGGATGGAGAAAGCCCTGGTGTCTGACACTTGCTAGAACCCAATTAACGGATGACTGGAAGTTGACGTACCTTAATATATACAGAAGTTTTTCTATCTGAAACCTCTGAGGAGGTATTGTCTGGAGAAGATACTTCCACATTTGGCTTCTCTTTTCAAGAGTTTTTTCAGGAGCTGAAGCATTTAATGCTTTGAGGCCTTTCTATTTTGTAGCACATCCAGATTTCTTTGTACAGCACC
Organism: Tolypeutes matacus; assembly: GCA_026826555.1. Classification (NCBI taxonomy): domain Eukaryota; kingdom Metazoa; phylum Chordata; class Mammalia; order Cingulata; family Chlamyphoridae; genus Tolypeutes; species Tolypeutes matacus. Next base: position 3,209,588 of record JAKSZT010054308.1, read on the forward strand.
CCAGAGAAAGGGAAATCAATGAAAATTTTCTTAAGAGATGAAATTCCTGTTTAAAAAACCTCCAGAAACCAGGTTTCAAGTCTTTGAAACCAACTCAGTTTACACTTTATGTAAGAGAAACAGGCCAGATGGTCAGAAACTCTTTAGCACTTCTGCCTCTTAAGGAAGTTAAAAGGATAAAGATGTTTGACAGGGTCATCAAATGGGACAAGGGATTCAAGGACCCTAACAAAGACCCCAAACAAGTTTTGAGAATGGAAACAACTCTAATGAATTCGGATTAGATAACAAAGAAAGAAGTGCTGTTAAAAAGCAAAAGAATAGTTTGCTACTTAGAAAATAACTAGATCATTTAAAAGATGAACGGTAGGGGAGCAGAATCAAGCAATTGGGCGCCCATAATCCACATGGGAGGTCCCGGGTTTGGTTCTGATGCCTCCTAAAGAAGACAAGTAGACAATGAGCAGACAGACGATGGAGCCATCTCGGGGAGGGGAGGGGGCACAAATACAAAATTTATTTAAAAAACAAACAAACAAACAAACAAACAAAAACGATGAATTGTCTCATTAATTGAGCTATTAGATATGAGATGGCAGAGGAGCTGGAGGATTGCCCATTGCTGTAGTCAGCTGCAGAGTTTAGGCCATTTAGCAGAACTTGGAAACACTTAAAAATGCAAAAGATAGTTCCAGGATGAGTGCAACGGGCCATATGACAGTAGGAATTATGTAAGTCCATCATCACTGGACAAAACTTTTTGAAAAATTGCCTTTCAGAGGAGACTAATGGTTTTAGAAGACCAAGTAAGCTACCTTATAGGTGGCATACAAGCTATTTACATTAAAAAAAAAAAAAAAAAAATATATATATATATATATATATATTACTGCCAAAATGAAATTGGAGAATATTACTCTGTTTGTGATGTGTTTTATATTTTACTACTAAAAACCAGAATACCTTTTCATGCTTGAAGGGTGCATGGTTTATAAATGATCCATAACAGTGATAGATATGTTCAAAGCATGCATGAATTTGGGTATTTGAACATGCCCACACACTGTGATGCAGCCAGCTTCCAATGGTTTATTCTCAAAGCCGAGCAGGCAAGAGAGAACATGAAAAGAAACGAAGAGTTAAATGTGCTTGAAATGATACAAGAGTCAACAAAATTTGCTGGATAAGTTAGATAAGGAGCCAGTGTTTCCAGAACACAAAACATGGACTGTTTTAAGAGACTTCTAGAATAATTACTGCCTTATCTACAAGGGATGCACTTCTGTGTTTCATATTTTTACTCTATTATGTAAGACAGAGACCTCTGTACTCTTTGGAACTGGAAGAATGGAGGAGCCATTAAGTAACAGAAATCTGTATTATTTTTTAAAAAGACAAGCGAAAACTGTTAAAGTAAACTTATTTAAGTCTATAATTTGATAAAAGTATAATTATATGTACTCCAAAAGAACAAAGTTGCTAACTGTTGCTTTAAAAGTAGATATTTTAAAAAGTAGTTTCTATCAGGAAACTTGTTTTAAAAAAGGGTTTATCCCCAGTTTTATAATGTTTCTTATCTGATTGAAAAGACTAGGTAAAAAGACGTTAGAATGAAAGAATATATTTTTAGTTATATGTAAATGAAGGGTTTTATAAGAATAAAATATATATACTGTTATATCAGCGAATGTTGGTTTTGGGTGGGCCATGTGTGTGCAGATAAGTATAAGTTAAGTCTCATATTCAGTATAGTTCTGAAATAATGGAACTCATTTCCACTAGTAACCTAAAATTCAAGATGCAACTTTATGGTTACCACTTGTGTGTGCACCAGTAATGACTAACAGGTAGGAAAAATTAGATGACCAAATTTTGCATATGAAAAATATGATAAAAAGGAATTTAATTAATATATGGGATTGACATTATCATTAAGAAGTATGATACTAATTTATTAAAACATCTTCAGTGACAGAGAATTTTGTTTTTAAACTCGTGTTTCCTATCCATTAAAATATGAAATAGACAGTAAATGTTTTTTAATTTAAGGTAACATTTGTTCTCATGGACAAACAATATCCAGGAAAATCCTTGCTTATTTCCCAATGAATTCCAGGAAGAAGAGTCAAGTGTAAAATAGTTCAGCCCACTTCAGGATTTCTGATACCATTTCAACCCTGTTCCCATCAATGTTTGAAATACTTTCACAAGTTCTGGCCTGGTAAAAGTCCCTCTCAGTCACCTCACTTTTGTGACTATATGGACTTTCCTGTAGCCAACAGTGGAGTTCAAGATCCAAAACCTCTTAAACTTACTTGTCAAAAAAACATAAATGATGATTTGGAACACATTTCTTTGTGGCTCTTACTGCTGAAGAAATAAGAAGGCATTTTTTCCCTCACTGCATTAGAAAGTAAAAGAGATGTTAAAAACAGCTTTGGGAATATTTTTCGAAGTTACCTTTACATAAACATTGGTTATTTAAGCAGTTTAGATAAAGTTCAGAAGTATTGATCTATAACTATTATACTTTGTGCATATCATCCCTTTTCACCTGCGCCTAGCAACTAACTATAACTACAATATTTTTTCTAATGAAACAAATGTTTGTTGCCTAAATAGACTTTCCAGAGTCAAATAATGGGAGTGAAAATTTTCTTAAAGGTTATCTAAGAAAATGTATCAGAAAGCAAGGTTTGGATTAAGCTATTTTTAGACAACTAATACAGAATCCTCCATAATGTTCTGGGGTAAAAAAAAGGGTAAAAAATTGAAAAGACATTTCTCAAAAGAAGATATACAAATGACCAATAAGCACAGAAACAGAGGCTCATCATTAGCCATTAGGGAAATACAAATCAAAACGATGGGGTCATGGGAGCAGGTGTAGCTCAGTGGTTGAGAGCCGGCTTCCCATGTATGAGGTCTCAGGTTCACTCCCTGGCCCCAGTACCTGCACAATCAAACAAAAACAAAGCAAAACAAAAACCATGGGGTCACATGGGGTCAAGATGGTGACGTGAGATGCTCCTGGACTCCATCCCTGCACAGAAGCTTTAAGAAACAAACAAGATCTGGCAGAATTATCTTACGTCAAAGCTCCAGAAAACCATTAAAGGGTTGAAGTAACAGGGAAAGTGCTGAATCAAGTAAAAAAAAACTTAGAAATCATAGGATGGCATGGTGACCTTGCTGGGCCCTGCCACATCCCCTCAACAGTATGGTACAGTCATGACTGGCACTCCTAGTCCTGGTTCTAGAAGGACTTGTGCACAGGGTGGGTGCATGTCTGTTGGTACCGTTCTACCTGCTGATAGCATGGAGGCCTGTGTCAGGACACATCTGCAGGCTTTCCAGTAGACAACTAGCCATGTATATAGAGGCTGTTCACAGAGTTCTACAACAGAACACTGTAGGAAAACAGTCAAATCAAAGAATCTAGAGCAAAGGATTGCTGGCTGTGAGACATATAGTATGGTATTGGGAATTGTAGGAAGGTAGTTTGTATATGCAATTGAAGTAAAGCTGGTATCAAACCAAACAAGACTTAGGAAGTTAAATTAAAATCCATGGTAAACACAAAGAATGTACCTGAAAAAAATGCATGGAAGGAAATCAGAAGGGATTCTAAAAGGGCCATTACAAAAGATCAACTAAATACAAAAATAGGCAGTCATAAAATGAAGGGCCAAAAAAAGGTATAAAAGTTACAAAACCCAAAGAACAAAATAGCAGAAATAAATCCTGCATTATCAGTAGTTACTCCATATGTAAACTCTCCAGTCAAAAGGCAAAAACTGGAAGAATGGGGTAAAAAAGTATGAACCAGCTATATGCTGTTTACAATATCTCACCTTAAATTCAAACACAGAAGTAGGTTGAAAATGAAAGGATCAGAAAAAATATTCCATGAAAATAGTAAACAAAAGATAGTGGAGGTGGATATAGACTTTAAGCAAAAACTTTGGGGAGCGGATGTTGGTCAAGCAGTTAAGCGCCTGCTTCCCACATGGGAAGTCCTGGATTCAGTCCCCAGTGCCTCCTAAAAACAAAACAACAAGCAAGCAAATGAAAAAACCAACTCAGGGGAGCTGATGTGGCTCAGTGGTTGAGCACTAGTTTCCCAAATATGAGGTCTGGGGTTTAATCCTCAGCCCTGGTACTTGAAAAAAACAAAAACAAAACAAAACAAAACAAAACAAAAAAACTTTTAAAAGGGAGAATGAATACATGTATATATGGATAAAAGTGGTAAGTCATCAAAAAGATATTGTAATGATTATAAACAAATATGCAATAACAACAGTGTCCAAAATATATGAAGGGAATACTGATAGAACAGAAGGGAGAAATAGATGGTTCTACAATAATAGTAAGAGACTTGAACACATTACCTTCAATAATCAACAGAATATTTAGAAAGATCAGTAAAGAGATATTGGAACAATTTATACCAAATAAATGTAGCAGACATATATAGAAATCTTCATCCAACAGTAGAATACACATTCTTCTCAATTGCACACATATCATTTTCTAGGATAGACCATATGTTGGGTCACAAAACAACTTTCACTAAATTGAAAAAGACTGAAATCTTACAAAGTATTATTTATGGCCAAATGGATTAAAGCTAGTATTCAAGGACAAAGGAAGAAATGGAAAGTTCACAAGTATGTGGAAATTAAACAACACACTCCAAAACAACCAATGGATCAAAGAAAAAAATCACAAGGGAAATTATGAAATACCTTGAGGTGAATGAAAATGAAAACACAAGTGCTGAGAGGGAAATTCATAGCTTTAAAAGCTTATATTAAAAAGATAAAAAGATATCAAATCAGAGACCTAACCTCAAACCTGAACAATCTAGAAAAAGAAGAGCAAACTAAACCCACAGAGAGTAGAAGGAAGGATAATATTAGAGTGGAGATAAATGAAATAGAGAATATAATTTAAAAACCAATAGGGATAACCAAAAAAAACAAAAGTTGGTTCTCTGAAAAGAATAATAAAATCGATAAACCTTTAGGTAGAATGACAAAAAAAGAGAGAATGCAAACAGCTAAAATCAGAAATGAAAAAGGGGGCATTACACAGACCCCACAGATACAAAAAGGATTATAAGACTACTAAGACAACTTCATGCCAGTAAATTAGATAAACTAGATAAAATGAGCAAATTCCTAGAAACATGCAAACTGACTCAAGAAAAAGGTCTCTACTGTATGAATGCATTACTATGAACCAAATATATTGTATAAGATATTGTTTGATTCAAAAATTTTTTTATATGTATCCAGTACATTTGAGAAATGTATATATTTATTCATCTGTGTTTACTTTTTAGTTTTTGTTTATATTTTCAATTATTAAATGTACAAAATAAAGTAAAAAAAAAATCTTGAAAAAAAAAGAAAAGAAAAAGAAGGTCTCAACCAGCCAATAACAAGTACAGAGATTGAATCTGTAGCCAAAAACCTCCCAAAAAAACAAAAGCCCAGGACCAGATGGATGGCTTCAGAGGAGAATTTTACCAAACATTCCAAGAGGAATTAATACCAATTCTGTTCAAACTCTTCCAAAAAATTGAAAAGGAGGGAACACTCTAACTCTGAGGCCAACGTCACCTTCATATCAAAGCCAGATAAAGAACCACAAGAAAAGGAAATTACAGACCAATATATCTCTTATGAACAAAAATGCCAAAATCCTCAACAAAATACTCACAGCAAACTAAATACAACGGCATATTAAAAGAATTATATACCATGATCAAGTGAGATTTATCCCAGGTACGCAAGGGTGGCTCAACATAAGAAAATAAATTAATGTAATACACCACATTAACAAAATAAAGGGGGAAAAAACCCCACACATGATCATCTCAATTAACACAGTAAAAACATCTGACAAAAATCCAGCAACCCTTCTTTTTTTTTTTTTTAAGTTTTATTCACTGCCCCCCCCGCCCCCCGCCCCCAGGTTGTTTTGTGCTTGCTGTCCACTCTCTGTATGCTCTTCTGTGCTTGTCTTCTCTTTAGGCAGCACCGGAACCGATCCCTGGACCTTCTGGAGTGGGAGAGAGGCACTCAGTCTCTGGCACCACCTCAGCTCCCTGGGCTGCTGCGTCTCCCACTGTCTTTCTTCTGTGTCTCCTCCTGTTGCATCATCTTGCTGCGCCAGCTTTCCATGTGGGCCAGCACTCCGCGTGGGCCAGCACACCACATGGGCCAGCTCTCCACTTGAGCCAGCTTGCCTTTCACTAGGAGGCCCCAGGAATTGAACTCTGGACCTCCCATATGGTAGACAGGAGCCCAATTGCTTGAGCCACATCCGTTTTCCCCCTTCTTGATAAAAACTAGGAATAGAAGGAAACTTTCTCAACATGATAAGAGGCATATGTGAAAAACCCACAGGTAACATATTTAACAGTGAAAGACTGAAAGTTTTCCCCACTAAGATCACAAAGAAGACAAGGATGCCTACTGTCACCACTGTTATTCAACATTGTACTGGAAATTCTAGCAAGTGCAGTTTGACAAGAAAAGGAAAAAAAAGCATCCAAAATAGGAAAAGACGAAGTAAAACTTTCACTATTCACAGATGATATGATTCTATATTTAGAAAATTCTGAAATGTCTACAACAAAGCTACTTGACCTAATAAACGAGTATGGTAAAGTGGGAGGATACAAGATCAACATGCAAAAATCGGTAATGTTTCAGTACATTAGTATTGAACAATCTGACGAGCAAATCAGGAAAAAAATTCCATCTACAGTAGTAACTAAAAGAATCAAATATCTAGGAACAGGGAAGCGGCTGTGGCTCAATCAGTAGGGCTCCCGTTTACCATATGGGAGGCCCCGGGTTCAGTTTCCGGGGCCTCCTGGTGAAGGCAAGCCCGCCCGCACGGCGTGGTTAGCTGACCCAGCGAGCACAAGCAGCAAGGGGGGGATAAATGAATAAATAAATAAAATCTTAAAAAAAAAAAAAAAATCTAGGAACAAATCTAACCAAGGATATAAGGGACTGGTACACAGAAAACTATAAAACATTGCTAAAAGAAATCAAAGACAACCTAAATAAATGTAAGGTTCTTCCATGTTCATGGATTGGAAGACTAAATATTGTTAACATGTCAATTCTACCAATTGTAAAGCAATTTACAGATTCAGCTCAATCCCAATCAAAATTCCATCAGCCTATTTGCAGAAACGGAAAAGCCAATCATCGAATTTACATGGAAGACGAAGGGGGCCTAAATAACTATAGCCACCTGGAAAAAGAAGAATGATATTGGAGGTCTCATATTTTCAGGTTTTTAAAAAACTTATTACAAAGCCACAGCAATCAAAACATTATAGTGTAAAATATGAGTGTTCTCTCATGAACTATAACAAGTGTATAATACTAATACATGGTGTTAATAATAGGGGTGTATGGAAAAAATATACCAAATGTAAACTATGGACCATAGTTAGTGATAATAGCCTGAGGAGGTTCTTTCATAATCTGTAATAAATGTTCCACAACAATTTAAGGTGGTGGTTGAGGAGTGATGTATGGGAATTCTGCAAGTTATGCATGATTGTTTTATAAGCTCACAAAAACTTCTCTAAAAATATATATATTAAAATACAACAACAAAAAAATCAGCATGGTATAGGCACAAGGGCAGACATACAGACCAGTGGAACAGAACAGAGTTCAGAAATCAAAATTCACATTTACAGTCAACTGATTTATTATTATTATTGTAATAATACACTTCATTTTTAGAAAAGTTTTAGCTTTACACTTATAGAAAAATTACTATAGAAGCTGTGGGTTTACAGACCAATCATGTATAAAATTTACGACTCCCATATACCAGCCTATCATTAACACGTTGCATTGGTGTGGTGCATTTGTTACAAATGATAAAAGCACATTTTTATCATTTGTATCAACAGTATCATTGTACTATTAACTATTGTCATTGGATTAACTTAAAGTTCACTGTTTGTGTTGTGCAGTTCCACAGCTTTTTACTTTTTTAATGGCCAAGTCCACTCAGTTGGGAAAGAATAGTTTCTTCAATACATGGTGCTGGGAAAACTAGATGTCCATATGCAAAAGGCTGAAGGTAGACTCTTACCACATACCATATATAAAAATCAAATAAAAATGGATCAAAGACCTAAAAATAAGAAACGAAATTGTAAAACGCCTGGAAGAAAACAGGGAAGCATCTTCTGGACCTTGTGTTAGGTAATGGTTTCTAAGAATTTACACCCAAAGCATAAGCAACAAAAGAAAAAATAGGTAAATGAAATCTTATCAAAATTAAAAACTTTTGTCCACCTGTAGAAGTTTGATATTGTTTATGGATTCCAAAAATAGATACTGGATTATGTTTGTAAACTGGTTTGTTCCTCTGGGCATATTAGATTGTATTGGATTCAGAGGTTTCACTTTTACTTGTTAAATAATGATTAAGGCTTTGACTGGGCCACATCAGTAGGACATTGATCCCCAACCCCTTGGTGGGTAGTGACTCACAGAGAAACTGCACTGCAAAGGAGGGAGGTGAGAGTTTTGAGCTGGAGCCCTGGGAAGTAAACACAGAGAAGCAGATGCGGCAGAGGCCCCAGGACATTGAGTCCCTGCCCCCTTGGTGGGTAGGTACTCACAGAGAAAGCTAAATGGCAGAGGAATTGGTTGGAGTTTTGATACTGGAGCCCCGGAAGTAAACACACAGAGAAGCAGATACTTGAGGAAAGAGAGAAGGCTCCATTAGACACAGCAGAGGGCCTGGGAAGAGAGACCAGCTGTTAGCCTGATAGTCTACAGCTGGCCTGGAGAGAAATGAGCCCTGGGAGAGAGATGAGACTTATCGCAGCCTACAGCTGATATTGGAAGAAGCTGGAACCACAAAGCCTTAAAGAGGAAAAGAAAGCCTGAACCCTTGCAGATGTCGACAGCCATCTTGCTCCAACATGTGGCAACAGACTTTGGTGAGGGAAGTAACTTAGGCTTTATGGCCTGGTAATTGCAAGCTTCTACCCTTTATATGAATACCCTTTCATATAAGTGAATACCCTTTATAAACACCAACCAACTTCCAGTATTTTGCATCAGCACCCCTTTGGCTGACTAATACACTATCAAAGGACTTTATCATTAAAGTAAAAGACAATGTAGACAACGTGAGAAAATATTTGGAAACCACATCTCTGATGAAAGTTTAATATCCCGAAGATATAAAGAAATCCTACAACTCAACAATAAAAAGACAAACAACCCAATTTAAAAATGGGCAGGGGGTCGGATGTGGCTTAACTGGTTGGGTGTCCATCTCCCATATGGAGGGACCTGGGTTTGATCCCTGGGACCTCCCGGTAAAAAAAAAAAAAAAAATAAAAATAAATAAATAAATAAATAAAATAAAATAAAAATAGGCAAAAGACTTGAGTAGACATTTGTTCAAAGAAGAAATGTCTAAACACAATGTAGTAGATACACCAATGGAATATTATTTAGCTGTAAAAATGGAATAAAGTTCTGAAACATATGACAACATGAACTATGAAGACATTATATTAAGTAAAATAAGCCAGACAAAAAAGGACAAATATTGTATGATCTCACTGATATGAAATAATAAGAACAAGTGAACTTGTAGAGGAGAACACTAGGTTATCAGGGGCCAGGGTTGGGGTACGGAATGAGGGCATAATACTTAAATCGTACAGTTTCTAATTGGACAAATGATGGAGAAGTTTTGGTAATAGCTGGTGGTGATGGGAGGCACATTACTATGAGTGTAGTTAACAGCATTGAACTGTATAGGTGAATGTGCTTAAAAGGGGAAGTTTTAGGTTTTATCAAAGTTACTACAATAAAAATTGAAGAATAAAATATAAGACTATACAACAATGTGAATTCTATTGCAGACGAAAGACTATAGTACAAATATAAGAATGTTCTTTTATGAATTTTAACAAATGTACAACACTAATACAAGGTGTTATTAATAGGGTGGTATATGGGAAAAATAAACCTAGTGTAAACTATGGATGATAGTTAATGATACTATTTTTTTTTTTTTTTTTACCGGGAGGTCCCGGGGATCAAACCCGGGTCCCTCCATATGGGAGACGGACGCCCAACCAGTTGAGCCACATCCGACCCCTTAATAATATTATTTTAATAATCTTTCATCAGTTGTAACAAATGTAGCTACTGTTAAAAAATAATACAACTATAAAAAAGTGCTATCTGGCCTGATGGGCCTGGGGTTGGGGCCAGCTCTCAGAGCCTCGGCCTAGTCCCCTCCCAAGCCCCCAGCCCTTTGCCCCCTCAGATGACTTTCTGCTTTTCCCTGTGGTAGGCAGAGCACAGGACTAGTGGCCGGGAACCAGGATTCCAGGCCTGACCACTGAGCAGCTCTGTGGTCCTGGACAGCTCTCAGCCCCTCTGAGCCTGTTTCCACCTCTGTAAAATGATTATGGGGGATGGGCAAATTTTCTGTGTGGCTCTTGGGAGTTCTTTGGAGAGGGGCTGCTATGGGGTGGTGTGTTGGGGAAAGCAATTGGGGTCAAGGGGGGCCTGCCTTACTGTGGGCCTCTGGGAACATAATGGTTCTACCGTGGGTCTCTTCCCCACTGACCCTGGGAGACTCCTTCTGTGGGAGTCAGGGTGAGGGTGGGGGCTGGGTAGTGGCCCCATCCAGCCAGGGTCCCATCCCAGAGGCGAAGAAAGGTCTCAAGGGCAGTGTGAGAAGTTCCGTGGCCTCAGAGTTGGGGAGAACTAGCCATCTGTCCCATTATCTTAGTGCGGGAGGGCTCCTGCCTCCTTTGTGAACTTGGGTCGCTGTGATTGTGAATAAAGGTGATTTCATACCAAAAAAAAAAAAAAAAAAAAAAAAAAAAAAGTGCTATCATCAATTTTAACAAATGTTCCACACCAACGCAAGGTGGTGTTGGTGGGTTGGGGTATAGGAATCCACAACTTCTCTAGTAAAAAAATAAAAAAACAAAAAACAAACAACAAAAAAAACCCCAAAAAACTAAACTAGCCGTAATGCAATTGAGCTATCCAAATACCTTCAAAAAATGTTATAATGTAATTAGCAAAAACCTTCATTGTGAAGTAATTTTAAAAATATATTTTTGTATGATTTGAACTAACCATTTAAGAGGAATATGGCAAAATGCACTGGCTTAAAGCACAAACTTTTCAATTCCTATTTTCATATATTTGGTGATTAAGTCTACACTAGGCCAGTATATTTTAAAATATGGTTAATTAAAAAGAAAACAATTGAATAATAAAAAATTTCATTTACAACAGCAACTAAAAAATAAAATAAATAGGGCTAAATTGAACCAAGAGTGCAAAGAACCTGTACATGGAAAAACTACAAATCATCACTGAAAGAAATTTAAAGAGAACCTAAATAAATGGAAAGCTATCCTATTGGAATGGATTTGAAGATTTGATATTGTTAAGATATCCATACTAAACAAAGTGATTTACAGATTCAATGCAATCCAAATAAAAATTCCAACAGCTTTCTTTGCAAAAATTGAAAAGCTAATGACCTAATTCATATGAAAGGGAAAGAGGCTCCAAATAGCCAAAAACACCTTGCAAAAGAACAAAGTTGCAGTACTCACCTCAGTATTTCAAAATATATTACAAAGCTAAGTTAATCAAAACAGTATGCTACTGCATAAGGACAGACATATATATCAATGGAACAGAATTGAGATTTCAGAAACACATACATACATGGCCAATGATTTTTGAAAAGGGTGCCAAGTCCACTTAATGGGGAAAGAACTAGATATCTACATGGAAAGAAATGAAAGAGAACATTTACCTTATACCGTATATAAAAATTAACTGCAAATGGATCAATGTCCTAAAAATAAGAGCTAAAACTTCTAAAATCTTAGAAGTAAAGAGGGAAATATTTTCAGGATCTTGTATTAGGCAATGGATTCTTAGATCTTATATAAAAATAGATAAATTGGACTTCATCAAAATTAAAAACTTTTGTGCATCAAAGGACATTACCAAGAAAGTGAAAAAGATAACCAACAGAATGAGAGAAAATATTTGGAAACCATTTATCAGCTATAGTACAGCTGTATAAAGCTAGTCTCCTCTACTCAGATAATATGTTAAATAAGGAATTACCTTTTACTATTCTCTTGTTCTTCCTCTGGTAATGGCTTCTGCTTTTTCCTAGTTTGTTCTTCCAACAGCCAACTTTTCCTCTTCAACCCTTTATTCTGTTCTGGATTCAGGTTTACACTTTGAACGACAGCCTCAATGACATCTGTAACTGTATCAGGACCTAGGTGCAATGCTCCTCCTCCTTCTCCTTCATTCAATTCTGGTCCAACAAACTGGGCAGCCTGAAATGCCTGCATTGATACCACAGCCTGGAGGGGACATTTCCGAGGTCGACCTGGTCTACGTTTCACAAAGTTGTTCCCTGTCCTGGCCTGCCTTTGAAGTTTTTTGGCTTTTAAAATTTTATTAACATGGTCCAGATTTTTCTTGGTGGCCAAGATTTTGTCATAATTGCACATTTTCCGAGATTGGCGGTGCATAGCTTCCATTACACTTCTCTTGAAATGATGGGAGGAACAGCTGCTTGGCAACTTTTCAGAAAGGAGTGAGATGCTATTACTGCAAGAGTCATTGGGGATGGCAGGCACTAGAAGGCTGTCTGGCTTTCCTAGAATTCGCTCCTTAGTGTGGCCATGGCCTGGACTGGAGGAGGGTGGCATTGAGGCAGGGGCAATCACAGCATCGATATTTTTCTCCAGGGGCTCTAGATCCTCATGTTGAACCATCTGCTGGAGTAGACTGTCCACAGAGTCATCCACAGAAGCTCCCAATCTTGGACTTCGAGAGGGAACTCCATTCACTAAAAAAGATAATAAATCCAAAATAGAACCAAATTAAACACAGCCAGTTATTTAAACAAATTTTCATACAGGATAAAAAAAATTCTGCTTTCCATAACCAGGTTAAACCTCAATTACCAAATATAGTTATCTTTCACAGATAAGTTGTTGTTTTACTTTCCTGAATAGGTTATATTAATAACCTATTATAATAAAATAAAAATTGGCCCATGTTTACCTAATATGTGGTTTAAAAAAACATACATAAAGTCAATTCTCACTTTCTGAGATAAGGAGCAGAAAGAAATAAAGTTTATATTCTTCAAAAGTTAAGGTACATTCTGCATTTTTCTGTAAATCTACAACTGCTCTAAAAAATAAAGGTCCAGTTAAGAGACATGGTAATTAAATGTTGGATAAATAGCCAAACTTAAACTATGCCAATATTTCCAGTCCAGTGCATTTTCTGATGTTTTAAGGAATGAAACTTTCTTCTTAGAGAAGGTTTGAAAATTGGAACAAACATCTCTATACACTAGATTAGAAACAGTATATGTTGAAGAAAAGATTAGGAACTAAAGTGATCTTAGACAAACCTTGATTTCTTATCTTAATGGACTAATCATCTGGTGATCTTTGCTTTTTTAGAGGCCACTTGCAAATTTTTATGACTATACTTAATATAAGAAATGCTCAATTTCCTAGGGCAAGTTTTACAATATTACAGTATTTTAATTTATAAGTATTATAATATTACAAAAATAAGTTTGAAACAGGTCACTTCTCAAGCTGCCTACTTGATTGCTACTGCTCAAAGTTTTCCAAAATTAGTCAATGGACTTCCAATCTATGACTTTAAAATGTGTTGCTATTGTAGATACTCCTTTATTAACCAAAGTTAATCCAATAGTTTTGTCTCAATTTTGAATTATATCTAATAGTTATATTTAATAGTTTTGTCTCAATACTGAATTTTACTTTTAAACTCAGCAATATTTGATATTAATCACTACTCTTTAAAACCCCTGCCTGAAAATCCAAAGCTAAGATCATATATGTGTGTGTGTGTATATTTTTGTTTGTTTGTTTGTTTTTTAGGAGGTACCAGGGATAGAACCCAGGACCTCATACATGCAAAGCAGGCACTCATCCACTGAGCTACACCTGCTCTCAGGATCATATTTAACGATGAAAGACTGAAAAATTTTCCCCTAAGATTAGGAACAAGGGAGCGGAGGTGCACAAGTGATTGGGTGCCTCTCTCCCACATGGGAGGTTCCAGGTTCAGTTCCTGGTGCCTCCTATAAAGAAAATGAGCAAACAGCAAGCGCAAACAATAGGGGTGGGGATGGGGAGAAATAAATAAAACAAAAAAATACTAAAACAAAAAAGATCAGAAACAAGAGAAGGATGGCTGCTTTTACTACTGATATTCTACTTTGAACTAGAAGTTCTAGCCATAGCAATTAGGCAAGAAAATAATTAAGAGACATCCAAACAGGAAAGAAGTGGTGAAACGATCTCTTTTTACAGATGATGTGATCTATATGTAGAAAACCCCAAAGTTTCCACAAGAAAAATATTAGATCTTATCAACGAATTCAGTTATGTTGTGGGGTACATGATCAACATGCAAAAATCAGTTTGTTTCTATACACTAGCAATGAATTATCCAAAGAAGAAATGAAGAAAACAATTCCATTTATAGTAGCATCTAAAAGAATAAAATATCTAGGATTGAAACGAACCAAGGAGGTAAAGGAGGTGTAATTTGGAAAACTACAAATTATTACTGCAAAAAAGTTAAAGAAGATCTAAATAAATGGATAGACATTTCATGTTCACAGATTGGAAAACAATATTATTAAGATGTTAACACTACCTAAAGTGAACGACAGATTCAATGTAATTTCTATCAAAATCCCAGCAGCCTTTTTTTTGCAGAAATAGAAAAGCTGATCCTCAAATTCTTAAGGAATTGCAAGGGGTCCAGAATAGCAAAAATAATCTTGAAAAAGAACATGGATGTTAGTGATGATAGTACAACACTGTGAATGTAATTAACATCAGTGAGTTGTTTCTATGAACGTAGTTAAAATGGGAAATATGTTGTAAATATGTTATCACAATTGGGGAAAAAAAAAAAAAAAAAAAAAAAAAAAAGGAGGACTCACACTTCCTAATTTCAAAACTTATTATAAAGCAATGGTAATCAAAACAGTATGGTATTGCCATTAAAGACAGACAATGGAATAGAATTGAAAGTCCAGAAATAACCCACATATCTATGGCCAATTGATTTTTTCTTTTTTTTTTAAAAAAATAATATACTTTTATTAGAGAAGTTATGAGTTTATAAGAGTCATGTATAACATGCAGAATTACCATACACCATCCCTCCACCAACACCTTACATTGCTGTGGAACATTTGTTACATATCATGAAAGAACATCATCAAAATATTACTAACGGGGAGGTGGATGTGGCTCAAATGGTTGGGCATCCGTCTGCCATATGGAGGGACCTGGGTTCGATCCCCGGGACCTCCCGGTAAAATTTAAAAAAAATATATATATATATATATTACTAACTATGGCCCACAGCTTATAAGTTGGTTTATTTTTTTCCACACATGCCCCTATTAACTCCATGTATTAGTATTATACTTTTGTTATAGGTCATTAGAGAACACTACCATATTTGTACTGTAACCCACAGTCCCTCATCTACCACATGGTTCATGGTGTTAAACAGTTCTATGCCTTATACAATCTATCCAAAGTGTACACTCAGTGGCTCTCACTTTCACCACAGAATTGTGCATTTTTTGCCTCAGTAATTTTTGGATGTTTTTCATAGTCCAAAAGAAAAAAATCCCATACCCACTTATTATTTACCCTTAGCATTGATACAGTACCTTCTTTGACACAGATGCAAGAATATTACAATACTGATGTTAACTAGAGTCCATAAGTTACATTAACTGTATTTTTCCCACACATCACCATATTCTTACCAACTTGTAATAGTGACATACATTTGCTCTAGTTCATAGAAGAACATTCTTCTATTTGTATTATCAAACACAATCCACATCCACCTCTGGGTTCCCTATGTTATCATTCCCTAGATTATTCTCTAGCTTTCTTTCAATTGACATTTACATCCCTAGACTACCCCTTTCAGCCACAATCCCATTTATAAACCAGCTGTGTTAGTTATACTTACTATAATGTCTTATCATCAACTCTATCCATTTTCACACCTATACAGTCAAGCTAATTTAAAAAATCTATATACATTAAGCATAAATCCCCTTCTTAGCCCTCATCCTATCTTCTAGTAACCTATACTCTAGATTTTAACTCCATGTGTTTATTCTTTGTATTTAGTTTATATTAGTGAGACCATACAATATCTATCCTTTTGTGCCTGGCTTAGTTCACTTAGCATAATGTCCTCAAGGTTCATCCCTGTTGCCATATGTGTCCCAATTTCATGTCTTTTTACAGTAGCATAGTATTCCATCTCACACAGACACACACACCACATTTTGGTTATCCATTCATCGGTTGATGGATATGATGGATACTTGGGTTGTTTCCATCTTTTGGCAATTATGAATAATGCTGCAATGAACATTGGTGTGTAAAGGTCTGTTCGCATCTCTGTTTTCAGTTCTTCTGGATATATTCTTAGCAAAGGGAATGCTGAATCATATGGCAGTTCTTGATTTAGCTTCCTGAGGAACTTTATGCCAACTGATTTTTGACAAGGGTCGAAGTCCATGCAGTGGGGAAAGAAAGGGTATCTTCAACAAATCGTGTAGGGAAAACTAGATTTTCACATTCAAAACAATGAGTGTGAACCTGTACCTCATACCATATACAAAAATTAACTCAAAGAGGATCATGAACCTATATATAAGAGCTAAAACCATAAAATTATTTGGCAAAAGATTCCTAGACATGACACCAAAAGCAGGTGCAATAACTGAAAAAAATCAATTGAGATTCACCAAAATCCTGCCTCAATTTTTTCTATATCATGCAGTTTGATTATCTTCCAACTACTTGTGATTCCATTAAATTTAACTGCAGAAGTTGTCAACACTCAATACTTGTTATTTATCTTTTATACTTGCGTTCCCAGGGAACGTTTATTCTCAAATTTCAATTATTATTTTTATGTAGGTTCTTCCCCTGATTCCTTATATCAGTGAAGACAGCACCTATTCAACATTACATATTCTGAGCATCAATCATAATATTCAGTTATCCAAGCTCAGGTCACATCATCTATTATTTTTCTTTCCTTCTTCCCTCAAATAATAAAATTTTGACTTATGTTAGCATGGTCTCTTGAATCTATCCACTTTTCTTCATTCCCCCTACTGCCTACCCAAACTTATCTTATCTCCCTGACTGAAAGCTACTGTCCAATGGCTTGTGGTGTTATTTAAAAAATGCCCACAAATTTTGACACTTCTCCCATTCAGTAGTAGAGTCAAATTTTTCTTTTCTTAATTATGAGCTGCCCTTAGTGACTTGCTTCTAACAGAAAGAATTCAATGGAAGTACAAATGTGTTATTTCCAAGGCTAAATCAGAAAAAACAATATAGCTTCCACCTGGTCTCTCTCTCCTGGGACATGTGCCCTTGGAATCCTACTTCCACATTCTAAGGAAGTTCAGGCAATGTGCTGGTATGGTAAACAACAGATCCTGCTGAGATCCTAGCCTACAACCACCATCAACCACAAGACATGTGAGTGACAAAACCTCTGAGATGACTTTAGATTGCCAGCATCTGGCTAAAATTGCAGAAAGACCCTAAGAAACTGTCCAGGAGAAGCCAGGAGAGGCTGCCATGTGCTTTGCCATGTGACAGAAAGGCCAAGGACCAAGGATCACCAGCAGTCAGCCCCAGAATGCCTCAGTCTTCTGGGAGAAAGCATTTCCTTGATGACACGTTGATTTTGGATTTCTCCTAGCCTCAAAACAATGAGCCAATAAATTCCCATTGCTTAAGCCAGCCTATTGCATGTTTTTTTTTTTTTTTGTTTGTTTTTAAGCAGCCAGGAAACTAACATAATGTATGCTTCTTTCACAAAATATGTTGTTTCATATATTAGTAGCTCATTCCTTTTAACTGTGGAACTCTATGAATATACCACAATTAATTTACAAAGTGCGTGTGGACATTTAAGTTGTTTCCAATTTCTGGCCGTAAAACTATGAATAGTTACACATGCTTCAGTTTGTTTGTACATATATTTTCACTTCTCCTGGGTCAATACTCAAGACTGGAACTGTTAGGTTGGACTAAGTTCATGTTTAACTTTATAAAAACCTGACAACAATAGGGGTGTATAAGAGGTATGAGATTTTTCCTCTTGGAATAATGAAAACATTCTAAAATTGACTGAAGTGATGACAGCACAACTCTTGTGATGAAAATGAGAGCAAATGAGTTTACATTTTGAATAGATTGTACAAGGCATGGTACTGTATAACACAGTGCATCCTCTAGTGGAAGATGTACTGTGGTTAACAGAATATGAGAAGTTCTCTCATGAACTATAACAAATATTTAACAGTAATACAAGGTGTTAATAATCAGATGGGTTTGGGGAAAAATACACCAAACATTAAGATATGGGCTGTATATATATATCTAGTAGAAATATATATTTTTAAAGATTTTATTTATTTATCTCCATGCCCTCGTTGTTTGCACTTGCTGTGCCTGTTCACCTTCCTTGTTTCTTTAGGAGGCACCGGGAACCAAACCTGGGATCTCCGATATGGGAGGAAGGCGTTTAATTGCTTGAGCCACTTCCGTTCCCTTATTTGTTGAGTGTTTCATTATGTTTTCCTTCTTGTATCTCTTGTTGTGTCAGCTTGCTGCACCTGCCCATCATGCCAGCTTGCTGTCTTCTTTAGGAGGCACCAGGAACTGAACCAGGGACCTCCCATGTGGTAGGCGGGAGCCCAATTGCTTCAGCCACATCTGCTTCACTAGTAGTAATAGTTTGATGATGCTCTTTGATAGTTTGTAACAAATGTTTCACAACAATGTAAGGTGGTGGTAGTGGGGTGATTTTGGGTAGCCCTGTATGATGATATGCAAGCTTGTTTTGTAAGTTCACACTTTTACTATACAGTTATTTTTTATGATGTATGTCCACATATGAATGATATACGTTAATAAATTTTTAAAATGAAAAACAAAAAACAAAAAAACAAAAAAAAACAAACAACAAAACACAAAAACCTGACAGTCTTTCAAAGTGTTGTCCCATTTTACTTTATCAGCAGCAATGAATGATAGCTCAAGATGCTACAAATCCTTAACAAGACTTGTTATTATTAGTCATTTTAAGTTTCAGTCATGCTAATGGATGTGAATGATATCTCATTATGGCTTGAATTTGCATTTCCATGATGGTCAGCATATTTTCATGTGCTTTGCATTCTTTTGGGAAAAATCCATTCAAATATTTTTGCCTATTATTATTATCCTGTGGCATACCTTTTCATTTTCCAATGTGTGTGTGCTCAGTGTCCATTTCATGTGTGCTGTGTTTGCTAGTTGTCTTTTCAGGAAGCACCGAGAACTGATCCTGGGACCTCCCATGTGGGAGGGAGGTGCTTAATCTCTTGAGCCACCTTAGCTCACTGCTCTTGTTTTGTCTCTCATTGTCTTTCCTCTTTGTGTCTCTTTTGTTGCCGTGCCAGCTTGCTGTCTTGCTCATCTTCTCCAGGAAGCACTGGGCACCAAACTGGGGACCTCCCATGTGGCAGGCGGGGAGCTCAATCGCTTGAGCCACATCTGCTTCCCATGTTTGAATTTTAATTTCTAATTGTTCATTGCTGGTATACAGAAATACAGTGCCTTCTACATATTGAAATTATATCCTATTATTAAACTAATTTGTTAGGTCTAATAGCTTTTATTTATAGATCATTTTACTCTTTCTATAGATCCTATCATCTGCATATAGACAATTTTTTCATCTTCCTTTCTTATCTGTATGTCTTTTATTTCTTTTTATTGCTCTATTGCAATGGCTAAGACATCCTGTACAATGTTGAATAAAAGTGATCAGAGTAGACATCTTTGCCTTGTTCCTACTCTTAAAGGGAAAGAATTCACAATTATAAGATAGATGGGAGCCCAATAACTTCAGCCATATCCGTTTTCCCAGCAACTGTGTTCTCTGCACCTATTTTAGATGCAGAGAAATGATTTTCTCATTTATTTTATTAATTTGGTAAAATACATTGAATGATTATTTAACATTAACCCAACTTTGTATTCCTGAAGTAAAACAACTTGGCCATGTGTATACTGTCCTTTTTACAAACTGGATTCAGTTTGCTAATATATACTTTTTTACAGGTTTTTTGCATTGATATTCATGAAGTATTGGTCTGTAGTTTTCTGATGAAGTATTAGGATGGTTTACGTATCAGGTTAATACCTGACTGATAAAAGTAGTGAGAAGTACACCTATTTTCTGGAAATTTTTGTCCCACTTATAATTGGTATTGTTAGAATTATGATTGAAGCCATTTGGGCTTTGAGATTTCATTGTAGGAAAGTTTTTAACTACAAATTCTATTACTTTAATAGACATAGGAATACTTAGATTATTTATTCTAATCTGATAACTTTCAATCTACTTATCAAATTGATTCACATAAAGCTGTTCATAAAATTCCCTTGTCCTCTTAAAGCATGTATGTTCTGTAGTGATGTCCTCTCTTTCTTTCCAGATATCACTAATTTGTCTTATTTTTTTCTTGATCACTGACTAATCAATGTAAAAAAATTTTTTCAAAGAACCAGCAAAAACTTTCATTGATTTCCTCTATATTTTCTGTTTTATATTTTTTTGATTTCTGTTTCTAAATTTTATCATTTTGGGATTAACTTGCTCTTTCTTTTTCTACATTATAAAGGTGATTTAGATGTTTGTTGTTTTATAATGTAAGTATTTAAAGCTATAAATGAGCCGAATCTCATAAATTTTTATGTTTTCATTTTCATTCATTGAAGTTATATGAGATGAAAATTTCACTGAAATGAATTAACAGCAGATTAGACACTAGAGAAGAAAAGATCAGTGAACTTGAAGTAATACTAATAAAATATATACAAAATAAAGTAAGGAGAGAAAAAAAGACTGACAAGAAATGAATAGAATGCGAATATTCTCGCTGTACTGATTTTGTGATAATCAGGGTAGGCTAAACATTCGCTATATTAGAAACCATGCATGTGTCCCCAGACCTAGTTTTTCTCCCAAGGTCTGGTTTTTAGAATGCTGGTGATAAACTAAACCTGATTTATTATATGACCATCCTGTATGGGAAAGACTGTAACTCTAGGTATCTTTGGTCAACCTTAAGAGATATAGCAGGGGGACGGATGTGGCTCAGTGGCTGGGCATTCATCTCCCATATAGAGGGACCTGGGTTCAATCCCCAGGACCTCCCAGTAAAAATTAAAAAAAAGAAAAATATAGAAGGTGTGTGGGCCACCAGGTCCCATGCGCGGGTGCGCTGCCAGGCCCCATGCGCAGGTGAGCCACCAGGCCCCACAAGCCACGCAGCAAGATGATGACGTAACAGGAGAGTGACACAAGGGAGAGCACCAAGACGAGACGCACCGAAAAACCAGGAACTAAGGTGGCGCAGGCAGTAGTAGGATGCCTCTCTCCCACATCAGAGATTCTGAGGATCGAATCCCAGTGAAGACAGGAGGAGAAGGATGGGAAGAGAAGGCAGGAAACGGACACAGAGAGTTGTCCAGCAAATGGACACAGAAACAGCAAAAAAGGGGGTGGTGGTGGTGTAAAAATGGATAAAAGTAAATAAATAAATCCTTAAAAAAATGTATAGGGGAGGAAGATACAGACTATAGTTAGTAGCAATAATTTGACAATTCTCTTTCATGATTTGTTAACAAATGTTTCACAACAATGCAGGATGTTTGTGGGAGGGGTGATGTGTAAGAGTCCTGTATGATGTTATGCATGTTTGTTTTGTAAGATCACAATGTTTACTGAACACATATAGTTTATGTATGTTCATGTATGAATGATATACTCCAATAAATTGTTAAAAAAAAAAATAAAGAAATGATCAGTGGCCTGTCATCTTTTATGTATATTGATAATTTCTTCTGTATGTTCCCCCAGTGTTTTAAATTTTTTTTACTTTATTTTCTGAGAAGATTTAGGTTACAGAGAAATCACACAGAAAATACAAAGGATTCCCATATACCCCCCTCCCCCCTCCCCCACTGATAACATTCTACATAAGTATGGTACATTTGTTATAATCAATGAACAAATATCAAAGCATTGCTACCAACCATCGCCAGTGATTTATACTGTGGTTTGTTTAACCTTTTGCAATGTATACTTTTATTGGTTTTGGCAAAATGTATATTGGCCTGTATCTGTCATAGCGAGATCATACAGAACAACTCCAATGCCCCAAATATGCCCCATGTTCTACCCATTCCTCCCTCTCCCTACCTTTGGAAGCTATGGCAGCCACTAAGTTTCAATTTTTGAAGAATAACGTTCATAGTTACATGCATTAATATTGAGGGCTGGACATACTGCTCTGTTTTCTTTTATTAGGCACTGCCTATGTTCCTGAGAGAGTCTTGTCCCTCTAACTGAGAACATTAGATTTAACCATGTAACTTGTTTAGCACTGTAAAGTGAGAAGTATGTATTAGAAATGTTAAGACCCAGTTAGTAGTCTATTACATGCCCTATGCCATGAGATAAATGATATTCTTGATAGAGGCTACTCTATCAGCTAGGGTTCTAGAGGGAAGACAACATAAAGCAGAATTGCAGTAAATACATGATGGTCAAATAACAAACAAAAAATAATCATGAACAAAAAAATTGCTTTTCACTTTATTGTTAAATGATTTTTAGTGGTCTAAATGAGTAGCTATGACAACAGCATCTTACTTCCTTGAATGACCAAAATTAAATCTTTATTTTTTATAACTGTAAAAATGTGATCCATTTATACACTAGTTTAAAAAAATAAAAAAAAAACAGGGGACTTCCGGAAATATGGTGGACTAGAAAGACATGGGACTCTCTTCTCTTCCAGAAAATTAGCTAGAGGACAGGCAGAAACAAACTGGAAAAAACTGTTCTAGGGTTTAAGTCACATGGGAAGGCTGGACACCGTCCAGAGGAGAGAGGGACAAAGGAAAAGAATGTGAGTTTAAAAGCCACAGCTGCAAATGCCTGCACCCTCCCCAACACTATAGACACTTTTGAATTCTCAGGCTTCAGGGCCAGCGGCTATAGACAACGAGGGCCCCTGGGATCCACCTTCCCAGGAAAGGGGAGAGAGAGAGGGACATAGCCTAAGGATGAATCAGCTTCTTTTTTTTTTTTTTAAAGATTTTATTTAGTTATTCATTTATCCCCCCCTTGCTGTCCGTGCTCGCTGCGTCAGTCAACCACGCCGCATGCGGGGGGGGGCTTGCCTTCACCAGGAGGCCCCGGGAACCGAACCCAGGGCCTCCCACATGGTAAACGGGAGCCCCACTGATTGAGCCACAGCCGCCTCCCATGAATCAGCTTCTGACCCACAAATTTGGTCTGCCTTGTCCCAAGAGCCCTTCAAGGCCAGGTGGGGCCATGCCAATTGTTTGCCGTAGGAGCCAGCTTGGGAATAAAGAGATCCAGACCTAAAGAGATCCGACTCTCTCAATCTCCCTCTTTACTGACCAAGATAGGTTGTTGAGGACACAGAGGGGAGTGGAATTATTTCCTACCCGGGAAAAGGGAAGGGGATGGCAGTAAAGGCTAGAGAAATGCCTCTGAGAAAGTCTGAATTACAAGGCTCTTAGCATCCAGGCAGGGTCCTCTATCACATTGATGCAGTCAGTGTTGTGGCAAACATACTCTGACAATGCACTGAACTGAGAAGGTTGCCAAAGAGCACCATCTGCTGGCAAATAAAGGAAGTGCATGTGAGGTAATTAAAATTAAACAAGAGGCTTTTTCCAGCTTTTCCAGCCTCCTTCCCCAAAGCTCTAAGGACTGGGTGGGTCTGCAGCCCAATACTGGGTCAAAGGGCCCAGATTTTAGCAACTAACAGGGATAATCATAAAGACCCAAAACAGGC
Source organism: Tolypeutes matacus (assembly GCA_026826555.1). Lineage (NCBI taxonomy): Eukaryota > Metazoa > Chordata > Mammalia > Cingulata > Chlamyphoridae > Tolypeutes > Tolypeutes matacus. Next base: position 3,233,678 of record JAKSZT010054308.1, read on the forward strand.
TGAACCAAGAATTAAAGAACAAAAAAAAAAAAAAAAAAAGAATTAAAGAACAGCAGTAACACACAGCCTCCTGCCACTAAATCCCTACAAGAGAGAAATTGAGCATCTGAGTAAACTCACCATCCTAATTGGATTCCTAGATATCAGCAAAAATTACAAGCCATACTAAGAAAATGGAAGACATGACCAAAGAAAAGGAATATATCAAAGTCCCAGAAGAGACGTGGAATTTGAGACAACTAATCAACGAGATGCAGACAAATTTCCAAAATCAAATTCATGAGTTGAAAGTTAATATGGCTAAAGAGATAAAGGACATCAAGAAGACACTGAGTAAGCACAAAGAAGAATTTGAAAACCTGACTAGAAAAGTACTAGAGCTCATAGGAATGAAACACACGACAGGTGAGATCAAAAGGATGTGTAAGTTCATTGAGGGTGGTGGGCCACACTGTGGGAGATGTTTGTGTGGGATGTGGTGGGAGGTGTGGGAGGTGGGCAACATGGGAATCCCAGTGGGTTCCATGTAATATTTTGGGTAATCTAAGCACCTCTTAAAATATATGTGTATATATAGTCCAAAGAACACCGTACCCACCTTATCATGTTAATTAATTTCTCTTTTGAAGATCTAGTGTGTTGACTAATTGAATAATACAAGTAGAGTATCCCAGGAGAAAGCCCGCTTCCTTGGTCTGCCTGTTTGGAGACTGGCTGCCGGGTCCGAGCTGGCCAGTGGTCCCGACGACTTGCTGTCCTCTGCTCTCGGAGGCCCCCCAGGCGGCACACAAGCCTAATTAACAGAGTGGGCTAGAAACAGCCTTGGCTCCAGTGTTTTGTTTGGGGGTTATTTGGCCAGGGCCTTTTGAAAAGTAGTGTCCCAATGAAGTTCTAGATATTTATGTAATGAATGAGCTTTTGTTTTGTTTTGTTTTTTAATTTAATTTTATTTTTTATTAACAATAATACCCTTTCAGAAATTTCTAACTACTTTGTAACTGCATGACTTAACCTGGTGATAAAAGCAGTTATTAAAAGTCTACCTTTTCCAAAAAAAAAAATATGTGTATATATATATATATATAAATAACATTTTTGTAAGCAAATACACATATATGCATATATATTTATATATCATTTTGCAAATGTTTGTATGTATTGTGAGAATTTTGATTTTTATCCATAGAAAAAACAAAACAAAACAAAACAAAACAAAACAAAAAAAAACACATTAGAGGGGGCGGACATGGCTCAGGTGATTGGGCATCCATCTGCAATATGGGGGGGACCCGGGTTCGCTCCCCAGGACCTCCTGGTAAAATAAAAATAGAAGGTGTGCAGGCGAGCCACTGGCCCATGCACAGCACGGCAAGCCAGGCCCCACCAAGCCACGCAGCAAGATGATGACGCAGCAAGGGACAAACACAGCAGAGAGCCAAGAGACATGCTGGAAACCAGGAACTGAGGTGACACAGGTGGCAGAGTGCCTCTCTCCCACATCAGAGATCCCTAGGATCAAATCCCGGTGAAGACTGGAGGAGAAGGATGAGAAGAGAAGGCAGGAAACAGACAAAGAGGATCCCCTAGTGAATGGACACAGACAGCAAGCGGGGGATGGGTGGGAATAAATAAAGAAATCTTTAAAAAAAAAAAAGTGTGAATGGTTCCTGGTTGTGTGAAAATGCCAACTGTATCCTGCATTCTTGCTGATACAGTGACTGAAGCAGGCTAAGTTATTCTAAATGTATTGAAGGCAGTTTAGTTGGAACCAGACGTATTTATAAACCACTCCTTTAGGAGAGGGAGATAAGGAAATCTCAGTCATTCTTTGGTGCAGGGATGCCCTCACTAAGGAAGAAGGAGGCCCTGTATGAGGGCATCCCTGCATCCCAGATTAGAAGTTTGCACACATCCAGGGATTCCTCTGTAGTCCAAAAAACAAAAAAACAAACAAAACAACAAGAAGAAGACATTAGAAGGAAATAGATGTGGCTCAAGTGGTTGGGCTCCCATCTACCATATGGGAGGCCCTGGGTTCAATCCCCAGGGCCTCCTGGTGAGGGCAAGCCGACCTGTACCTGCACAGAGCGGACAGTTCATTCCCACGGAAAGCTGATGGCCTGCGCCCACGGAGAGCTGGCGCAGCAAGATAGCAAGATGATACAACAAAAGGAGACAAGCAGACACAGAGGAAACGCATAGCGAATTAAAAAAGAAAGAAGAAAGCAAGCACAAGTGATGGGGGGAGAGGGGATAAATAAATAAATAAATAAATCTTAAAAAAAAAAAAAACACATTAGAGGCATATAAACAGGCTCAAAATAAGAGAAGAAAGAAGTGATACTGAAGACAGAATAGCTGAAATTGAAGGAAGAAAAGAATGGAAAAAATTGAGCAGGGTCTCAGAGAGTTGAATGATAATGCAAAATGCAACAACATACGTGTCATGCAAGTTCCAGAAAGAGAAGAGAAGGGATAAGTGGCAGAAAGAATATCTGAGGAAATAATAGTCGAAAATTTCCCAACTATCATGAAAGAAATGAAGTTATATGTCCAAGAGGTGCAGCGTACTCCAATCTGAATAAATGCAAATATACCTACTTCAAGACACATATTACTCAGAATGTCAAACATCAAAGATAAAGAGAAAACTCTAAGAGCAGCAAGGGAGAAACAAACCATCACATACAAGAGTGCCCAGTAAGACTTAGTACAGATTTCTCAGGAAAAACCATGGAGGCAAGAAGACAGTGGTATGACACAAATAGGAAACTGAAAGAAAAAAACTACTAGGTGAGAATTCTTTATAAAGCAAAATTATCCTTCAAATATGAAGGTGAGTTTAAAATATTCACAAACAGAAACTGTGAGAATTCGTAAAAAAGAATCCACTTTTACAGGAAATATTAAAGGAATCCTTAAACCTGAAAGAAAAGGACAAGAAAGAGGCTTAGAGGAGATTATAGAAAAAGACTAGCAAAAATGCTAACCAAAAGAGTAACAAGACAGACAAAAATAAGATATGACATATGAAAACCAAAGAACAAAATGGTGGAAGTAAATAATGCATTGACAGTAATACCAATGAATGTGAATGGATTAAACTCCCCAATCAAAAGATACAGGCTGACAGAATGGATAAAAAAAGCATGAGCCATCCTTACTTTGCCTACAAGAGACTCACCTTATATCCAGGGATACAAATGGGCTGAAAGTAAAAGGACTGAAAAAGATACTCCAGGCAAACTGTAACCAAAAAAGGGCAGGGGTAGTTATACTAATATTGGACAAAACAGACTTTAAATGCAAAAAAGTTATGAGATACAGAAGGCCATTATATATTAATAAAAGGGACAATCCACTGGAAGAAGTAATAGCCATAAATATCTATGCACCTAACTGCCCCAAAATACAGAAGGCAAACTCTGGCAAAACTCAGGGAGAAATAGACATCACTACAATAATAGTTGGAGACTTCAACACACCACTCACATCATCGGATAGAACAACTTGACAGAAGATCAACAAGGTAGAGAGAGCTTCAACAATATGATAAGTGAGTTAGACCTAACAGACATTTATAGAACGTTGCACCCAAACACGTGGCTTATACATCCTTCTCAAGTGCTCCTGGATCTTTCTCCAGGATAGACCACGTATTAGGTCACAATGCCAGTCTCAATAAATATTAAAAGAGTAAAATTATACAAAGCATTTTCTCAGATTATAATGCAATGAAACTGGAAATCAATAAGAGGATAGAGTTAAATTCCCAAATGTGTGGAGGCTGAATAACAACCCCTAAATAATTAATGGGTCAAAGAAGAAGTGAAATTAGTAAATATATTAAGGTTAATGAAAATGCTAACAGAACTTATCAAAACTTATGGGACATAGTGAAGGCAGTCTTGAGAGGAAAATTTATAGCCCTAAACGCCTATATTAAAAAAAAAGAAGAAAGAGCTAAAATCAAAGAGCTAACCGAACAGCTGAAGAAATTGGGAAAAGAATAGCAAACCATTCCCAAAGTAAGCAGGAGGAAAGAAAGAATAAAGATTAGAGCAGAAATAAATGAAGTTAAGAACAAAAAAACAGTAGAGAAAATCAACAAAATCAAAAGCTGGTTTTCTGAGAACATCAATAAAATTGACAAATCCCTATCTAGACTAACAAAAAAAGGCAGAAGATCCAAGTAAATAAAATAAAAAATGAAAAAGAACCATTAAGAGACACAGAGCAGACAGCAAGTGCAAACAATGAAGGGGTGCATGTGTGGATAAATAAATCTTAAAAAAAAAAAAAAAAAAAAAAAAAAAAGAGGATATTATGACAAACTGTATGCCAACAAACTAGACAACCTAGATGAAATGGGATAAATACCTAGAAATGTATAAGCATCCTATACTGATGTTACAAGAAATACACAAACTTAACAAACCAATCACATTTATACAGACTGAATCAGTCATCAAAAATCTCCCAACGAAGAAAAGTCCAGGAACAGGTGAATCCTGTCTTAACCTTTCCAAAAAACTGAAGAGGAGGGAAGATTACTCAACACATTTTATGTAGCCAATATCTTCTAGAAACTAGAAGAAAAGAAAATAACAGACGAATCGCTCTATGTGAACACTGATTCAAATATTCTCAACAAAATACTTGCAAATAGAATCCAACAGCATATCAAAAGACTTATACATCACGACCAAGTGGGATTTATTCCTGGTATGCAAGACTGGTTCAACATAAGAAAATTAATCAATGTAATACACCACATTAAGAAATTGAAGGGGAAAGCGGCTGTGGCTCAATCAGTAGGGCTCCCGTTTACCATATGGGAGGCCCCGGGTTCAGTTTCCGGGGCCTCCTGGTGAAGGCAAGCCCGCCCGCACGGCGTGGTTAGCTGACCCAGCGAGCACAAGCAGCAAGGGGGGGATAAATGAATAAATAAATAAAATCTTTAAAAAAAAAAAAAAAAAAAAAGAAATTGAAGGAAAAAAAACACATGATCATCTCGATTGATGCAGAAAAAACATTCAACAAAATCCAGCATCATTTCTTGATTAAAAACACTTCAAAAGATAGGAATAGAAGCAGAATTCTTCAATACAACAAGGGCATACATGAAAAACCCACTACAAACACTGTACTCAATGAGGCTAAAGGTTGAAAGCTTTCCCTCTAAGATTGGGAATAAGGCAAAAATGTCCCCACCACCACTGTTATTCATCATTTGCTAGAAGTTCTAGCTAGAGAAATTAGACAATAAAAGCAAATAGGAAAAGAGAAAGTAAAACTCTATTTGAGATAACATGATTCTATATATACATATGTTTTTAAAGATTTATTTATTTCTCCCCACTGCCTTGTTGTTTTTCACTTGCTCAGTCTGTCTTCCTTGTTTCTTTAGGAAGCACTGGGAGCTTAATCCGGGACCTCTGATGTGGGAGGGAGGTATCAAATCGCTTGAGCCACCCGTTCCATTCTTTGTTGTGGCTCTTATTCTGTTTTTCCTCCCCACATTTCTTTTTTTTTTTTTTTTTTAAGATTTTATTTATTTATTCATTTATCCCCCCCTTGCTGCTTGTGCTCGCGGGGTCAGCCAACCACGCCGTGCGGGCAGGCCTGCCCCCACCAGGAGGCCCCGGGAACCGAACCCGGGGCCTCCCATATGGTAAACGGGAGCCCCACTGATTGAGCCACAGCCGCTTCCCCCCACATTTCTTGTTGTACCATCTTGTTGCGTCAGCTCGCTGCACCTGCCTGTTGTGTCAGCTCATTGTCTTCTTTAGGAAGCACCAGGAACCTTTGCTCCCTGCTTTGTTGTGTCTTCCATTATGTTCTTTTCTTCTTGTGTCTCGTTGTGTCACCTTGCTGCACGTGCCTGTCGCGTCAGCTCGCTGTCTTCTTTCAGAGGCACCGGGATCCAAACCAGTAACCTCCCATGTGGTAGGCAGGAGCCCAGTCACCTGAACCACATCCACTTCCCTGATCCTATACTTAGAAAATTCTGAAATAGTCTACAATAAAGCTACTTGAGCTAATGAAAGAGTTCAGCAAAGTGGCAGGATACAACACCCAAAAATCAGTAATGTTTCTGTAGAGCAGCAATGAAAAATCTCAGGAGGAATTTGGGAAAAATTTCATTTACAATAACTACAAAAAGACTCAAACACCTAGGAATCAATTTAACCAAAGAAGTACAGAACCTATATGCAAAAAAATACAAAACAATGCTAGAAGAAATCAATGAAGACCTAAAGAAATGGAAAGACATTCTGTGTACATGAATTGGAAGACTAAATATCATAAAGATGTCAATCTTACTCAAACTGGTTTATAGATTCAATGCAATACCAATCAAAATCCCAACACCTTAATTTACAGAAATAGAAAAGTAATTACCACCAGGCCCTGTGTATAGGTGTGCCGCCAGGCCCCGCGAGCCAAGCAGCAAAAGAGTGACACAAGGGAGAGCCAAGATGAGACGTGCCGAAAAACCAAGAACTAAGATGGCACAGGCGGTAGGACGCCTCTCTCCCACATTGGAGGTTCTGATGATTGAATCCCAGTGAAGACAGAAGGAGAAGGATGAGAAGAGAGGGCAGGAAACAGACACAGAGAGTTGCCCAGCGAATGGACACAGAAAGAGGCAAAATGGGGGTCGGGGGGGTGGGGTGGTAAAAATGGATGAAAGTAAATAAATAAATCCTTAAAAAAAATGTATAGGGGAGGAAGATATGGACTATAGTTAGTAGTAATACTGTGACAATGCTCTTTCATGATTGGTTAGCAAATGTTTCACAACAATGCAGGGTGTTTGTGGGGGGGTGATGTGTGGGAGCCCTGTATGATGCTATGTATGTTTTGTAAGTTCACAATGTTTACTGAACACTTACAGTTTATGTATGTTCATGTGTGAATGATATACTTCAATAAATTGTGTTTAAAAAAAAAAAAAAAAAGGCAATTACCAAATTCATTTGGAAGGGAAAGTGCACCGAATTAGACAAAAGCATCCGAAAAAAGACACGTAACGAGGAAGGAATTTCAATGCCTGACCTTGAAACATATTACAAACCAGTGGTCAAAACAGCATGGTATTGGCATAACGATACAGAAAGACACATCGATAACTAGAATAGAATTGGTAGCTTAGAAATAAACTCTCACCTCTATAGTCAACTGGTTTTCGAAAAATCTACCAAAGCCATGTTAACAGGACAAACCAGTGTCTTCAACAAATGTTGCTGGGAGAACTGGATATTCATAACCAAAAGAATGAAAGAGGATGCCTATCTCGCTCCATATATAAGAATCAACTCAAAATGGATCAAAGACCTCAATATAAAAGCCAAGGACCATAAAACTACTAGAAGAAAATGTAGGGAAACATTTTAAAGACCTTGTGATAAGCGGTGGTTTCTTGGACCCAAAGCACACGCAACAGAAGAAAAAATAAACGGAACCTTCTCAAAATTAAACATTTTTGTACCTCCTAGGACTTTGTCAAAAGGGTGAAAAGGTAGCTGACACAATGGGAGAAAATATTTGGAACTCATATGCCTGATAAGGGTTTAATATCCATGATATATAAAGAGATGCTACAACTCAACAATAAAAAGACAAATGACCCAATTAAAAAATGGTCAAAATACTTGAACAGACATTTGTCCAAAGAGGAAATACAAAAGGGAAAAAAAAAACCACATGAAAAAATGTTCAATGTCACTAGCAATTAGGGAAATGCAAATCAAAGCTACAATAATATACCATTTCATACCTATTAGAATGGCCACTATTAAAAAGACAGAGAACTACAAGTGTGAGAGAGGATGCGGAGAGATAGGAACACTTATTCACAGTTGGTGGGAATGTAGAACGGTACAGCCACTGTGGAAGACTATTTGGCAGTTCCTAAGGAAGTTGAATATAGATTTACCACATGTCTCGGCAATACCTCTACTGGGTATATACCCAGAAAAACTGAGTACTGACACGAATGGATATCTGCACACCTAACTTCACAGCGGCATTATTCACGATTGTCAAAAGTTGGAAACAACCCAGGTGTCCATCAACTGATGAATGGATGAACAAACTGTGGTGCATTTACACGCTGGAGTATTATGCAGCCTTTAAGAAGAAATGAGTCATAAACATGGATGAACCTGGAGGACGTTGAGTGAAGCAAGCTAGACACAAAAGAATGAAAAATGTATGACTGTGCTACTATGAACTAAATATATTGTGTAAACTAATGGGAGTTAATAACTTCAATACATGTCCCAATAAAATATAATGAGGGGAGCACATGGGAGGTTCTGGGTTCAGTTCCTGGTGCTTCATGAAAACTAAAAAAACAAACAGCAAGCAAACAAATGAAGAAACCAACTCAGGGGAGCTGAGCTCAGTGTTTGAGTGCCTGCTTCCAATGTACGAGGTCTGGGGTTCAATCTCCGGCCCCAGTACTTTAAAAAAAAAAAAGAATGAGGTTAGAGAATAGAAAGCTGAGGGTCAACTTGTACAGAATTGGTAAAAAGGATCTGTTAATCTCTGGAAATGAATGGAAAAGGTGAAAGTCCAACATAATATCTGTGACAAGAAGTACTATTATGTAAGTACCAAAAGGGTTTAAAGGGAAAATCTAAGGCAGGGGTTCTTAACAAGGGGTCCATGAGTTTGAATTTAAATTCAAAGAAACATTTTGCTTGTGGGGACGTGTTGGTTGTTGGTGCAGGTGTGATATATTTATTAAATAATACACAATAAAGTGTGGATTTAGTAAGTGGTCCATGGTTTTTTAAAAATATTTTATTAAAAAAAATATATATATATATTTTATTTATTGATTTCTCCCCACAGATTTTATTTATTTATTTCTTCCCACCCCCTCATTGTTTGCATTTTTGCTGTGTCTGTCTGTTGTGTACTGGTTTTCTTTTTAGGAGGCACTGGGAACTGAACCTCGGACCTCCAATGTGGGAGGGAGGCGCCTAATTGCTTGAGCCACCTCCACTCCCTGCATTGCTGTGTCTCTCATTATGTTTTTCTCATGTCTCTTGTTGAGTCAACTCACTGAGCCTGTCCGTCGCATCAGCTCGCTGTCTTGCTCGTCTTCTTTAGGAGGTACCAGGAACCAAACCCAGGATGTCCCGTGTGGTAGGCAGGAGCTCAATCACTTGAGCCACATCTGCTTCCCAGCCATGGTTTTCACCTGACTGGCAAAGCGGTCCATGGAACAAAAAATGCTAAGAATCCCTGGTCTACGGTCACGTATATTACTAAAAGGAAAGCTAAAAAAAGTAACATGGAACTGTATAGCATAAAAAACTGCATATGAAATATGTATATGGATAAAATTGCATATATAAGATTGCTTATCTTTGAAATTGAACAACTGCATGTTAATACTATAAGATGTTAATACGAGACAAAAAAAAACATTATGTTAAAGAATTTGGCAGTAAATAACAACAACAAAAAAAGACAAAAAAATAAAAAAAACAAACATAATGAATAAGCAAACTACTTTTTTTTTTTTTTTTTTTTTTTACCGGAAGGTACCGGGGATCGAACCCAGGTCTCTCCATATGGTAGACGGACGCCGAACCTCTTGAGCCACATCCGTTTCCCAGCAAACTACTTTTGCCCACTGATGTGTGTCCCTAGATGTCCTATTTATTGGGTTTAATTACAGACCACTCACAATAAAACAATTTCAGTAAAAAGTGTAGCCTGATGTTAAGCCATTTTAGCTTTTGCACATACATGTTGCACTTTCTGGCTGATAATCCAGAAAAATATACAGTATTATACTGTTAAGCTAGGTTGCATCCATCACTTTAAATGGCATCAATATCAATGTCACCATCCTTGTTGCCAGACTTCACAGTTTCACACTGGCAGCCTTCGAATACACCACCTCAATGTTCTTATCTTCATCTTTCTCTTCACCACCAGAAGATTCCTCCTTTGCGTCCTTCAACCATTTTATAAATGTTTCTGCTTTGATATGAATCTCTTTGGCAAGTTCTCTTGAGACACATCTTAAGAGTCCTTTTCTGATCAGCTGATGATGACCTCTTCTTCCAAAAGGTCTGGAGCATAGATCTCCTTCAAGATAAGTGGAACATTGGAGATGAGCTGAGCTTGACATATGGCTACCAAATACTCCTGAAGAAGGTACCGCTGAGCCTTTTGGTTGTTATGATAAAATTGTAGGAAATGGCACCTCTATTTCTTAATTTGCTCCCTAATTTTCTCATTACTAAGAACTTCAGTTCCCATGGCTTTTACATCCAGTCTTTCTGCTTCAGTCACAATTTCCTTGTCAGATGAGTCAATAATACCCTCTTCTTCTCTTCTTTTTATTAACAAAATCAAACAGGATGTTGACCCACTCTTCAACAATCCTTTCCAAATCATCACTCAGCATCAAAACTTTTGCATGGTCACTGATTTTATCCAATCTGAACTTCCTCAGTTGTATCTTGTTGCATCATCTCGTTGCGTCAGCTCACCACACCAGCCTGTCACGTCAGCTTGCTGTCTTGCTCATCTTCTTTAAGAGGCACTGGGAACCAAATCCAGGACCTCCCATGTGGTAGGTGGGTGCCCAAGTGCTTAAGCCACATCTGCTTCCCTGTAATGGTCATTCTTTTTTTTTAAAAAAAAGATTTATTTTATTTATTTATCCCCACTCCCACCGCTTGCACTCGCTGTCTGCTCTCTGTGTCCATTTGCTGTGTGTTCTTCTGTGTCTGCTTGTCTTCTCTTCTCGTCTTCTCTTTAAAAGGCACCAGGAACCAATCCTGGGACCTTCAGACGTGGGAGAGAGGTACTCAATCGTTTGAGCCACCTTAGCTCCCTGGTTTGTTGTGTCTCTCACTCTCTCTCCTCTGTCTCTTTTTTGTTGCGTCATCTTGTTGCATCAGCTCTCCGCGCGGGCCAGCTTGCTTTCACCAGGAGGCCCTGGGAACCGAACCCAGGACCCTCCATATGGTGGACAGGAGTCCAAATGCTTGAGCCACATCTACTTCCTGTAATGGTCATTCTTAACATCAAACTGGGTCTGTGCTCCCAGCTCACAAACAAAGTATTTGGTGGGATACCAAAGTGCCTTTGCAACATCAACCATGATGACTATAACTCTCTTGATTCCATTTCCTTTGTCCTCAAGTGGAATCAGAAGGGCCATCTTGAAGAGCAAGTAAAATAAAAGCTCCTGTTCCTCAGAAGAAAAATTTAACATAAACAAAATATAATCCTTTGTTGTTTTAAGCCACTGAGATTTTGGAATCAAATTTTAGTCTGGGAAAACTGGAGTATCAAATAATTTATCAAATAATTTATTTTCCCTATTCAAAATCCTTCAATAGCTCGCAATTGCATCTACAATAAAGTCTCCTTAGGATGACAAAATCTATCATATGTGATACAGTTCATTATTACCTTTACAACCTCATTTCCAACCACCATCACATAATACCCCTTACACAAGTCATATCCAATGACTAGCTGTTCTCCAAAAACATCATGTTCTTTCATGGTTTTATGCCTTTCTTTGGATTTTCTGTTGTCACTGTGTTAAATATATTCTTATCCTTTATCTTGTCCCACTGTGTACTCAAATTCAAGATATAGTAGCTTAAGTATGGTCTCATAATATGAGAAATTTATCAATTTAGATATTCCTTCTTCTAGTAATCTTTCAAATACTCAAGTATTCTGGTGATTTTCTTTATTAATAAGTCTCTAATCAAAATCTCATTCATTTGTTCTGGGATCACCAAACTTTTCTGTAAAAGGCCATACAGTAAATGCCTTTGTAGGTCACATATGTTCTTTGCCCCATATTCTTTTTCTTCTTTTCTCCCCCATGCTTTAAAAATGTAAAAACCATTTTTAGTTCAAGGGCTGTATGAAAACATGGCTTGGATTGCATTTGGCCTCCAAGCTGTATTTTGCCAGCCCCTGGTCTAGGTAGATAACACCAAAAGTCATTTTAAAAAAGTTTAAAAGAATTCACAAGTCTTTCTGAGGTAATATAAAAACCAAGCACTATGAGAGACAGAACCATTACTGCTGTTTGAATTACACTGTACGTCTGGCATAATGGTACTAATGAAGAGCTTCAGAAATGTTGAAGATAATCAACTAATAAATTCAACATATACTATAATGGTACAACGAGATACTAAGGCTTTGTACAGATAAAGATGTCAAATGTTCTGACCATAAGCCACAAGTGATCTTCAAATCAAAGACACATGGATAAAAAGTTAAGAGGAAAATGTCAATGGCTTCTCAGTGTTTTTAAGGCCCTACATGACTGGTCTCTGCTACCCTTTCAGCCTCATATTTAGTGACTGTCTTTACTCTAACCACAGAGGCTTTTTTATTTAGTTTCTCGAACTCACTATTTATTCTGTCTTTGATATATATTATTCCCACTGCCTGGAATGAATCTACCACTCTCCATCTTTCCTGATTAACAATAATAAATTAAACATTAATTTTAACTCTTCAATCCTTAGCCTACCATCAGTATAAACTAAAATTAGGAGCATGCTCTAAATCTACTTATAAATTTTATAAATACATTATACTATATTAATAGGCTGTATATATTTAAAAATATATTTTAAATTAGAAATTAAAAAGTAGAGATTGAAAATAAATATTAATAAAGGTTTTTCTCATCACTTAAGACTATTTTACATATCTTAGAGATTTTTTAATGAAACTATTACTCTACTATTACTCTACTACATATACTTACACATATGTAATTTTTTACTAAATACCTTCAAACCATACTCCTCTGCTACACTCCCCACTCTTCATCCTCAATTCAATTTTTTAAATCTCTATTTTTATGTCTGCCTACTCTCATACCTCTTCATTTTAAATTATTCCATCTGGACTGCATATATCGCTATAGCTCATAGAGCAGGTTTTATTGGATATAAAAAAGGGGTGAGAGGGGAAGACTGCTAAACTGTTTCAATGTACATTATTACTGATTAGCACATCCTACACTCTCTTTTGCTTATATTTTAAGCCCATGCTCACAATTAACAGAAGGGAGACGAACTTTAAATTCTGGGTAAAACAAAATAGCACTTACCTGTTGAAGAAGTACTCTCAGATAATGACCTCTTTCGGGTAGGGCTACAGTTTGTGCTCTCAGATGGTCGTTGGCAGGGCTTATCTGAAGTTGGCTGGGAACCTGGAGAGATAAGAAGAGGTAAAAATCATAGGAAAATTGAAATCTAAAAATAATGTCAAACCATTCTATATTAGAACTATAATATTTTAGTTGTTGCCACTGCCATGCCCTGTAATAATATGACTTTCAAGGTGACAGTAAGAGGAAAAAAATGGAGAACAAACCACACTAGGTTTTGCCAACAGAATTCCACAGGTCCCATATACAGTACATCTTCTGTTATATTAGCAGAGGGAAAACTAGTTTTAGTGGAAGAATAAGCAGAAAATATGATTTAGTTGTTATATATTACCACTGTGAAACATATTACTAAAAAGGATATTTTCAATACAAATGACTAGCAATATTCTAGTCAAATCTGTTCCTGATTATTGATTCAAATTCAACCGAAAAACAAAACTTACAATGCAATTAATTAGAAATAGTTGATGTGTGAAGATCAGGTCCAACAAAAGAATTTCATTTAATGCAATCAAAGATGAAAAGTAGAGGACTGGACCTTAAATTCACACCTTATCCAATCTGCAGAGATCATGTTCACACTCTGTTTTTCCTTGATGGCATATTCTCAAACAATTGGCGATTAATTTATCCACAAAATAGAAAAACCTCCTTTAAATCTGTACACATAAGGTTCCTTGGCTAAATACATAAAAGCTCCTGAAGATAAACTTAATTTCCTTCCAAAAGTCTGACAGTTTTACCAAAGCCCAAAGAAATACAGCATAATTTAACACATCTCTTGCTCAAGAAAGCATGCTGTTCAGGAAAGATTATTTTCCTGATACTGGTTTTGACAATGGTTTCCTTAGAACCCGAAAAGCCAGCTGTTGAGAAAACATGATAAATGTTTACGTCATGTTTGCCAAAAAACTAGTACTACTCTGAAAATGTTCACTTTTAACTTGAAAAAAAAAATTACATATAACAAGCCTTACATTTAATTGGAGGCACACAAAAGTACAAGAAATCAAATAGCTGAAGATGGGATTTTTAAGATCTGCCTCTAATTGAGAGTTAACTCCTTAATGAAGAAGTGACTAATGTAAAGTACAACTTGGGGATAGAAGAAGTGAATAGAGCTAAGTTTCTAGTAATTCCTTCTCTAAAAGAAATAGTATAATATGAATTTTGTTATAATTAAGTAGTATCTTAAATCATATCACTACATATTTCTTGGTGGGCCACTGGCAGCATTGTTCAGGTGAGATATAAGACTAGGTGTTATCATTCAAGAGTAACAAGTTGGATTTTTTGTAAACTGATGTTGTGACAGTACATTCTATTTCTGAAACACAGTGATGACTGATGCTAGATCTATTCAAGAAGCAAGACTGTTTATTGCTGAATCTTAAAAACAGATATAAAAGGGATTTTTAAAACCAATATTACAATAAATCCCTCTAAAGTATGGTTCAGATAAGGTAAGATTCTACCAAAGAGCTAAATATCACAATAAAATATTTAAGAAGTAAAGCTTTGGCATAAGTGAGGATTTAATTTAAGTATTAGTACTAATGCTGAAAAATTCATTTATCTGACATATATTTATTTCCTACCCACACAGCCAAGATGCTTGAGACATTATTGAATCACTTTATCATCATTCCTGATGAATGGGAAAACAATCTTAGGTTAAATGCTAGGGAAAGAAGGGGTTCAAGAGCACTTTTAATAAAAGTCTTATCTCTCAGTCATAAACTAACATTTATTGAGTACAGTTTATATGGTCAGGATTATGCTAGACATTGTGGAGGTGGGGAGACAGACATAAAAACAGTAAAATAGTCTCTGCCCTCAAGGAGCTTATTTACGGTCTTGTATTTCATCATGTATTACATTTCAGGTGGCATTTGTGCCATCCATTCTTGAGCTCCGTCTTCAGTTCTTAGGCTATCTGGTAACGTTTCCCAAATTTCTTGGTCATCTTCAAGAAAGTCTTGATGAAGGCTTCAACTATACCTTTGATCATCAGGATATCCTGAGAATCACCCTGCCTGGCCTCACCCACCTCGGGGTAAAAGAGGGTACAGGCACTTTCTTCAAAGCTCCTTCTTTTGGTGACATCTGGAGCTGCAGAGGAGGCAGTGGGAGGTGGAATGGGGGTCAGATCCCCGGAGATCGTTATTGGCAGCATTGTACAGCAATTCCTGAGAAACTGAAACAATTGAGAAAGAGATGGCTTAGCTCACTTAGCTTCTGAGCCATTTTTCATTTCCTGAAAGTAATGGAGGCCAGCAGCCTATTCTTAGGATTTAACAGGGGATTGGAATAAAACTTCATTCAGGAAGGTTCTCATTTTTTCATTTTTAAAAGTCTGTTTGAATTCCCTGTTCATATAGAGCAGAGCTGGCTTAACAATATTCCAGATTTAAGGGGAATATGGTTGTATCCCTCAGATACAGGTATGTAGGGCTTGGTAATGATCAACTCTAGACCCTTACTTCATTTAAAAACGGTGCTTATAGAAGCATTAAGAGGAAGAGGATCCCTGAAATAACATTACCTAATTATGTGAAACAACCAAGGACTAGAAACTAATGCTATGATTTATGTGCAGGCTGTAACAACCCGGTAAAGGCATTAAAAAACATGTTAAAACTGGCCTTAAAAAAACAAACAAACCAAAAATCTGGTCTAACAGCAGAAATCATACAGAATCTGCAAACATTATCTCCAATAATGCCAGAAATATACTGTTTTATAAGTCCAATTATGCAATTGGGTCGCTAGGGAAGAACAACATAATTCCTAGAAAGAACTAGCATTTCCATCACAACAGAAGCCAATATACATTTATGTTTCAAAATCTAAAAACAAAAGGCACTGCAGTGTGTGGTATGGTGTTAAGTACATGGACTATGGAATAAGCATTCTGGCTCTGTTACTTACTAAACTATAAGAGCTACAACAAGTAAACACGCTGAACTAGAGGTTTAATAAAAGCAATCTAATTCATGGTTGCTATGAGTCCCAAAATGACATAATATAATGGAAAAATCATTTTATAAAATTCAAAGGGTTTTACAAATGTTATGGATTATTAGACATAAATTGGGTCCTTATGTTTATCATGGAATTTTAAAATCCTAAGTATTTAATAATGTCACAAACATGCTTGGGTTAACATTCAATATTAAACACAGTAAAGAAGGGTAGGGACTTATGCTCATTTAGGGAGCTGGAACTATCACATCAAGCATTTACTTTAAATATTAAGTGAAAAAACTATCCAATTAAGAAGTATTAGTAAGATAGGTATCTCCAGGGCTGGTAGGTACCTGCAAAGTAGGAACAAGTTCCTTTGAAATTGATCTTCTAATTCACTGACTCTTCACCATAAATTCTCCAGGGATGGGATTACACTCTGGATCACAGCAATAAAATCAGATGTTCCCAAGAGATGAGTCAGACCCCAGAAAATGTCTGGCCTCCTGTTTGTCTCTTTATTAGGGAAGAAAGTAGTAGCTTTCTGCTTCCCCGGCTTGGCTCTTTGGTTCTTCTAATTCACGGTTGCTTCCTTAAGGGAGTTACTGTTTTGTTACTGTCTCCATCATATGACGAGTGTTTGCTCATCTCTCATACGTGGTCATTTTAGATTTGCCTAGAGAGATGTGTGAAGACTTTCCATTCCTCAAAGGGCAAGATGACTGTATATATTCCAGTTCACGAAATGCAGAGCTAGAAAATCTGATCCTTCCTCAAAGAATACGCATGGAGAACACATGTATAATTTTAGTTATCAGTGGGTTTCCATCATTTCTCATTTCAATATTCTATAAAGCAGGATATAAAGCAGAAGTAAACAGAGAATATAAATGGGAATTCATCAATTCACAAAACTACTGGGTGGAAACACTACTGGGTGTCTTCTCAGCATTCAAATGACAGCTTCAGAAATATGTTGAGAAAGTCTACCCACATAAAGGAAAGAGAAAATACAGATAAATCATAAAAGAAGTATCTAACTAAAATTGGATTTTAACATAAGGGTAAGTTGATTATCAGGAGTAAATTCTTTTTCTTTGTTTGGCAACAAAGGCCTTCATATATAAGAGAAGGCAGACTATTAGAGTAAGGAGGGAGACTAAAAAAGAGAATGCCATAAACTGGGGCAATAAAGAAGGAATTAAGAATTAAAAATAAACTTGGAAATGTGAAGTACTCTTGCAAGTGGCTTTGACTGTAGAATCTCTGGAGTATATTTAAACATTATTTGATGAGCTTTTAAAAATACAACAGATTTTGGGGGAATCATTTATGTCAACTTAGGTAAGAAGGGAGAAAAGATGACATTTATATGGAAAACCATAAGATTAAATCATGGGTAAGAATGTCAGAATGTTGAGAAAGAAAAAAAAAAAATAACATAATTGGCTTCTAAAGGGATAAGAATCTGGAAAACTTTATATTATACACAAAAATGGGTAAAGACTAAGAAGCAATTCTGAAGTTGATTTGTCACAGAGATCTCGATTGATGTCTACATAGTAGGAACCAAAAATAAATCCAAGACAAAAAAGAACACTACACTTACAGGTGATGGGTGTGAAAATATGGACAAATGGGCAAAGATATCATTATAAAATAAATTTTTAAAATTCCAACTGTTAATAGTGTTTGTGGGAGAAGAAAAGGACATCACAAAGAACAGAATAAAGATTCAACCTATTTCATTGAAGCCCTGAGTATCCTAGGCTTAAAAACAAGGAATTTCTTTGATGGCAAATGTAAATTAGCAAAAGAATGAGACCAACAGTTGGTCAGATAAAATGTTTATTTCCTTAGTCTAAATTCAGCATCAAAATTTTCATAACTTAATATAGTTTGAGTTTTAGTCAGATCCTGTTGGGAATTCAACGCTAAAGAACCAAGTAACTAGAGAACGCCTCCATTGAACATTCATAGCCAAAATGCCAGAAACATCTTTGTGTAAGCTATGGAAAAACAGATTAGGTGTGCTAGATTTGGAAGGATACTATGCATTAGTCAGTTCACAGATGATATATATTTATTTAAAAATATTATATTAAGAAAAGCTTTCTAACATTTAAATTGCTTCTTCCCACCAAAACCAAGGTATTTTACAAAATTTTACTTTTAATAAAGAAATTCCTCTTTGTAAGTCAAAGCTATTTGAGAATGTTTGTTCAACAGTGACTGAATCAAAACTGGTTGTAAAAGAATGTGGCTACTGGGAGGCGGCTGTGGCTCAATCAGTGGGGCTCCCGTTTACCATATGGGAGGCCCCGGGTTCGGTTCCCGGGGCCTCCTGGTGAGGGCGGGCTCGCCCGCACGGCGTGGTTGGCTGGCCCAGCGAGCACAAACAGCAAGGGGTGGATGGATGAATAAATAAATAAAATCTTAAAAAAAAAAAAAAAAAAAGAATGTGGCTACTATAGTAAGCATACATGAACATAAAATACCAAAGTATTTGGAAATTTCTGATCAAGTTTTTGTTCCCAGATTCAAATTTTGAATCTTCTGCTATGGTTCATAGCTCATAGCAGCCCTGGGAACTTCTTGTGAATGAGCTCAATACTAGGATAAAAGCTGGCTCCACAATAAAAAACAGCTGTTTCCAATTGTGGGAAATACATTTATTGAAAGCAATACATTTCATCTGACTCACCAATTAAATGCAACAGAGAAAGAATGATTCAAAGCCTGTGCTGGTGATTTTTAAACTAAAAAATCTGTGTTTCCCCCTCTAATTAGGCTAGTTCTCATAATGCCCAAATCAGATCATTCCTGAAATGGAATTCCTCTGGAAATTCCCAGAACTGCACTAACCACCACAATCAATTTTCTGCTTTCATTTCCACATGTTCACACTTAACTCTTTTATGTCTTCACTTAGAGGTGTATCTTCTATGTAACATTAGAGAAACTGTCCCAAATCACTATATTCTGACCACCAATGCTTTCACTCTTAAGTTAAAACCAAAACAAAACAGATTATGCTTTGCTTCTGCCAATATGCTTTTATAGTGAATATATTTTTCATACAAAAAAGAAAAGTTAGTCCTAATTTATTCTTGGTGGTCAAATTAGCTATCAACACTACATCAAAGAATGTATAATATTTGTATGAAATAAATCACATACAATAATATCCCATTTTCTGCTTATTCTATCACTTGCAAACTGTAACTGCAAAATATGTGAAAAATTATTCAAACGCTTTGCCTGTTTTTAAATTTAGATTGCAGAATCTGTCATGTGCAGTCAGCCATGAGTTGAAAATACTGAAAACAGGGATGGAATATCTAACTTCCAGTTCAGAAACATTTTCAAATTGGGCCTATTTTATGTTTACCTAACATAGATAATTTAAATAAATAGAGCCACTTATTAAGATTTGGTGAAACCAGAATACTTTGTCTCACTTTGTGTGTGATTAATTTCATTTGCATCAAACTGATTTTAGACTGTTAATATATAAGGTTAGAAAAATAAGCAATGTAACATGCACATAAAAATGGTCTGTAAAATGATGTGACCTTTTATTTCTTTTAATGCTATATGAGCTTTAATTTGTTTACTCTAAAAATGCTGACATGATAAGTCAGTTTCCTTCCCCATCTGTGAAAGAAAGGTTAAATACCTTGCTCCGGGCTACATACTAAGGAATGTCTGTGCCCCTGCTCTAATTTCACCAGGCTTCCCCTAATGTTAATATCTTATATAACTATGGTACATTTGTCAAACTCAGAAATTAATACAGGTACAATAGTATTAACTAAATTTCAGGCTTTATTCATATTTTACCACATTTTCCTGTTCCAAGGTCCAATCTAGAATACCACATTTTATTTAGTAGTCATGTCTCCTTAGTGTCCTCTGATCTGTGACAATTTCTCAGTCTCTCCTGATATTTTTATTACCTGATACTTTTGAAGAGTACTGGTCAGATTTTTGCAGAATGTCCCTTTGTGGTTTTTTCAGGTTTTTTTTTTTTTTTTTTTTCTTTCTCATTATTGTACTGTGGTTATGGGGTTTGGGGAAGAATACCACCGAGATGAAAGTCCCCTTCACACATAACCACTTGGTTAAGGAGCTATCTGCCAGATGTCTTCACTGTAAAGTTACTCTTTTTCCATTTCCATACTCTGTTCTTTGAAAGTCAGTCACCAAACCCAGGCCACACCCAAGAGGAGGGGAATTAAAACCCATCTTCCTAGAGGGAAAGGATCTACACATTCTATTTGGAATTCTTCTATAAGGAAGAGTTGTCCTTATTTATGTCAGCACAGACTTATAAATATTTATTTTATTATTTGGCTTATAATCCATTACTACTACTATTTTGTTACTTAAATTGTTCCACCTTTGGCCACTGGGAGCTCTTTCAGCATAATGAAGTCTTCAATGGGATCAACAATTTCATAGTACATGGTAGATAAGTTTTTTGGACATTCTCATAGGATACCAAAATAATGTAAAATGCATCTATATTCAAATTTTGTATGGGAAAAATCAATCGAAGACTGAGGAGGTCAATTTGAAATAAGATGAAGTTTAGTTATGCTGTTTTTTTTTTGTGATCAAGTCCTGTTTATTTTAGAAGCATAAACAGTGGAACTGGGAAGGAGTGATGAGGACTAGGTCCCAGTCCCCCCCCACCGACAAGGCCGGATCCAGACCCACAGCCTCCCCCCACATAGCACAGGCTATATTTGTCTATGGGATCAAGGCTGACCCAGCAGCCTTCATCAGCTTTTACCTGCCAGGAGAGGGTATGGGCACAATCTGTGTGGATAGTTATGCTGTTTTTATGCTTTTTTACTTAAAAAAAAAGGAAATCATGATACTGGAGTAAACACAAAAGCAGAGAATGCAATTACTTCTTTGACAGGATATGTAATTATAAGGAAAGAATAAATAATAAACCAATCAAGACTGCTACAAAAGAATGAGAAATAAAGCAATATTTTTTAAAGCTTAAAGAAGAATTTTAATTGTCTGTATAGCCTCACTTTCCTTTCATTTCTTAATTCCAAGAAATCTAACATCTGTCACTGTGGAACCTTCTCAGATCACCAAAGACAATCTAACTGCAAAGCCAATTGTCTATTTTCAGTCCTTATCCAACTGATTTCTGTAGCATTTGATACACTTGACTACAAGCTTTTTTAAGAAACTCTCTGTTCACCCTAAAAATTATCATCCCTTCTCATGGCTTCAACAATCATTTATCTAAATCTTCTGTCTTAGGGTGGAACTCTCTCTCTCTTTTCTAGTATTTTAGTATTTTTTAATTTAATTTAAAATTTTTTTATCATGGTAACATTTATATAACATAAAACCATTTTTTAAGCATACAATTCAGTGGCATTAATTACATTTACAATGTTGTGCTACTAGCACCAAACCTTTTTCATCACCCAAAACAGAAACTCTGTATCCAGTAAGCAGTAATTCCCCATTTGCTTTACTCACAGATCCTGGTCATCACAAATCTACTTTCTGTCTCTATGAATTTGCTTATTCTAGATGTAAAAATGGAAGCATACAATATTTGTCCTTTTGTGTCTAGCTTATTTCACTTAGCATAATGTTTTCAAGGTTCATCCATATTCAGACTCAAACTCTTTTTTGAGCTATATATCCTTATATCCCACTAGATACCATGAAATCCAAATCCATTTTCTCTCTCCAACCTGGTTCTCCTTTTGCATACTCTATTTCAAATAATCACATCACTGTACAACCAACTGCTTCAAGACTGGTAGGGATCTGGGAGATCACTCTTGGCTATATTTTATCTGTTCCTTCTGAATATGTATATTCTCTGTGGCTACTTTAGTTTAGGCCCTTGTAATATTTTGCTAGGAAAATTTTCAAACTAATCTACCAGATCTACTTTCTCTAATCCATCTTTCAGATTGCTTATCAAATCTTTAAGCAAATTATTCTTCAAACTCCTTAGTATGTTATAGAAACAAGGGCCTCTATGATCTGCCCCCTGCCTATCTGTCCAGCCTCATCTCTTGGAACTTTGCATATTACAATATTTACAGTTATCTAAGCATACTCTCATGACTCCATGCCCATGAAAAGCTGATTTCTTTGCAAGAAATAACCATCCCTTATTTTTTTCATGTGCTAAATACAATTCTCCTTCCCAATTCCTTATAAGTGAGACTCTCACTCCTCTGCTGTCAATAATTATTTGTATGCAAGTGTGTGTTCTCCACTGAACTTGAAGGCAGAAATTATATCTCATTCTTGGTTGTATTCCTTGCACCTGGCACACGAAAGTGCAAAATAATTGCTGTTACACCTACCATTATAAGGTATTAGTTGAGAACAAAATTCAAATACATAGAGTTTTATCTAAACAAAATAGGTTTTGACTTTCAAAATTATCAAAATGAAAATACCTGATGCCTGATTTAGTATTTTCTTTAAAAATTTCATTCTCCCTGTTTTTTTGTTAAAACAATAGCTAGACCTACTTGTCTGCCTGGAAAAAAGCATAGTAAATTCATATAAGAAAAACAAGTCATATCTCCATCCACAGAGGAACTGTGAAGATGATGGAGAAATTTCAAGTTGGATAGCAATTAGAAGAATTTGGGGAAGTGGATGTGGCTCAAGCAGTTGGGTGCCTGCCTAACACACGGGAGGTCCGGGTTTGGTTCCTGGTACCTCCTAAAGAAGACAAGCAAGACAGCAAGTTGACACAATGGGATGACACAATGAGATGATGCAACAAAGAGATACCACGAGGAAACACAGTGAGAGACAGAATAAGCGGGAGTGGAGGTAGCTCAAGCCATTGGGCACTTCTCTCCCACAAGGGAGGTCCTGGGTTTGGTTCCCGGTGCCTCCTAAAAAGAAGACGAGCATACAATGAACAGACACAGAGAGAAGGCAACGAGCACAAACAACAAGGAGGAGGGTATAAATAAAAATAAATCTTTTTTTTTTTTTTTTTTTTTAAAGAAGAATTTGGACTTCACAGAGGTGTTGGTGTTTTTGCATGTTATTTAAAAAGATAAATAAAATACAGACAACTTCTTATTCTTAAAGCAGATTATGTTTGCATATGTTCTACTTCCCTCCTCTCTCTCCCATTCCAAAGGATTTTTTTTTAAGGATGTACTGGGGATTGAACCCAGGATCTCATATCTGGGAAGCAGGTGCTCAACCACTTGAGCTACACCCGTTCCCCTCCATAAGGATTTTTTTTTTTTAAGATTTTATTTATTTATTCATTTATCCCCCCCTTGCTGCTTGTGCTCGCTGGGTCAGCTAACCACGCCGTGCGGGCGGGCTTGCCTTCACCAGGAGGCCCCGGGAACCGAACCCTGGGCCTCCCATATGGTAAATGGGAGCCCTACTGATTGAGCCACAGCAGCTTCCCCCTCCATAAGGATTTTTAATTGCGTTTCATACTTATCCTTTTCATCCCAACTCATAGTCACCCTTGTGGGTGACTTGACTGTATATAGAGATGACAACAACCTAACCTGTCATCTCCTTTACCATAATTGCATCATACCTTTTAAACTCTTCTTCCTTACAAGTCTTAAATTAGGGACCTCAAACTCAAATGTCCCTGGATTCAGGAATGCTGCTTAAATAATTAAAGTGGGTCATATGTAACAGATAACAGGAAACAGACGACTGTCAGAAGTTCCTGACCTACATTACTCTTACATTTTTTGAATAATAATCAGTAAAAACTGTCAAAGAATATAACCTTGGGCAGGGGTTCTTAACAAAATTTCAAGGGGTCCATGAGCTTGAATTGAAAAAAAAATCAACTTATCTTTATTTTCTCTGATCTCTAACTGAAATCTAGCATTTCCTTTACTTATGAATGTATGCAATAAAAAAATTATAGTGGTATTCATTTCACCTGACTGGCAAAGGGGTCCATGGAACAAAAAAGGTTAAGAACCCCTGACCCAGGGTGTTTAGTTAAAAAAAAAATTAGCTTACTGAAAGCAGAATATGGTAACGTAAAGAGAAAACCAATTTTTAAAAGACGATTTATTTTGGTAGCATCTAAATTTAATCTGTAAATTTATAAATTTATGGAAAGGAATTTCATAAAGACATAGATACAGTCTAAGAGCACTTGACAAAATGAAATCCCTCTTAAAATTCAGATAAATTTTCAATGGATTGGTATTTTTCAATGCCTGGATTTTTTATTATGAGACATATTTGGTTAACATATTCTTTCTGTAACATAGAAGTATTTGTATTTATTGGATTAGTATATATTAAAAATCCTGCCTAACTACTATTGATGAGCCATCTCTCACTAATGAAATTGTGTCGTGGCCTTCTTGCATAAACCATTTTTTCTGGTTTTTCAAAGTTGTATGTGTTTTTAGTTGATTGTTTTGACAATGATACCTCTTTTCAAAATACTAAATCAATGCAAAGACATATCTTAATTCTTACATTTAAAGAAAATGAGAACTTTGAAGATAAGATTTCAAAATACATTTACAAAAACAACAAAAAATAAATCTGTTAAAAATTCATCTACATAAATCAGGCAACCAATGGGCAAAATAATCTATTTCTCAAATGCAAATAGGCAACAAAGTAACACTCTTACCTGTAAGGGTCTGTACTGCCCTTTCACTGGAAGGCAGTGGCTCCTTTCTGTGAGGCCGATTTAGTGACGTGTCCTGTGCAGAAAAGAGTCCAGGGCTGTCAGTTAATTTCTTCCGGCCACTGGAGTTAGGGTTTGAAACTCTGCAGCTGCCTATTGCACTTGTGAAAAGGTTTGTATGTTCATCACTGCTGGCCAGCTCAGAGTTGGGAGTGAATCCTCCAAGAGATAAACTTGGAGAATTTTCTGAACAGTCAATCTGTAAAGGTGTCTGCAATCCCAAAGCCAATGAACTAGATTCTGAAGGCTCTCGGTGGACCCACTGTTCCTCTCTGTTTATTAAGGTTTTTGAAGGAGAGAGATGAGGGCAGGACATGTGACACCGGTGCTTTTCCTTATGTTTGTATCGCTCTCCAACAGTATCCTTCCCAAATCGATAGCGCTTTAGTGACTCCAGGACGGATCTGGAAGAGCCAGTGTCCATGGCAACCTGGGGCTGCTCAGAAGAACGGTGTTCTCTGTGTTTGTGACGGTGCCTGTGTTTGTGCTCAACCATCCAACCATAGGCCATCTCAGGAGGAACGCTGGGGTAGGTACTCATCGAAAGGAGGGGAGTCCTGCTGGTTGTAAGAAAGGCCTCCTGTCGAAGTAGCTTATGCTTTTTCTTATGGTATTTGGTGGGATTGAGAAGTAAATGACCAGTATGCATATAGGAAGGGGGTGGAAGTGGGGTAGTGAAAGAAGGAGATGGAGGAGGTGGATAAAGAGTTGGGGGATACCTTCCATAGTAACCTAATCCTATGGGAGCAGCTGTAAGGGGTGAAGGAGAATAAGGCATGCCATAAGAGGGATAGAATCCAGTACTGGAGAGAGGAAAACTAAGGCTGTGCATAAAAGGCATTTCAGCCATTGCCTCCCTCATCTTAGGGGGTCTCCCTCTTTTCTTTTTTAAGTCAGGTTTTCTAATGTAGTGCAAAGGATCTATGGGGAAAGATGGATGTGTGTAGAAACTATTAAAGTTGATTCGAAAAATTGTTGGCAGAAGGTCTCGGGGGATAAAATGATGACTCCGATGAGTAATCCGAATTTCACTTAGACGGCTTATTAGCTCCTCCAGCTCTGCTATAAAGTCTGGGTCCTGTCTATTTCGGAGTTGGGGATATTTCTTTTTCCGTTTTCGTTTCTGCCTTTTCATCTTGTCGTAGCTGAGATAATCATGATTCCTGCGCTTACATTTGTGTTTATGTTTTTCTTTAAGACTGCTTAGGACAGTGGAGGTTTCAGGGGGGATCAGAGAAACATGCTCAAAAGAATGCCTCCTCCTTTTTTGCCCACAAAATTTCTCTGCCCTGTCTGATGTACTGTTATTATCTGTTCCAATTCCACTATCACTGGGAATGGTCTCATCACTATGAGACTCACTAATTGGGGAAGGAGTAGCTTCTTTCAGAGATGTGAGCTCACTCAAGTGAGAAGGAGAATTTGGCAACAAAGTAGGAGGAGATAATCGCCTCCTCCCCTTTGAGGCCTTCTTCATTGCAAGAGTCTGAATCATACTGCCCTGTCTGGAGTGTAAATGTAAATAGGGCACTGAACTGGGTTCAACAAAGCCTGCATCACTGCTTACAGGGCTCTGACCTCCACTAGTCCCAGAAGACTGAGAACAGATAGGTGACGGAAGAATCTCAGAAGTACTAGCAGCTGAAGGCAGTAAAGGGGGAAGGATCTGCCCTAATGCTGACCCTGCTGCCTGTTGAGCTGTTTGCTCAAGGACAGCAAGGCTGGTGGGACTGCCAGTAAGAATGCCATTTAAGACAGTTTTGGGTTTTCGACCCCTCCTCTTTCCTATGTAAATGGTTCCTTTCTTGCTGACATTTATCTGTTGGCCCAATTTAGAGCCAAAAGTGGCAGCAAGACTTGACACTGTATTATGGAGTTTGGATTGCACTTTCCCTTTATTGCTTGATTCTACAGAGCTTGAAAGAATCTGGTTCAACAGTTTCTTTCTCTTTAAAGTCTTCATTTTATTTATTTTGCGGATAATGGTTTTCATTAATTGTCCATTATTTCTCTTGGTAATTTTCTTATCTGGTTCCATCTCAAGGTCACTCATACTACAGAGACTTGGCCTATGGCTGTCATCTAGATCATCTGGATCGTGAAGCTGGTCCTCACTCTCAAAAAAATCACTGCTACTTCTAAGGTTATCACTTTCAGACTCCAGCTTGCTTGGACTTTCAGTGGCAACAAATGGAGCCACTGATAGTACAGGTGGTTTCATCTTCACTGGTGACCTCATTTGCCTCTTAGGCCTACCTCTCTTCTTAGGAAAAGGAGACACAGACAGACTTTGTTTGAAGGAAGGGATTTCAATTTCGGGCTGTAAAATTGGAGGTTCTTGCTCTTCCTTAGATTGCAAAGAAAAAACTTTAGAGGCTGGTATTTTTAAAGTCCTTTTGGGTGGACCTTCCAGTTGAGGCATCTCCTTAGATTTAGGTCTTCCTCTTTTAGGCTTATAAATATCAGACAAAAGGTCACTAGAGACACACATACTGGAGGATAGTTTGTGTGTAGCAAAAGACTTATGAGATGTTTTTTCATTATCAGTTAAAAGAGCAAGAGATGGAACTGTGGATTTGCTTAACTTTGGCAATCGGCGTTTAAGGAAGTCATGATCTACAAATGAAGATGGTCCAAGGTTTTTCATAAACTTGGCTGAATCAGAATTACTATTTGACAGTGAGCTACATGAAACATTTTTAAAAAGCTCTGATCTTTCTAATTCTAGCCCTTTTGGAGACCGGCATGTGCTTCTTGCCACCACTTTAGTCCACCGAGGTTTTCTTCCTTTCCTTTTTTTTAATGGTTTGGACTGCAAATTAGTGCTTAGGCTTTCAGCAACTTGGCAGTGTTTGTCTGATGCAGTTACTGCACCAAGTTTTAGAAAGGGCTTGTTACTAAATAAACTAGTGAAATTAACAACTGAAGGGGAAATTGTATGAATACTGGATTCAGAAGTCAAACTTGGCTTTTTTCCTAGGGAAGAGCTTAATCTTGGAATATCTATATGTGTAGTTTTTGAATCATTCAGCTCTTTATCAATGCCTTTACAGTCAACATTCATGCTATGACCCATGGATCTATGAGCAATGTTCAAGTGGGTACTGTCAGAAGTAAACTGGTTCTTTCCAACAGATTCAGAAATTTCTTCCATTAGTTCTGTGGTAGGACTTAAAAGTAATGGATTAGGAGCCAAATGTGAAGAAGGTTCAGAGGGACTTCTGGTTAAAGGATTTACAGATACAGTAGGTGATGGGGAAGGGAGACTGCTTTCTCCTACTGCACTAAAAGGGGATTTAGCTGTAGATGCATCAGAAGCACCTCCCAGTTGAAAGTCTGGAGAAGTGCAATATACAGGAGGTTGCTTTTCATGCTTGGAGGTTTCATAGGAACCCCTTTCACTGGATGAGAAATTGTCTTGCTGAATGCATGTTCCTTCATTATACACTTCTTTTTCCAAATTAACGATTTCTTTTCGAACTGAGAACTTTTCCAATATGCTGTCTTTACTCTGTCTTGTAACATTCTTCTCGAAAGTTTTGCTGGTGGTACTGTCTTTCAAGGATTCACAAAGTTCTTGACTATCATGACAACTGATGTTTGTACTGCAAGAAGCCTTAAGTGGTTCCTGAGTGGGGAGCAGTGCTTCGGCTTTAAGGTTTATGGCATCTTTACTGACTAGTCCTACCATAGGACAAGTTATTAGTTTCTTTCCAATGTCCTTACTAACTAATCCCATTGCTGAACTTGCCACAATCTTCTTTGCACAGTCCTTGGCCACCAGACCAACAGTAGAACCTAGTTTCTTTCCTAAGTCTTTATTAACCAGTCCAACTACAGTGCCAAGTCCAAACTTCTTGCCAGATTCCTTATTAACTAAACCTGGAACAATACCAATTCCCAGCTTCTTTCCTGAATCCTTACTCACCAGTCCTACTGTAGTGATAGTCCCTGGTTTTTTGCCCAAGTCTTTATTAATGAATACCGCTGTAGTGCCAGTTCCCAGTTTTTTCACAGAGTCCTTACTGACCAATCCTACTGTTGCATTAAACACTGGCTTTTTTCCAGGATCTTTAGTTACCAATCCAACTGCTGTGCTGATAGCTGGTTTTTTAATTAAGTCCTTATGTATTATCCCAGCTACAGAGCCAACTCCCGTTTTCCTCATCAAATCCTTGCTAACCAATCCTGCTGGAGTGCCAGTTCCTAATTTCTTCAGTTTTGTCTTGGAAGACTTGGAGGGAGGACAAGTAGCAATGAGCTGTGCCAACTTTTCTGTTACACTAGTTCCTCCATTAAGTAATGCTCTGTCCTTTAAATCAGGATCCCGAACGCCAACAAGAGTAGATGGTGCTGCATTAATGTAATCTGCCATTTCTGAGTGCACTGGAGAAAGCTTCTTAGACAAAAGATTTTTTTCTCCCTGTGAATGAAGATGGATGCTTTCTTCAGATTGGCATTCAATGGCTGTAACATCACCTGCTTTCTTGTACAACTTTGAAGGGTCCTAAAATTTGAACAAGAAAAAGGTTTCAGAGACAGTAAACCTTATACCACTTCAATTCAGCATTGCAGTTCAACAAACTAATTGACCACATCAGTTACATGATAGGAACAGAGATTTTTAAAAATCTGACAGGGGGCAGATGTGGCTCAAATGGTTGGGTGTCCGTCTGCCATATGGAGGGACCTGAGTTCGATCCCCGGGACCTCCCGGTAAAATTAAAAAAAAAAAAAAAAAAAAAAAAGAATATTTTGGGAAGCGGCTGTGGCTCAATCAGTAGGGCTCCCGTTTACCATTTGGGAGGCCCCGGGTTCGGTTCCCGGGGCCTCCTGGTGAAGGCAAGCCTGCCCACACGGCACGGTTAGCTGACCCAGCGAGCACAAGCAGCAAGGGGGGGGATAAATGAATAAATAAATAAAATCTTAAAAATAAATAAATAAATAAAAATCTGACAAACCATATAAACTTATATATTATTGGATTTGTAAAATTATCTCTATAGGGGGCAAGTATATCTCAGCAGTTGAGCGCCTGCTTGCCATGTATGAGGTCCCAGGTTCAATCCCCTATACCTCCAAAAAAAAAGAAAAAAGAAAAAAACCTCTATATTTTTTATATTGTTTTAAAAGGCAAATTTATTTTCTCTTACTTTTGACTGATTGACTAAATATACATTAAGCATACAAATGTACTGATTTTGAAAAGTGAAACAGTTTTACCTCCAACACCCAACAGTCCTAGTTTAAAGCAATATCCACCTCCCTCATTCACTGACTTCGATGATTTCAAAGCAATATAGGACAATTCCTGACCTACTTCCACTCCTTTTCCTCATTCTCAATTATAGTTTTGAATGAGCATTCAAGTTTCTATTTAAGTGGGAGGAATAGGAGATAAAATAAAGAACACTCATATTTCTTAAGAATGTGTTTTTATACAATACCTTAGAGTTGGAAGTAACGTTTAAGTAATTTACTCTACATTGTTATCTAATGCAATATACACTTTACAAATCTAATGCAATACACACTTTATAAATAAATCTACTATGTCACACAATACTCTAATTTTACCTTTGGATAACAATTAAAAAGTTTTTCCTAACTATAAAATATTTATGGGAAGCGGCTGTGGCTCAATCAGTAGGGCTCCCGTTTACCATATGGGAGGCCCCGGGTTCGGTTCCGGGGCCTCCTGGTGAAGGCAAGCCCGCCCGCACGGCGTGGTTAGCTGACCCAGTGAGCACAAGCAGCAAGGGGGGGATAAATGAATAAATAAATAAAATCTTTAAAAAATAAAAATAAAAATAAAAAATAAAATATTTATGGAAGACTCAAATGTAGACTTGAACAAATGTAAAGACATACTGTGTTTGTGAATAGGAGGAACATATCATAAAAGATAACAATATTCCCTAAGCAAGTTTATAAATTTCATGGGATTGCAGTAAAAAAATAACACCATGATTTCTTTCAGGAACTAGAAAAGTAAATTACAATGTTCACTGGGAAAACACAAAAGCAAAAATAGCCAGTAAAATCTTTTTTCTTTTTTTGTTAGGAAAATCTTTTAAAAAGAAGAAAATGGTAGGTATAGCCTTAGAAATTTTAAAATATATGGTAAAGCATCTATCATTAAAACAGTATGGAATTTACACATGAAAAGACAAAAGAACCAATGGAACAGAACAGAAAATTCAAAAACAGATACAAACATATATGGAAATGTACAATATGCAAACTGGTACAACCCATATTGAAGGGAATTTGGTAGTATCTAAAAAAATCGCATTTATTTAATCATAACTTTTGACGCAGGAAAGCTATTTTTAGAAGTTATCCCAATATACATGGGCTAAATACAAAACAATGTCTGTACAAGGCTATAAAATGTACCACTGTTTATAAAACAAAATCCTGGCAACAACCACAATGATCATCTACTGTGGACTGACTGAATAAACTAAAGTATATCTGTAAAATGGAATACTATGAAACTGCAAGAATAAGTAAGGAGTTATCAATATACTGCTATGGGGTGATTTTCAGGATATTATCATTAAATGTAAAAATGAAAGTTTAGAACTTTGTTTTATAATATGCTACCTTTTATATAAAAAGATGTAGATGGAGGAATAAGAATATATATATATATATATACACACACACACACACATTTGAAAAACGAAATAAACCAAAAATTAATAAAAATAGTCACTATCACTATGGTACACGTTACAACACGGATGAACCTTGAAGACAACCAAGTTGAGTGAAATAAGCCACACATAAAAGGTCAAATATTGTATGATTTCTTATATGAAATACACAGAGTAAGCAAATTCATAGGTACAGAAAGCGGAACAGTGGTTACCAGGAATAAGTGAGAGGAGAATGAGGAGTTATTGTTAAATGAGTATGAGTTTTAGTTTGAGATGATGAAAATAGTCTGGAAACAGTGGAGAAAGTTACACAGTATTGTCAATGTACTTAATGTCAAAGAACTGTCCATTGAAAATGTTTAAAGTAATTTTTGTTATGTATATTTTACCACAATTAAAAATAAATAGGGGAGCAGATATAGCTCAGTGGTTGAGTGCCTGCTTCCCATGTGTGAGGTCCTGGGTTCAATCCCTGGTACCTCCTAAAAATAACAATTAATTAATTAATAAAAATAAAAAAGATTATTAAAAAGTTACCTAAGGCACTAGAAGCTAAATCTTTTTGTGTATACTTTGACAAATGTTTTACAAAGTTAAGAAACAAAATTATGTCATAAAGCAAAAAGTTCCAAATCCCTAAATATTGGAAAAATCGAGAGAAATACATCTATATATCAAGTTACTTATATACTCTATGAAAAATAATTATTTTAAATTATTAAAATTCAGTGTTTTGACTACACATCCTCAAGACAAAAAAATTACACATGAAGAAATCTTAAATTGCATTCAGTGGGCAGAATATTAGTGGTCATACTGGTATAGTTACTTAAAACATAGATCAAATAATTACTCATTAGAAACCAAAATTTCAGAATAAGAGAAAAAGGACATGATTATAAAAATCAAAGTAGAAACTCTGTAATTTTAAGTTCAGGTTATAAATACATGAAGTCATTAAAAAAATATGTATTTCCTACCTCTAGTCGATGAAATTACTAAAACCAATGATAACCCAGTAACAATGAACACCTCTAACATTCAAGATTGGTCTCTAAACACCTGATGATGGGTATATATCTCTAATCTCCCCACACTCTACTAATCACTTCAAATTTTTGTTTGAAAATTACTATAATGAAATTTTCAGGTTAACCCTAAAAATCTGCCTGAACAAAATATAACTATGTGCAATAAGACTGATGAAAGTCACAAATGATACTGAGTAAAACAAGCCAGAACAACTGAATGCACGCGGTATGATTCCATTATATAAAATTCACAAATAGGCAAAACTAATTATGATCTTAAAAGTCAGCAAAATGGTTACTGATGGGAAAGGAGCCCAGTGAGGTCTTAAAGGGTACTGGTTACATGAGGTGACTGAAATTGAGAAAATCCATTGAGCTGTACACTTAGTTTGTGTATTTTCTCAATATGTATGTTATACTTCAATAAAAAGTTATAAATGTCCTGTCTGAAAGGAAAATAGAAATATATTGAGCTACCTTAACCCTACTAAAGGATTTAGCTCAACCTGTTTTTTTACCTTGGCAAAAAATAAATATCATCTCCCAGATAAATTAAAATCAGCCTAAAATATGTGGTTAGTCTCCCGCAATAAATAATAAAAAAGATGTTTTCTTCCTAGCCCTGACATTAGATAAAATGCCATTAGACAAAAAGAGACAATGTTAGTAAGGTTTTGAAAAGTATATTTGATACTGGAAATATTACTGTCTTATATTTGTAAGAATCTTTAAAAATTACTAGTAAAAGGTACCATTTTAATATAACATATTACAAAACAGACCATTAGGCATATAATTTTTTTTCACATGAAAATAACTTTATTCCAAATATAAAATTTATTAAAGTAAAGCTCATTTTAAAAATGAGAAAGAATCATTAAAATATCATTCATGGATAAACACTGTTTATGTTTCTTTTCAGATATTTCATTACACATCCACAAACATACAGATGTAGAGTCTTCCATAAATATGGAATCAAAAATGCTTGCTGTTCTATAGCCCACTTGTTTTAAACAATATTCAGAAAACATCTTTCTGTGCAAATAAATCAAGAGTTAGACCATCAATTTAATATTTTCATAATGGTTCACAATTTATAAACTCAATCTCCTAATGGCTGTCAGTTTTTTTTTAATGTAAATAAGGTAACAATGACCACCCATTTACATAAATCTTTACATACTTATTAGAAAACTCATTAACCTAGGAACTGCTAGGCCAATGGGTATACATATTAGTTACAAACATGGAACAGCAACACTCAAGAAGGACTATACTTCCATTCCCAACATTAGTGTATAAGATTTCACAATTAATAGATCTTGGTTTTGGATTTCTATTTGCATTTCATTTTCACCTGCATTTTGAATGTCTTGTTGCATGATTTTGCTGGCTTTGTGTATTTCTTCTTCAGTGAAACAGTTGTTCAAGCGCTTTGCCTACTTTATTTTTTAAATTGTGGAGTTACCTCATATTATTTCTGACTTAGAAGAGCTCTTAATATAATAAATATTAATAATTAATACAACCAGCTCTACTCTGGTTACTATTCATATGGATTATCTTTGAGTCTAAAGTGAGTCTCTTGTAAACAGCATATAGTTCCATTACATTTTCCCACTGCCCACCTCTTTTAATTGATGGGTTTAATCCATTTATCTTTTTAATTTTTTAAGACTTATTTATTTATTTAACAACCCACCCACCCCCAGTTTCCTTGTCTGTCTGTTTGCTTTTTTGCTTGCTGCGTCTGCTCGTCTTCTTTAGGAGGCACTGGGACCAAACCCAGGACCTCCCATGTGGTAGGCAGGAGCCCAACTGGCTGAGCCACACCCGCCTCCCATTAATCTATATACATTTAACATTATTACTGACAATGAAGGACCTATTTCTGCACTTTTGCTATTTTTTTTTTCCTTTGTCTTTTCCGTTCCTCAATTCCTCTAATGTGATCTTTTGTGTTTCTTTTTTTTTTTTTTTCCTAGTGTACCATTTTGAGTCACTCTTCATTTTATTTACATTTTTCAGTTATTTCCTTAGTGGTTATTCTTGGAGATTAGTATCAACATACTAAATTTATAATAATTTAGTGTGAATTGATGTCAACTTAGCTCAATAGCATACACTAATTCTGCTCCTATATAACTTTGCCACCTGTGCCCACCCCTACCACATTGTTAGTAATGTCACAAATTACATCTTTATACATTGTGTGCTCATTGATATAGATTTATAATTATTGTTTTTTGCATTTATCTTTCAAATCATATAAGAAACAAAAAGAGTAGTGACATTAAAAAATAGAAAAACACTAGCTTTGAAATTTACCTATGTAGTTACCTTTACCAATGATCTTTATTTCTTCATGTGGCTTTGAGATGTCTAGTGTCATTTTATTTCAGCCTGAATCAGAACCCCCTTAAACATTTCTTGTAGGGCAGGTCTACCTGCAATGAACTCCCTTGGCTCTTGTTTATCTGGGAACGTCTTAATTTCTTCTCCATTTTTGACATAGTTTTGAAGCATATAAAACTCAGGGACGACAGTTTTTCTTTTTCAGCAATTTAAAAATTTCAACCCACTCCTTTCTTGTTTCCATGGCTTCTGGTATGGAAAGAAATCTGCTGTTAGTCTAAATGAGGATCAACTGTTTGTGTGACAACCACTGAGCTACATCCATTCCCCTCTATATTTGCCTTTTGACAGTTTCATGATGTGTCAAAGCAGGGACCCCATTGATTTTATAGCGCTTGGAGTTTGGATGTGTATATTCATGTCTTTCATCAAATTTAGGAAGCTTTTAGCCATCATTTTTTCAAAAAATTTTTGTGCCCCTCTCTCTATTCTTCTGAGACTCCCATAAGGCTTATGATGGTACAATTGATGGTCTCACCCAAATCACTATAGATAAACACAATCAATGATTCTATTGATTTTTCTTCATTCTTTTGTCTCTCTGCTCCTCAAACTAGGTAATTTCAATTGCCCCAACTTGAACTTTGCAGATTCTTTCTTCTGCCTGCTCAAATATGTTGAACTCCCATTGAATTTTTAGTTCAGCTACTATACTTATTAGCTTCAGAATTTCTATTTGGTTCCTTTTATAAATTTTTTATCTCTTTATTAGTATTCCCCAATTATTCATACATCAGTCTCCTGATTTCCTTTAGTTCTTTCAGTGCTTTGAACATATTTAAGATAGGTGAAGTCTCAGAGGTGGTTTCTGTCAATTTCTTTTTATCCAGTGAATGGATAATACTTTCTTATTTCTTGATTTGCTTTGTAATTTTTCATTAAGAATTGGACATTTCAGATATTGTGTTAACTCTAGAAATCAGATTCTTGTCCATCCCCAGGGACTACTGTTACTTGATAAAGGCTGTATTTGTCTGTTTAGTGACTTGCCCAAACTACTATTTTTCCCAAGACCAAATTCCTTGTCATGTATGGCTACTGAAGTCTCTGTTCCATTATCTACTGTTCAACCCCAGTAACTTGATGGAGATTTCCTTAAATGCCAGGTTCTATTTTCAATAAGCATTCTCCTGGATACTGCAAGGATTTGACCAAAAGCCAGATATTAAAAAAAAAAAAAAAAAAAAAAAAGTTGCTTCTGATGGAACTCACCAATTCATTAGTTGCTTTTGTAGAAGGACCAAGTAGTTTCCTACTCTACCTACTCACCTGCATCACATGGATATTTATAATTTTATTTATAAAATGACTTATATAGGACTTAAATACTTGCTGTCAAGTTTATTTCTAAGTATTTTAGATTATTTTGTAAGTAAATTCTTTTTGTTATATTTCCTAACTCTTAATGGATAGTATTCAGGAACACTATTGATTTTAGTTTATTTATTTTAAATCTAGAATTCTTATTCATTAGCACATTGCTTCAACAAATATTTATTAAATACCTACCAAGTAGCAGGCAATAAAATGTTGAATATAACCACAGTGAAAAAACAAAACAAAACAAAATTCCTTTTGCTCATGAATGTCCTAATTAAGCTCAAATGCATGCAGAAACCCAAAGGAGGTGAAGGTGGGATCTACATTACTAACTGGGTAAAGAAAAATAGCAGAAAGCCAGGAGTAAAGGCTCTGAGGCAAGAGCTTCCCTGGTATGTTCAAAGAACAGTAAGGAAGCCAGATTCACTAGTGTAGAGTAAGCAGGGGAAGTAGAGCAGTGGGTTAGGGGGACAACATTTTATAGTCTGAAAGAAGCCAATGGAAGCTTTTATGCAAAAGAGGGATATGTCTTGACTCTTCACTCATTCAACAAATATATACTGGCTGCCAAATAATTGCTGGGGATATGTCAAAGAACAATAAAGACAAAACTGCCTACCGTCACTGAGCTTATATTCTAGTGGGAGTAGAAGAGCAATAAAGAAAAAACACAGGGGACAGATGTGGCTCAAATGGTTGGGCGTCCGTCTCCCATATGGAGGGACCCAGGTTCGATCCCTGGGACCTCCCGGTAAAAAAAAAAAAACACAGTAAATTTTTCAAAAATTATGTTAGAAGGTAGTAACTGCTAGAGCAAAAACAGGAGGCAATTGGGGCTAATGGAGGGTTCCCAAAATTGTTAAGTTTATTGGGCTAGGACTCAATGATCAGGTAGCATTTGAAAAAAGACTTGAAGTTAGGAGTTAGCAAGAACATCAAGAATACTAGTCTGGCAGGAATGAAGTGACTCAGTGGGAGAGTAATAGGATATATGATCAGAGAAGTATAAAGGACTAGATTATGGAGGACATCATGGACCATTATATAGAGTTTTTGCTCTGAATAAAATGGGAACCATTTCACTGAGCAGAAGAGTGACATGACTTTACCCAAGGCTTAAATAGTCTCCCCCTCTAGCTTCTCTTTTGACGAGGCTATAGAAATTCAATGGCAGAAGGAGTCTACAAAACATCGAAGTGGAAATGTCAATTTTAAGTTGTAGAGTAAAGGTCATAGCAGGAAGATTCAAATTTGGAAGTAAACAGCATATAGATATTTAATGTTTTGTGACTGGCTGAAATAATCAAGTGTGGATCAATGTAAACAAAAGAGAACTAAAGATAGAACACACAAAGTATTACATCATTAAAATCAGGAAAATAATGAAGAACCCGCACACTGAGGAACACGAAGGTAAGAGGGGAGAAAAAAGATAAACCCAGAGATAGGGAGGCAGGGTAGGTACCCTGGAACCCACGTAAAGAACATGAAGAACTGGAAAGGTGTGACAACTGTGTCAATTGTTGACAGGGCAAGGAGGAATGAGATTATATATTTGTGTGTTGGATTTAGCATTGTGGGGACATGGTAGCCACACAACAGCAGCTTCAGTAAAGCGTGTGTGGGGGAGCAAAACTTAATTAGAATTCCTCTGAGAAAATGAGGAGAGAAATCTGAAGGAGCAAGGGAAACAGAGAATTGGAGTCACAGCTAGAAGGTAAAAGTGAAATCAAGGTAGTTAAAAAAAGGTAGGGAAAACAATGGCATATTTGTATTCTTAAGGAAAAATAGCAGTGAAAAAAAGATGAAATGCATGCATTCATGAAGCTTCATATGTGTCTATATATTTGTATGTGCATATGGATAAAATATCGACAGGCACCCAGTTCTAATAAAATTGACTAAATATTCCATCCTTCATCCCATGCTGTGAAATACTACATGTCTCAGGTACTATTTTGATATTACTCATTAAAGCTGTAGATGAACTTTGGGAGAATTAACATTTTCATGACCTTTTCTTATGCAAAAATATTTTAGGCTTATCCATATGTTCAAGTCTCAGGATATTTTGAAGATTTCTTCATATAAATGTTAAGCCCTTCTAATTAAATTAATTCCTATATATTTAATCTCTTTTATAAAAGGAATCTTTTCTTCCATTTTATCTTCTGGTTGTCTGTAGATATAGGAAGGTTATCAACTTCTCATTTAGTTCTCAAGTAGTCAATCACTTTACTAAATTGTCTTAAAAAGTGTTCAAGGGATTTCAAGGTATACAGTTTTACCTGCAAATTATAATCATCTAAATTTGTCTTTTATTATTTTCACTCTTCTAATTTTTTTTCCTAATTGTATTAACTAGTACTTCCACAATATTATTAACAGTGGTGGCAAGGAGCATCCTTTCCTTCAGTTTTTAATGAGAATGCTTCTGGTACCCCCTTATTCTATACATGCGTGTACGTAGATCTGCACACACTTGTCTAAATACTTACATACATATAGGGAAATATCAATCTATTTCCTTTATAAAGTACTAAGATAATTATGGTAAAAGATTTCCTAGTATTGAACTCACTTGTATTCCGGGAATTAACCACACTTTATAATGTATGTGTATCACACTTTTTATTCTTTAGTACATATTTATTTGAGATAATCATAGATTTACATGCAGCTGGAAGAATTAAAGAGATCCAAGATACCCTGCTGAACATTTACCCAGTTTCACTAATGGTAAAACCTTCTAAAACTGTAACACAGTATCACAACCAGGATACTGATATTGATAAAATCCACTGATCTTATTCAGACTTCCTCAGTTACACATGTACTCAATTGTGTGTGTGTTGTTTTTTGTTTGTTTGTTTTTAGGAGGTACCGAGGATTGAACCTAGGACCTTGTATACTGGAAACAAGTGCTCAACCACTCGAGCTACAACCACTCCCTGTGTTTCTGTATATGTTAATTTCTATACAATTTCATCACCAGTGCAGGTTTGTGCATTCACCACCAGTCAAAATGCAGAACAGATCCATCACCTGAAAGGATGTCTTGCATTGCCCTTTTATAATGTGAATCTTTTAGTGTGCTGCTGAAATTATAGGCTTACCTTTTATTTAGGATTTTGCATCATCATGCCTATGTATTATAAGAAAATTATGAGTTTGTATTCTTTAACTCAGAAGTCAGAGATTGCCAGCCTCAGCTATCAACTGTTAATAAGAATGTCTTAAGACTATCACAAAATATTGTAAAGCCAATATTTACAAACCTTTTTCCAAAATATGTGAAACATTGGGAAGCGGCTGTGGCTCAATCAGCAGGGCTCCCGTTTACCATATGGGAGGCCCTGGGTTCGGTTCCCGGGGCCTCCTGGTGAAGGCAAGCCCGCCCGCACGGCATGGTTAGCTGACCCAGCCAGCACAAGCAGCAAGGGGGGGATAAATGAATAAATAAATAAAATCTT
>JAKSZT010054308.1:3273559-3311143 GCA_026826555.1 Tolypeutes matacus
ATTAATCTGACATGCTTACATCTTTTTGATAAGATGTTTGCTTTAACATTTAAAGACTGAATAGTTCAAAGAACTGATCTGTAAACTGATAATCTAAAGTTTATTATAAAAGTTAAATTTATCTCTAAAAATTTTTTATTCTTGAATATGGGTATAATTAAATAAAGCACTGATATAGCTCTAATTCATTCAACAAATATAAAAAGGAGTGTGCATAGTCCTTGAATATACATTTAAAAGTAAACTGGGGAGGCAGGTGTAGCTCAGTGTTTGAGCATCTGCTTCCCACATACAAGGTTCTGGGTTCAATCTCTGGTACCTCATTTAAAAAAAAAAAAAGCAAACTAAAGTCACCCTATAGGTTAATATTCAGGAAAATGAGAAATATTTAGAAAACAATCAAGATAATTCTAGTTTCCATTTTCTGTGCTATCTTTTCAGGGTATTAGAATTAATATGGTACTCAATTCCCATCCTTTCCTATGCTCTGGAAAGTCTAGACAACTTTGGAATTAAGTGTTTCTTGACAATTTTGTAGAATTACATTGAATTCAAGTGGGCCAAAGTTTTAGGATGATAGTAATAACTTTCTGAGATACTTCTCTATTATGTTTATGATGATTGGTCAGTTAAACTCTTCTATGATTTCTGGACTCAGAACTAGTAAATTATCTTTTGCTTAAAATAAAAACAAAAGAAAAAACTTTTTTTAAAAAGGAAGAAAAAAACAAACAAAAAATTATCTTTTGCTTAAAAAAATTTTTTTGCTCAGGCTTTCACATTTATGAGTATAATTAAGAAGAGGATCTTTTAATTTCCTTTAATTTCTATTGTACCTGGAGTTATTTGCCCTTTAAAATGAATTATTTTGAATATTTCCCCTTCATCTTTCTTAATTTCTTGGTTAGATTAGCTAAATAAAATTACAAATTTCATTTCCTGCCCCCCAAAATCCAGTATATGTATAAATATTGACTTTGCTAATTAGTTCATTTCTGCCTTTTTCACTCTCCTTTCTTACTCTGTTCTTTTCATAACTTAATGAGTGATTTATTCCATTTATTTTCATTTTTCCCTCTTAAAAAGTTAGTATTAGTATTTAAACCTATCTTCCCTTTTATACAGCTTTAAGTATAAATGACAATTTATTTATAAATTTATTTATACATTTTCCTAGAAATTCTGAGATTTTAGAAGTTTCTAAATTGGAAGGGGTTCTTTTGTTAGTCTGATTTTATTATTTTCTAGTTTTACTGCATTGTGATCAGAGAACATTATTTTACTCTTTCTAGTTGCTTACTATAATTCCAATTTGGAGTATCCATCATATTTTGTTATACTTTGAACCTTCAGGGCTTCAACAATTTTTTACTAGGAGGAATGTGTTTATTTTTTGTTTCATCTAAATATTTGTATTTGGAAGGCATGTATTTCTGCTCTAGGGAAATACTAAACAATAACTTACAATATATTCAGTCTTTCATTTCTTTACGCTATACATACTGGCTGTCTAAAATAAGCAGTGATAAAAATTAGTATATTTTTCTTTCTTTTCCCACCACACTATCCAATGTTATTAATTTTTTTCTACCTTATCAAATTTAAATGATATCTGATGCCTATATAAAAAATGAAGAAAAAAGTATATACTTAGACCACTTTCCCATTTTTCTCTCTCTTCCCCAATTGTTGTTAATTACAAAATCATCACTAGTCCCATTATTTCAGACTTTCCATTCATCTCCTGCTTGGTTAAAAACGCTGAAGCTTGGGAAGCGGCTGTGGCTCAATCAGTAGGGCTCCCGTTTACCATATGGGAGGCCCTGGGTTCGGTTCCCGGGGCCTCCTGGTGAGGGCAGGCCCGCCCGCACGGCGTGGTTAGCTGACCCAGCGAGCGCAGGCAGCAAGGGGGGGATAAATGAATAAATGGATAAAATCTTTAAAAAAAAAAAAACAAAAACAAAAAAAAAACGCTGAAGCTTGTCTTATAGAGTTTCTTCAAGAATGAGAGAAATATTCTCTGAATTCAAGTATTCAAAAAACATTTATTGATATCTTTTTGTCGATATTATAAACTAATTTGAGGACATTATGGATAATGCTTCACTGATGTGTGGTCCTGAATTATGAGACTGTACCACACCAAAGCAAGGTATTAAATAAGAGAATGGTAGAAGTGAACCCTGTATTTTATGCATGATTTATCTTTAAACCCACAACTTCTCTTAGGAAAAAAAAATTATGAGACCATCCTGAATTTTATCCTCCAGAGGTGATTTGACCCTGTACTGTGGCTTACAAAGACACCCTTATCTTACTGATCAAGACTAATAATACAACTGTTTCCATGAAGATCATTCTGTATCAATGTTATATGAAAGCAAGCTTGCCCGTTCAATCCATTTATTTAAACTTCCTATTATTTTTGGAAATGTCCAAATGTCCAAATGTCCTGCCTTTAAAAGCTGATCTAGGGGAAAAGATGTAGCTCAGTGGTTGAGCACCATGTACGAGGTCCTGGGTTTAATCCCCGGTACATCTACCCACCCCAACCCCACTCCCCAAAAAAGTGCTGATCTATACCACACCAATGTTAAGTGTCAACAATACTGGGAATTTGGGAATGTTGCATATTTTATTATTAGAAAAATGTTACATATCACAAAAACAAGTAAATATCCCTGTAAGTTACACTGTTTTACATGGTCAGGTATCTAGAAAGACAGAAAGACAGGGCCTTTTAAACAGCTTCAACGTTATATAGCTATATACTTCTACGGGATATAAATGTAGCCTTGTTGCCATAATTATGTTTTCTGGATAGAGGTCCACACAGTAGTCAACAAAATATTAAAATTCTTTCCTGGAGAAGTCCTTCTACCTTATTCCCGTAATAATGAATATAAGCCTAATTATAATTAATGCCTAAGAGTTGCCCCCTGAAAATCTCCCTTTTACTCAAATGTGGCCTCTAAGTCAATCACTGCAAATGAACTTACTACCTTCCTTGCGATGTGGGACCCAACTTGCAAGGATGAGCCTGCTGGCACTGAGGGATTATTACCAAGCATTAATCAGCAATGCATTTGAAGAAAGACCTTGATCAAAAGGGGGAAACAGTAAATAAAATAGTGTTTTATGACAAAGAGATTTCAAACTGAGTCAGGAAGTTATTCCAGATGTTAAGCTTATGCAGGTCTCAGCCAGACTCCACAAAATATCACAGTAAACAAAGCCACAAAAGTGCTTCTGAGGATCCTGGGGACGTCCGGACACCATAAACAAGCCACATGTCCAAATGAAATCAACAGCTCCTCAGTGGGCTTTAAATGGAAATATATGAAAAGCTATTTTCCCAATATAACATAGTTATACTTAGGTATAAATCCCCTAATTATGATTCTTCTACTTTTATCTGAACCTGTAATTTTCAATTTACTTGTTAAGTATATTTTCAGAGACTTTAAAGCCTTTTGATTGTTCCTATGTCAGTGGAGCCCTGAAACTCAGCAGATATAGGGCCAATTCTTACTCTTCAGTTCTTTGGGCCTGCCCTGGACAACTAAGAAAATGATGAGGATGGACCAGCACCAGCCCAAGAGGAAGGAGTGTCTTCAACTGCAAGCAAAACAATTCCATTCCTCTGCCCCATAATATCTGCATCCCTTCTCAGCCTCAAGGAGTCAAAGTGGACATTGTCCCAAATCCCACAAGATTGAGAAATGAACAAAAATAAGGGGGAAGCTTTCAGTCATTATTTCCTCAAATATTCTTTCTGCCCCCTTTTCCATTCTCTTCTCCTTCCGAGACACTGATAATGGATATGTTTGTGTGTTTCACATTTGTTATTCAATTCCCTGAGACCTCAATCCAGGTTACTAGGAGATAGAATGTGGGTTGAGAATGGGAGCTGATGATTAATGTATGCAGCATTAGTAATAAGGTTAACTGTAAAAGTGTAGAAATGAATAGAGTTGAGAGTAACACATTATAGTAAAACTAACACTGCTGATTTATAATATGATTGTGGCTGAAACCGGTAGTCTGTGGATGTAAATGTCAACTGACAGGAAACTAGAGATTAATCTAGGGAATGCATAACAGTGATTTGGGTGGTGAAGATTGTGATTTATAATATAAATATAAGAATGCTCTTGTTTTACAAAGTGCTGAGAATATGGTGATACATGGGAAAATGACAAGGAATGTAATTTATGGAAAATAGTTAACAGTAATATTCTAATATTTTGCGGCAATGGCAAGGGATATTGTCCTAAGGAGCAACAATAAGGGAATATAAGCCGGTATGGGGATTTTCCTTTTGGAGAAATGAAAACAATTGAAAATTGACTGAGGTGATGACAGCACAACTCTGTGATGAAAGTGAGAGCCACTGAGTATATACTTTGAATGGATTGGACAAGCATGGGACTGTATAACACAGGGAATCCTGTGGTGGATGATGGACTGTGGTTAACAGGACAAATATGAGAACATTTTCTCCTGAGCGATAACAAATATATAATACTAATATAGGGTGTTAATAATTGGGTAGTTTGGGGGATAAAGACACCAAATATAAGATATGGGCTATAGTTAGTAGTAATATTTTGACAATGCTCTTTCATAGTTTGTAACAAATGTTTCACAACAATGCAAGGTGTTAGTGGTGGTGATATATGGGAGCCTTGTATGATGATATGCATGTTTGTTTTGTAAATTCATAAATTTTTACTATACACTTGATTATGTATGTTCGAGTATGAATGATATACTTCAATGAAATTTTATTTAAAAAAAAAATAAGGGGAGATTGTAACTGCTGACTAAAGCAGTTTACTGTTGTCCTGTGATAACTGAGTAATGTAACACTGATATAAAAATAAAACAAGCTTTAAGAAGTTGATCTAATTAAAATTTCTGCCTCTTTGAGGACACCAGTTATAC
The DNA here is from genome assembly GCA_026826555.1 of Tolypeutes matacus. Classification (NCBI taxonomy): domain Eukaryota; kingdom Metazoa; phylum Chordata; class Mammalia; order Cingulata; family Chlamyphoridae; genus Tolypeutes; species Tolypeutes matacus. Next base: position 3,278,507 of record JAKSZT010054308.1, read on the forward strand.
ATTTGTTATATATCTATATCTACCTCATAGCCCCATCTTTTTTAACTATTCATTTCAAATTTTGTTACCTCTCCTCCACTATGTTTTCCAATGTGCTGCTTCTAGTTTCACCTTCAACTGTGATTTCTTTTTTCGCCCACTAGTTTCCTAGGGTCTTACATATAATGTTTCATCATCCTCAGGTGTGTTCTTGGTGTTGTTGCTTCAACCTTTGTTTTATATAGGTGAATGTTTCATTAAGTGTTTTATATTTCTCCACAAAATATGTGGAAACAATTTTCATCCTTACTTGTAGGCAACATTTTTTCCTAGTGAGGATTCTTTATCTTCCATTTATTTTTCATGATCCTTTCCTATTTCTCTCTCTCTTTTTTTCTCTTGTATTATGCCTGTATAGATCTTTTACCTGGTCACTCTAAAGGAGTTGTTTTCCCTGGAATCGCTATTTCCAGAAACATAATGAGGGAAGGAGCAGAGTTAGCAGGTGTTTTCCTTATGACCCAGAGCCATTTGAGTTAACCTTTACTTGTCCTCAGGAAAAAGGTAGATATAATATTGTTTACCATGCAGTCAGCCCCCTACCAATCTCACCATCAAACTGTATCATGAAATATGTGCCTGTGATTCCTTGTACAGTCCACTGTTTCAAGAATTCCTCATACAGTTCCATGTTTAGGAAAACTCCTGCTACCAGCCCAGAACCACAGACTTGCACTTCATGGTTTCCCTCAGATTGACATATGTATCCTTCATAATCATCTTATTTAGACATCCAAGGCCATGAGGGTCCTCTCATTGCTTCTTCCCACATTACTGTCATATTTTCACCTCTTTGAGACATCCCTTTCACCTATTCGGTGGAGAGTAGGTGGAGAACAGTTTCAAACACCTTTTGGTTTAATCAGATGGAGTTAACATATCTGTTTTGCCTTTTGGGCAGGGGTGTGTGTGTGAAAGAATTGTGAAAACCAACTTTACTCCACCATTTTTAATCTAAGTATATGCTGATTCATGCTATATATGTTAATTGGAATTTCTGGATTCAACCAATTTATTCATGGAGCCTACAGGAGTCTGTCCTTCATCCTTAAATTTGTATCTTCACTAGGATATGAATAAATATTAGTAACTTTTATTATTTTTTGTAAGAACAATAAGCGTATCTATGCAGGTTTGAGTTCAGTTTAACTGCAGCAAAGTTATCTTCTACCATGTATTTGAAACTTTTTTGTTCCAATTATGTTATTTCACTTCTTTAAACAAATCAATTATCCCTATGTTGGATACACACATTATTTGTCTATATATCTTCAGGTTAGCTGTTTGAACTTGGGTTCAACCTTATTGCTTCTGTTTCCTTATCCATAAAGTGGGGATTGTGGTGATCTTATATTGTGTTAACTATTTTCTCAGAGTCCCTTCTCTATATGCCTCCTTGTTAAGATTGACCAAAAGAGAAATTTGAATCTGGAGGGCAGAAGTGAAGCAGCAACCATTATTCTCTGTAAGTCATTGTGGTTACATGCAGTGAGACAGAAACAAGCATGCTGGAGTATTCCAGTTTATCCTCATTTTCCCAGGAATGAGGAAGAGACACCAAGTTGCTGAGGAAATAGAATTTGTCCTCCTTCTGCTTTGTGCCATGTTCAACTCTTCATCCAAATGGCCAGATCTACTAACAACCTCAGGCCCTGCTCCAGAAACGGAGGCAACCACCTTAGTCTTTACCGTCACTTCCTCTTTGCAGTTTCACTCAAAGCTGGTTGGGCCTGGCTTCAGGAGGACTATTAACCAACTTTTCTCTTATCCTCCAACTTCTTTTAGGTCCTTATTTCCCTAGCTTCTCCAAAAATTATGCAAGATCTTACTCCTCATTCCGTAATACCCAAAGCCCTTCTGTTTCCCTGATTAAATGTTAAATGAAAATCAATAATGATAATATCACCATTTGTAAAATATTTAGGACTGTGATTAAAACATAGTACTGCTAATAATAAATGATATATGTGATGATAATTAGTTTTATTATTGCCACTTATATTTATTTTGACTTTGACATTTTCCTCTGAATCTTTGGGTTTCTCAGTCCTGTGTTCTAAATTAATTTCATTTACGAAAGGGATCAATTCTATTTTAAATTTTGCAGTTGCTTTGTTTACACCATAATTTCTTTAATTTTGTCTTTTTTTCAAACCTCATCTCTTTCATTCTGGTGTCTTAAGCAAACCAGCTGTTGTCTAACAGTCTCTTGCCTTTTCTGGAGTTAATCTTTTTACAAAGTGAGCACATCAACCTTTTGCATATTATATTCCTATTCCCGTTTTCTGTTGCGCTGTATATACAATTATTTCAAGTAGGTTTTTTTTTTTTTTTTTTAATTTATTTACTTTATCCATTTTAATGCCCCCCTTCCCCATTTGCTGTTTTGTGTCTATTCGCTGGGCAATTCCCTGTGTCTGTTTCCTGCCATGTCTTCTCATCCTCCTCCTCCAGTCTTCACCAGGATTTGATCCTGGAGACCTCCGATGTATGAGAGAGGTGTTCTTCCACCTGCGCTACCTCGGTTCCTGGTTTTCAGAGCTTTCGGAGCATCTTGTCTTGTCTCTCCCCTATTACGTCATCATCTTGCTGCATGGCGCCCGGGGCCTGGCAGCTCACCAGCACACAGAGCCTGGCAGCCCATGCGCCTTCTATATATATATTTTTTATTTTACCAGGAGGTCCTGGGGATCGAACCCAGGTCCCTCCATATGGCAGACGGACGCCCAACCATTTGAGCCACATCCGCCCCCCTTCAAGTAGGTTTTGTTCTTCTTATTAGTTGTAAGAGAATGGAAATAGTTTCATTAGGGCCTGCTGTCTGCTCAAATATAATATGGGTGGATTGTGTTTTCTTTATATGTGCATTTTATGAATTCTTTCCTGGGAGCATGAGATAAGAGCTGAAAATTAACAATCCATAAGATGTGCTTAAAGTCATTCAGCTCTCTTGGGGGGTGAGGAGGGAGAGACAGAAGAAGCTCAAGTAGAATGCTGGTAGAGTAAGACAGCTATTACCACCCCTGAGCAGTCTAAACTTATTGAAACTTTTGCATGTAAAGCTAACACTGCAGAACTGGGGATATATATGTTGCACAACTATGTTGATCTGTTCTCTTGTCAAGTACTGGACCTCTGTTATGGCTCTTCAGAGATTTTCCCTTTTCCCTACTTGCCATTGCCTAGATTGGAGAGGAATTATTCAAAGGGTAGATGTTCCTTAATTATACCTGTTCATTGACTAAAGAAAGATAATTGCAGTTTTTATCAAGTACCTGTAAAATTAATAATTAAAACTGAGTTCCAGTACATTTGTTAGGAAAAGGTAGGATGAATAAATATTCCTTCTTGACAAGAATTTTATATTTCTAGGAATATTATATTCCTACTTAGATGTAAATATCAGCAAATATTCTCAAAATGAGAAAATTAAGTTTAAACTATACTCAAGACATTTTTTCTTCTTGGCTAAAAAAAGTCGATTAATAATCTAGAGTAAATGATACTATATTTCACTGTTATAGGATTTACTGTATTACTCATTCAAGGACTATAAATAAATACTAAAAATAAAGTAAATTATAGACAAGGAAAACAAAAAACAATGTTGGCATACTCCAAATGAGCTTAGGAATTCCACTGTAATTTCACTGCAAGTGCTATTAAGTTCTACCTTGGCATCACATATTTTATTATCATTCAAAAACATTCAGATTATCTAAAAGAATGTGTTTAAAGTTCAAAACTTCTCTGTTGAAATAACTTTATTTTTCACTGTGAATGTTAAATTATACATGCAATAACATTCAACTAGATGTTAAGCACTGTGAATACCAAACCATGACTTTTACCTATGTATTCCCTATAAATGCGTAGCACTGTACCTTATATCCAATAAAATATATAATAAAGACCTGGAAGGGAACTTTATAAATTTAGGATAGTTCTATTATTTTAACGATGAGAAAACAGAGAAGACAAGTTTAAAGGCATTCGTTAAATGCAAGTTGCTCAAAATTACCCTATAAAAACATCAGAACCGGGAAGCGGCTGTGGCTCAATCAGTGGGGCTCCCGTTTACCATATGGGAGGCCCCGGGTTCGGTTCCCGGGGGCCTCCTGGTGGGGGCGGGCCCGCCCGCGCGGCGTGGTTGGCTGACCCGGCGAGCGCGGGCAGCAGGGGGGGGATAAATGAATGAAAAAAAAAAAACTTTAAAAAAAAAAAAAAAAAAAAAAACATCAGAACCAAGATTTCTACTTCTTATTCTTCCTGCTCTTATTTCTAGAATCTCCAAATTCTAGGAGTTTGGAACAGTGCAGAATCAGGTTTATTCTGAAATATAATTATTTTAAAAATAAAGCGGGAGCAGATGTGGCTTGAGCTGTTAAGCTCCTGCCTCCACATGGGAGGTCTGGGGTTCAGTCCCCCATGCCTCCTAAAAAAACAAACAACAGGCAGAACAAACAAACAAAAAAACAAATCAGGGAAGCCAATGTGGTTCAGTGGTTGAGTTTCACATACAAGGTCCTGGGTTCAATCCCTGGACCCCAGTACTTTAAAAAAATAATAATAATAAAATAAAATTAAATTAAAAAATAAAATAAAATAATAAAATAATAAAATAAAATAAAATAAAATAAAAATACTTCTTTAACAATTCTGTACAAGTTAATCCTCAGCTTTCCAGTCTCTAAAAGTCACTGTATTTTCTGGTGTACCTTATTCAAGTTAGTAAATCCATGAGATTACACACAATATATTTAATTCATAGTAACACAATCATACAGTATTTGTCCTTTTGTGTCTGGCTGGCTTCACTCAACATGATGTCCTCCAGGATGAACTATGTCAGGGGTTCTTTTTTTTTTTTTTTAAGATTTATTTTGTTTTTATTTATTTCTCCCCCCTCCCCCTTGTTGTTTTGCATTCTCTGTTTGCTCTCTGTTCTTCTGTGTCTGCTTGTCTTTTTTTTTAGGCAGCGCTGGGAACCTCCAATCCTGGGACCCTTCTGGAGTGGGAGAGAGGCGCTCAATCTTTTGTGCTACCTCAGCTCCCTGGTCTGCTGCGTCTCTCATTGTCTCTCCTCTGTGCCTCTTTTTGTTGCATCATCTTGCTGCACCAGCTCTCTGCACGGGCCAGCCCTCCTGCACGGGCCAGCACTCTGCATGGACCAGCACTCCGCATGGGCTAGCTCTCTACTCAGGCCAGCTTGCTGTGCAGGTCAGCTTGCCTTTCACCAGGAGGCCCCGGGAATCGAACCCCAGACCTTCCATATGGTAGACCTGAGCCCAACTGCTTGAGTCACATTCTTTTCTCTATGTCAGGGGTTCTTAACTTTTTTGTTCCATGGAGCCCTTTGCCAGTCAGGTGAAATGAATACTACTCTAATTTATTTATTGCATGCATTCATAAGTGAAGGAAATGCTAGATTTCAGTTAGAGGTCAGAGAAAATAAAGATAATAAGTTGATTATTTTTTCAGTTCAAGCTCACAGACTCCTTGAAATCTTTCCCTGGACCCCCCCAGAGTCCTTGGACCCCTGGTAAAGAACCCCTGATCTTTGTTGTCACATGCTTAATGACTTCATTTCTTCTTACAGTTGCATAATGTTCCATTGCGTGATATACCACAGTTTATCTATTCATCAGTTGATAGATACCTGGGTTGTTTCCAACTTTTGGCAATTGTGAATAATGTTGCTTTGAACATTGCAAAGTTTTATTCCTCACAGTCTGACTTAATATTTCAAAAATATGTGAAAGCTACCAAGAAAAAATATTAAATGATTCTAAACATTTAACATTTTTAGTATTTTTCATTTTAGCATATATACCTTAATCTACTACAATTTCCTCTTGCAGATATAGAAAGCTTCAAAACTTAGCTATCAAAATGCACCAAGTATTTTCACAAGTGTTCATTTTACATTATCAGGGATTGAGAACTAGGCATGAGAGGGAGGATATGGAAAAGCGCACTGCTGTTATCATTACCATATTTCCAATTATTTCTATACAATTTTTACCTCTTTACTATATTAAAAAAGACTAGAAACAAGTATCCTTTTTTAAAAAACAGTTTTATTGAGATATATTCACATACCCTACGATCTATTCACAGTGTACAATCAATGGCTTTTAGTATAATCAGTGTTGTGCATTCACCACCACAAAATATTTTAGAACAATTTCATTATTCCAAAAAGAAAAACTCCACAGCCCTTGGCAGTCACTGTCAATCCCTCTACCCTTCCACAGCCCTACATAACCACTAATCTAATTCCATCTTTATAAATTGATTTATATTTACATTTTATATAAATGGAATCATATAATATGTAGTACTTTGTGTCTGACTTTTTTTTCACTTAGCATAATGTTTTTTTGTGGGTTTTTTTTGCCTGATTTTAACATCTTATATTAATACATGTTATATATAATATATATAACATATAATATGTTATATATACTATATATGTTACATATGACTTTCAAAGAAAGACAATCTTATATATGCACTATTACCCATTGTAGCAGTTTGGCATTATTTATGATTTCCAAAAATAGATATTGGATTATGCTTGTAAACTGGTCTGTTCCTCTAGGCGGATTAAAATGTGATTAGGGCTTTGATTGGGCCACATCAGTAGGACGTTGAGTCCCTGTGGGTGGGCACCTTGTATGTGGAACTCAACCACTGAACCACATTGGCTTCCCTGATTTGTTTTTTTTTGTTTGTTCTGCCTGTTGTTTGTTTTTTCAGGAGGCATGGGGGACTGAACCCCGGACCTCCCATGTGGAGGCGGGAGCTTAACATGCTCTGTCATGTAGAGTCCCCATGCGCTCTACATGGCAGAGCAAAGGAGTTAGTTGGAGTTTTTTTTTGTTTGTTTGTTTGTTTGTTTGTTTTTACTGGGAGGTCCCAGGGATCGAACCCGGGTCCCTCCATATGGGAGACGGACGCCCAACCAGTTGAGCCACATCCGACCCCCTGGAGTTTTTGATGTTGGAGTTTTAATGCTGGATCCCGGGGAAGGAAGCACACAGAGGGGCTTATTCGTGGGGGAGGAGAGAAGGCCCCAGGAAGAGACTGTTTGCCTGATAGTCTACAGCTGGCCTTGTGGAGAGAGGCAAGCCCCAGGAAGAGAGAAACCCAGGAAGCCTGAACCCTGGCAGACATCTTGCTCCAACATATGGCCATAGGCTTGGGTGAGGGAAGTAACTTATGCTTTATGGACTGGTAACTGTAAGCTTCTACCCCAAATAAATTACCCTTTACAAAAACCAACTGATTTCTGGTATTTTGCATCAGCACTCCTTTGGCTAATACACCCATATTCATATTTCACATGAGGTGTTTACTATGCTATACAGTCCCATGTTACACACACACATTTTTTATATCTTTTTAGGAGGTACTGGGGATTGAACCCAGGACCGTGTACATGGGAAGCAGACGCTCACCAATGAGCTACATCCACTCCCCAATGAGAGTTGGTTTTTATCGTTCATTCGTTTGTTTTTAGGAGGTACGAGGGATAAAACCCAGGACCTCAACATAGGAAGGAGGCACTCAAACTCGACCTACATCCGCTCCCCCCATGTTACATTTTTAAGCTTTTCTTTTAATAATATAAATGACCTTAGACTTTCCCTTTCAAACACTGTCATACCTATATAATAGCATTACTAGTTACAAACATTATGTTGGGATTTCACCTTTTCTACTCATTTCCAAAGATTAACACATCCTTTTTACCAATTCTGTACAAGTTAACCCTCAGCTTTTCATTATCTAACCTCATTCTATTTTCTGGTGACCCATATTCAAGTTCTTAATGCCATGAGTTTACACAATATATTTAGTCCATAATAGCACAATCATACAATAGTTGTCCTTTTGTGTTTTGCTTGCTTCACTCAACATGATATCCTCCAGGTTCTTCCATGTTGTTATGTTTTACAACTTCATTTCTTCTTAGAGCTGCATAATATTCAATTGTGTATATACACCACAGTTTGTTTACCATTTATTGGTTGATGGACACCTAGGTTGTTTCCATCTTTTGGCAATTGTGAATAATGTTGCTTTGAATATTGGTGTACAAATGTCTGTTCGTGTCACTGCTCTCAGTTCTTCTGGGTATATACCCAGTAGTGGTATAGCCAGGTCACGTTGCAAGTCTATATTCAACTTCTTTAGGAACTGCCAAACAGTCCTCCACAGTGGCTGTACCATTCTACTCTCCCACCAACAACGAGTAAGCATTCCTATCTTTCCATATCCTCTCTAACACTTATAATTCTGTCTTTTTAACAGTGGTCATTCCAATAGGTTTGAAATGATATATTATTACAGCTTTGATTTGCCTTTCCCTAACTAGTGACGAACATTTTTTCATGGTTTTTTTTTTTTTTTTTTTTTTGTCATTTGTATTTCTTCTTTGGACAAACATCTATTCAAGTCTTTTGCCCATTTTTCAATCGGTTCGTTAGTCTTTTTAGTCCTGAGTTGTAGCATTTCTTTATATATCATGGATATTAAATCCTTATTGGATATGTGATTCCCAAATATTTTCACGCATTGAATCAGCTGCCTTTTCACAATTTTGACAAAGTCCTTTGACGTGCAAAGGTGTTTAATTTTGAGGTCCCATTTATCTGTACTGGGTTTCAGAACCCAAGAATCAGGTATATTTTAGTAAACATTTAATTATTCAATGCTTTATTATGAAATATTTTAAACACTGAAAACAGAAAACAGTTTAATAGACATCCACGCATCCCTACCATCATATTTAACAGATGTTAAAATTCTTCCCTAATTTCTTCTATTTTCTCTCTTCATTTTACTCTTGCATGCTTTTAAGTTTTGTCTATGTCTGTGGATATAAATAGAATGGTATTGTTTGTATGTTTCAGTATTCACAGAATACTGTTCTATTTATCTATAACATTAAACCAGGGTTTTGATTTATTTACTTTTATTGCACTTGCTGATATATATATATATATATATAGAGAGAGAGAGAGAGAGAGAGAGAGAGAGAGAGAGCGAGAGAGCACGCGCGCTTTCGTTTTTTTTTAAAGATTTATTTATCCCCTACGCCCCCCACCCCGTTGTTCTTGCACTCGTTGTCTGCTCTCTGTGTGTTCTTCTGTGTCTGCTTGTCTTCTCTTTTGGCGGAACCAGGAACTGATCCTGGGACCTTCCGGAGTGGAGAGGCTGCTCAATCTCTTGCACCACCTCAGCTCCCTGATCTGCTGCATCTCTCATTGTCTCTTCTGTGCCTCTTTTTGGTGCATCATCTTGCTGCGCCAGCTCTCCGCGCAGGCTAGCACTCCTGCGAGGGCCAGCACTCCGCGTGGACCAGCTCTCTGTTCAGGCCAGCTTGCTTTTCACCAGGAGGCCCTGGGAATTGAACCCTGGACCACCTATATGGTAGATGGGAGCCCAATCACTTGAGCCACATCCGCTTTCCTGGATTTATTTCTACCAACTTATTTCATGTTCTATTTTTCATAAATTTGGATTGACTCTGTATCTTTGTTGGTGCTTCCTATTACATCATTTAGGTTATCTTTATTTTCCACCTCACCCCAAATGCTTTGGAAGTCACTCACTGCATTTTTCTCTATTGTTTACATTATTTTACCATGTATATTTTTCTAAGTCTAAAGTTAAACAATATCTTTACCCTACTCCCAAATATGCATTAACCTCTCATCATGAGCCCTCCAGCCTACCTTAACATCCATTACTTTTTTTTTAAGATTATTTATTTATTTATTCATTTATCCCCCCCCTGCTGCCCGTGCTCGCCGGGTCAGCCAACCACGCCGCGCGGGCGGGCCCGTCCCCACCAGGAGGCCCCGGGAACCGAACCCGGGGCCCCCCACATGGCAAACGGGAGCCCCACTGATCGAGCCACAGCCGCCCCCCAACATCCATTACTTTAATTCAACCTTGTTTTCAAAACATGCCCAATATTGTTATTTTGCATAATTTACTTACAAAGTCAATGCTTATTTAGACTTATCTATGTATTTACTCATTTCATTGCTCATAATATTTTCCATCACCTTCTTTTTCTACAGGTTGTTTCCTTTTTTTTTTTTTTTAAGATTTTATTTATTTACTTTATCCATTTTAAACCCCCCCTTCCCCATTTGCGGTTTTGTGTCCATTTGCTGGGCAATTCTCTGTGTGTGTTTCCTGCCATCTCTTCTCATCCTCCTCCTCCAGTCTTCACCAGGATTCGATCCTGGAGACCTCCGATGTAGAAGAGAGGTATTCTGCTGCCTGCACCGCCTCAGCTCCTGGCTTCTGGAGCTTTCGGAGCATCTCGTCTTGTCTCTCCCCTGTTACGTCATCATCCTGCTGCATGGCTCCCGGGGCCCGACAGCTCAGCGGCACACAGAGCCTGGCAGCCCATGCGCCTTCTATATATATATTTTTTATTTTACCGGGAGGTCCCGGGGATCGAACCCAGGTCCCTCCATATGGCAGACAGATGCCCAACCATTTGAGCCACATCCGCCCCCCTCCTTTTTTTTTTTTTTTTAAAGATTTTATTTATTTATTCATTTATCCGCCCCTTGCTGCTTGCGCTCGCTGGGCCAGCCAACCACGCTGCGCGGGCGGGCCCGCCCCCACCAGGAGGCCCCGGGAACCGAACCCGGGGCCTCCCATATGGCAAACGGGAGGAGCCCTACGGATTGAGCCACAGCCGCTTCCCCCCTCCTTTTTTAAACTGTCGTTTTTAAACAAGGATATGTGAATGGGACACTTTCTCATTCTTTGAAAAAATCTTTATTTTAAAGATAGTTTATGTGTGTATGACATTCTTTGCTGAAAATTCCCTTCCCTCAGAACATGAAGATACTATTTTCCATTGTCTCCTTGTGTATGCTGCAGCTTTTAAATTCTGCTTTATTTAATGTTACATACATTCCTAGAAATCACCACGCTGTGCAAAATAATGCAATAAAAATCAGAGAACTTGTGGGGAAAATGGGGTCAGAGGCACAACATTCAACTTCATCAGTAACACATACATATAAGATAGGAGTCTAATAAAAACAGCACAGTTTTAAACATGTTAAATAGTTAAAAAATACATTTAATACAAAATATGGCACTTGATCTTTTTTTTTTTTTTTTAAGATTTTATTTATTTATTCATTTATCCCCCCCTTGCTGCTCGTGCTTGCTGGGTCAGCCAACCACGCCGTGCGGGCGGGCTTGCCTTCACCAGGAGGCCCCGGGAACCGAACCCGGGGCCTCCCATGTGGTAAACGGGAGCCCTACTGATTGAGCCACAGCCGCTTCCCATGGCACTTGATCTTGAAAAAGATCTGAAGTTTGCTTATGGAAATGGGCATCAGAAGGGTTGGAGGTTGTAAGTTATTGTGAAATGGAACAAGAAGGCTGAATGAAATCAGATGGAATGTTTTAACACCAGATATGGATGGATAATGCTTATAACATAGGTAGTTGGTAGGTGTGCAAGGTTATGTGTGGTGCACATTTTGCATATTCCTATTGTGCAACTCAGTCCAGCAGGGTGCAGTTTTCTGTGTATACAAAATGTTTCTCATGGAGGAAACATGAATGAGCAAAAAAGAAGTTTATGTTATGTGCTAATTTTTTACTATTTTATCAATCACAGTGAACAAATTAATGTTTTCCAAGATGCATTATAGCACCACTGACTGTATTCAGTTTAAAGTAGTTTCCTTATAAGTAAGCTGTCCTTGCTAGTAAGATTTTTCTCTTTATTTCTGGTGTTTTTAAATTTCACTATAATGATCTAGAATTATGATTGCTGTATTATCTTCCTAAGGATTTGTATTAGTCAGCCAAAGGGGTGCTGATGCAAAATACCAATAATCGGTTGGTTTTTATAAAGGGTATTTATTTGGGGTAGAAGTCCACAGTTACCAGGCCATAAAGCTTAAGTTTCTTCCCTTACCAAAGTCCACTGCCACGTACTGGAGCAAGACAGCTGCCGACGTTTGATAGGGTTCAGGCTTTTTGGGCTCCTCTCTTCCCAGTGCTGCGTTTCTCTCTGGACTCAGCACCTCTGTTTCATCCACAAGGCCAGCTGTAGACTATGAGGCGAATGGAAGCCAGGGCCTTCTCTCCAAGCTCTCTTACTTCCCGGGGCTCCAGCTCAAGACTCCAACATCAAAACTTGTTCCCTCTTTCCTTTGCCTTGCCTTTTATCTTCGATTCCTACGCCACCAAGGGGTGGGGCTCAACCCCTACTGACGTGGCCCAGTGAATGCCCTAACCATAACTTAATCATGTCCAGATTAACAAACCAGTTTACAAACATAATCCAAAATCTATTTTTTGGAATTCATAATTATATCAAACTGCCAATTGGCTACAGGATTCATCTGCAAAAGCTGAGAATTTACATCTTTCATTAACCCTGGAAAATTCTTCGCTATTCACTCCAATTCTTTCCCTGTTTGAACCCCTATTAGAAATAACATTTGATCCTGTAACCTATCCTCCAAGTCTTTTAACACACCTCATATTCATTATCTTTCATCTCTTTGGCTGAACATTTGGTAATTTTTACAGATCTATCTTTTTGTTCACTATTTCTCTCCTCAGTTTTTTTTTTTTTTTTTTTAAAGATTTTATTTATTTATTCATTTATCCCCCCCTTGCTGCCTGTGCTCACTGGGTCAGCCAACCACGCCGTGCGGGCGGGCCTGCCCTCACCAGGAGGCCCTGGGAACCGAACCCGGGACCTCCCATATGGTAAACAGAAGCCCTACTGATTGAGCCACAGCTGCTTCCCTCTCCTCAGTTTTAAGTAATCTCCTGTTTGCCCCATCCTCCGAGTTTTTTTGTTTTAATGATTTTTCACATCTTTAATGATCGACTTTTTCCAACCTAATCTTTTTTTCATTATGTCTAGCTCTTTCCTTATAGTTTCTATACATGCAAATATTCTTAACCAGAGTATTGCTGTATTAGCTGAAATTCTTGGGGACCTAATCCCACCTGTGCATTTTCTGTTTATTTTCACTAATGGGGAATTACGCACCTGTGTTTTGTAGTTTTTGTTGAAGTCAGACTGTGGAAGACCTTAAAAAATGAAGCTAAGAAGCCTGAGTTATATATACCCTGAAGGCCAGAATTTCCCATAGTGTTTTTAGTAATGTTAACAGGTATTACACAAAACAATAACACATCATAGTGTTTGTAACTAGCATTGCTCTTATATGGGTATGACAGTGGTTGAAAGGGAAAGTCTGAGGTCACGCATATTACTAGAAGAAAAGCTGAAAAATGTAACATAAAGAACATAAAGAAACCTCAGTGAATATGGGTAATAGTGCAGATATAAAACATTTTTTTACAAAATATAAAATACAAATAAACTAGAGAGAAACAGAATATCAACTATATATGGCAAAGGAAGCACAGAGAGATTGAGAGGTGATTAGTTTATTATTACTATTAAAATTACTGGAATAATAAAAGTGCTCTAATAATGATTGATGAGGTGAGTGCACAAAAATGTGATTATTCCAAATACCACTGATTGTACACTTTGGATAGACTGTATGCTTTATTAATATGTATCAATAAAATTGATTTGTTAAAAAAATAAGGGTTCTATGGTAAAATAAGTTTGAAAAACGCCAAGTTAATCAAAGTTAAACAGGTTTCTCAAAGCATTTAAAATATCACTTATTTTCAAGTTTTGAGAGAGATATAGAATGCAGTGCTCCCTTGGACTCAGTTATGGTTTCCCTACACATGACTCATCTATCCCTTCTATTTGAACCTATAGTTGGTGCTGGAGTTGGTAGGTGTACATTCAGGAAACTTAAATCTTTGGGCTGTCCATGTGCCAGCTAGGCTCTGAACCTCAGCAGAGTTGCTACACCTACTCTCCAGTTCACTGGACTCATCCAGGACAACTAACAAGGAGGTAAGGATGGACAACCACCATACCAAGGAAACTGCAATCAAGAGAATCCCATCCATTGGCTGTATGGGATCGAAGCCCCCTCTCAATTAGAGGTGGAGTGGACATCACCATCCCAGAATCCTTAGGATTGGGTAATGAACTATGGACTAGAGTGCACTTACTGGTATTCTACTACAAACTTATGATGATCCTAGCAATGGAAGAAATTACAACATTGATGTGGAGGTAGTGGCCACTGGAGGCTCTGAGAGCAAGGAGAGAGAAAAACAGGTATAATACAGGGGCATTTTCAGGACTTGGGAATCATCCTGAATGACACTGCAATGACAGATATAGGCCATTATATATCCTCCCATAACCTACAGAATTGTGTGGGAGAGAGTGTAAACTACAATGTAAACTATAATCCATGCTCAGTGGCAATGCGCCAAAATGCATTTATCAATTGCAATGAATGTGCCACACTAATGAAGGATGTTGTTTATGTGGGAAAATGTGGGAGGTATGGGGAGTGGAGCATGCATATGGGAATCCCTATATTTTTTATGTAACATTTATGTAATCTAAGCATCCTTAAAATATATATATATATATTTAAAAAAAAAAAAAAAAGAATGCAATGCTCTCCCACGCCTACATACCCATTGGCCTCTCTTTTCCAAGCACCTTGTAAGTGAATATTATATGGAACAAGCTCTGTGAAAACTGCTATAGGCAGTTAAGTACATCAAAGTTTTTAGCCATGAGAAAATAAACTATTGAAAGATGTACTGCTACTTCTTAAACTTAAGCTGCAAAGACTGTATGAAAGAAACTGAAGCCACAAAAATCAGTTAGAAAATAGGTTTACGAGCAAAGGATCTAGTGTCTGATATGGACATGAGTTATTCTGAACTACTCTTTTAGGGAGATGTGCTCCCTGCCCCATAGTGAGCTACTATAATTGCTGTAGGAGTCTTAATGTCAGCTGGTGTTAGAGAAAGGACAAAAGAATGGGTACTAGTTTTAGAAGACATAGTTAATTAGTAAAGGGAACTGGTAAACAAAAACTTGAATGAACGCGTGCTTATAATTCTGTCACAACCTGGTGTGCATCACTGGACAAGTCACTTATCAATTCATTTTTCTGAACCCCACTTTACTAATCTGGTAAACAAATGAAAATACTGTACACATCTAGAAAGCAGATTCACACTATGGAGTTAAGGGAGAACAGTTTCAAGGGGAGGCAATCGATAATTTTAGATGGTGCCGAGAAGTTAAAAAACAAAAACCAAAGAACTGAGAAAAGATCACTAAACAAGAAGATTTTAGAGACTCTGGTGACCCTAGGCTAGGAAAGGCAGCTTTAGTTCTTTGAGTATTTGCAAACAGATTACCGTGTATAAGGAAGAGAATGAGGAAAAGACCTTTCCTTCATTTACTATGTACTAGGCACAGAGCATGAGGCAGTACTAAACTCATTTACCAAATCTAGTGAAAAAAAAAAGAGAAAGCTACCTGGAAGTGATAGCAGGGCATGTATATTGTTAGAGGGTAGGTGTCAAATCTTAGAGAATAGCTAATTGTATGCCAGATTAATTCAATTAGTATTTGCTTGTTCTCTACTACTACTACTATTCTCACCCTTTTATATACAACCTTTTTGTGCCTTTGTCATCATCACCATGATTAACTGCTTCTTATATATATTTACATTTCTACAAACATTATTTTAGACTTTGAATTTACTGTGCTTGCAGTGGCTACATTTCCCCCCTCTTTTCCTGCCTTCTAAAAGATGGCAACAAGATTTATCTGTTTTCCTTATCTTCCAGCCCCCAATCCTTGATTTAAAAGTTACGCTGGGGGAAAAAAAAAAAGTTATGCTGGTGGGAGCAGATGTAGCTCAAGTTGCTGAGTGCCTGCTTCCCATGTACAAGGTCCTAGGTTCAATCCCTGGTACCCACTTAAAAAAATTAAAAGTTATGCTGGTTACTGTTAACTCTTTAAATGCAGAGTTAACTCGACAGAATATAAAGTTAATTAACATCCCTACCCAATCAGTATAAAGATCTTAGAAAATAAACTCTGATCAATCCCCAGCTCTCAAGTCCCACCTTTTAAAAATTAACTCCCCACTTTTTAATAGTCAAAGCTTGTTTTGACTTACCAGCATGTTTACGATTTTTTCATTTTTTCTTGGAAATTAACATTTAGGATTCAATTTCCTTCTTCCTGAAGGAAATCCTTCAATATTCTTTCAGCAAGAGTCTGCCAGTGAAAAACTTTTTTAAAAAGTCTATTCTAACCATATGCATGAATGACAGGTTAGCTAGTTATAAAATTCTAAATAAGTACTTCCCAATTTTCTTTACACCATGACTAGAATAGAAAATTATAATACTTTAATGGAACGTTGGAGAAAATGGATGAGGCTGGTTACACATAAGAGGGAGGCAAATGGTCTGGGGATTCCTTCAGCCTGAGGCTTCACCAAGCTACCACTTGACCTAATGAAGTAGTATCTCTGGTACATGTGCAATCCATTCTACCCAAACATGTCAGTTGCTGAAGCTGTGTTCTGAATTGACAGTTATTTTCTCTCAGCACTTTGAAGACATGATTCTATTAACTTACAGCTCTTCTTTAGTTGATGTTGAGACAACTATTAATTAAAACTGTCATTCCTTTGTCTAATTCTCTCTAGCTGCTTTAAAGATCTTTTGCCTATGATACTCTACATACTCACTGATATGTCTCAGTATATATTTTACTAATCTTTCTCAGTATATGTCCTTCCTAAATCATAAATTCTAGGAAATTTTCCTTTCAAATACTTTATCTCAGTTCTCTTTATCCTTCAGGACTCCAATTAGAACATATTGGGCTTTCTGGTACTCTCTTTCAACTTCTCTTATTCTTTCTACCATATTTGACATCTCTGGATCTACTACATTTTCGGTAATTTTCTCAATCCAATTTTCCAGTTCACTGTTGTCTCCACAGTTATGTCTATATTGGATGCTTGAACTGGGGTTTTAATTTTCAATGAATGCATTTTTTATTCAATAAAATAGTATTTCATTTCTAGAAAATATTTTTGGATTTTTTGCAATCTGCCTGGTCATATTTTGTAGGCTCATCTCTTATTCCCTCTTTAATTATTTCAAATATGCTTATTTATATCCTTTATCCAAAAATTCTATCATTTGAAATTCTTGCAGGGTTTAGTCCTGTTAGTTGTGTCTGTTGAATGTTGTTGCTCATAATGGACAACGTTCTTGTTTCTTAATGTTTATTCTGAGCTCATTTTTAGAGGTGCATCATTGAGGGTATAGCCCCTAAAAGAATCCTAGTTGCAACTCCCCACGTTGAGTGGGCTTAGAACAAAATTAGGTAAACAATACTTCCATCTCTGATAGGGATAAACTTTCTGAAATAAAGACAATGAAAAATATACGAAGGGGAAGCGGCTGTGGCTCAATCAGTAGGGCTCCCGTTTACCATATGGGAGGCCCCGGGTTCGGTTCCCGGGGCCTCCTGGTGAGGGCAAGCCCGCCCGCATGGCGTGGTTGGCTGACCCAGCGAGCACAAACAGCAAGGGGGGGATAAATGAATAAATAAATAAAATCTTTAAAACAAAAAAATATATATATATACGAAGGAATGGGCTGAGATGTAGCTTTTAAAAAATAAGAAAAATACCAATATTGCCACATAAACATGAGCACTGATTTGAACAGTCACTTAAGAAATTTGGATAATTGAAGAACAAGAAAAAATGTTCAAACTCACTAGCAGGGAAGAAATACATGTTTAAAAACAGGGACTTCAGATTTTGCCGTTTTTATAGTGACTATCAAGAAAAGCAAAGGAGAATAAAGAAAGTAACAAATAAGATGTCTATAAATATATTCCCAGACTCTAATTAAAACCAAACTACAAACAGGGAGACAGAAGAGAAAAAAATATTACAAAGATATTTTTAAATATCACATTTTAAAAGATATGTATTCACACCCAAAGCAAGTGCAACAAAAGAAAAAGTAGATAAATGGGACCTCCTCAAAATTAAACACTTTTGTACCTCACAGGACTTTGTCAGAAGGGTGAAAAGGCAGCCGACTTAATGGTAAAAAATGTTTGGAAATCACATATCTGATAAGGGTTTAATATACAGGATATATAAAGAGATGTTACAGCTCAACAATAAAAAGACACATGACCCAATTAAAAAATGGGCCAAAGACTTGAATAGACATTTCTCCGAAGAAGAAATACAAATGGCAAAAAAACACATGAAGAAATGCTCAGCATCACTCATGATTAGGGAAATGCAAATCAAAACTACAATGAGGTATCATTTCACACCTATCAGAATGGCCACTATTAAAAAGACAGAGAACTACAAGTGTTGGAGAAGATGTGGAGAAATAGGAACACTTCTTCACTGTTGGTGGGAATGCAGGATGGTACAACCACTATGGAGGACTGTTTGGCAGTTCCTAAAGAAGTTGAATATAGACTTGCCACGTGACCCTGCAATACCATTACTGGGTATATACCCAGAAGAACTGAGAGCAGTGACACAAACAGACATCTGCACACCAATGTTCATAGCCATATTATTCATCATTGCCAAAAGCTGGAAACAACGCAGGTGTCCATCAACAGATGAATGGATAAACAAACTGTGGTCTATTCACACGATGGAATATTATGCAGCTGTAAGAAGAAATGAAGTCATAAAGCATATGGCAACATGGATGAATCTGGAGGACATTATGTTGAGTGAAGCAAGCCAGACACAAAAGGACAAATACTGTATGAATGCATTACTATGAACCAAATATATTGTGTAATGTATTGTTTGATTCACACACACAAAAAAACAAAAAACAAAACAAAAAATTTACATGTATCCATTACATTTAATTGAGAAATGTGCATATTTATTCATCTATGTTTACTTTTTAGTTTTTTATTGCTTATGTTTTCAATTATTAAATGTACAAAATAAAGTAAAAAAAAAAAAAGTAAAAAAAAGAAAAAAAAAAAAAAGATATGTATTTATAACTAAAGGTAGAGTCTTCCAAGTTTGGTTTCAGTCTCAGGATTTGACCAAAATCTACTACTTGGCTTTGGTTTTACCATCAGGTAAGTCAAACAATTAAATGTCAACTCCCATGCCATTTCTAGTATCACAAAATTGTGAGCTATCAATGTGACAGAACAGATTAATAACCAATTATAATCAATTATAAGCAATACAAACAAGGCATGGTACTTGGACTTATGGTTATTATTTAAATATTCACTTTCAAATAAAGGTAAGTATTTTGTAGGAATCATTGGAGTGAGAAATTTCTTTATGGGCTTCAAAGGTTAAGATATAAAAATTAAGTTGAAGTATATGTATTATTGCAAAACTGAAATGCTAAAATAGTTAAGTTCATGAAAGCTGTTAATTTCATATCCTACAAAAATAACTATCAAATAGATAAATACATAAGGAAACAGACTAATACAAATATTAAGAGAACAGGCTATCTAGATTAATGTTAAGGTTTGAACAAATACGAATAAATTTTAAATACTCATAGGACAGAATAAGAATTTTATTTATATCATAATTTAAATATATCTAGAATTTAAGTATACTACCCTAAATAACAGTAAACATACTAACTTTAAATGAGATATTTAATTCTCTTTAGTCCATGAGTCTTTCAAGAAAATTTCCTATTTAGGAATTCAGAGTTTCTGAAAATTAGATGCCAAATGTTAACTTAGCTCAAAACTTCACAAGAAGAAAACTCCAAAATAAATTAACTGAATAAACCACCTTTGAGCCTGACATAATACAGAATAGTTAAAAAAAAAAAAAAAAAACAAGGAAAAATCAGAGGGAAAAAAAAAAAAATTATATATATATATATATATATATATAAATAAATAAAAACAAGGTTTGTTCTGACCCCAAACAAAAGAACAGAATGCTTTAAGATAACTCTTCATGGATATGATTTTGTGAAGCTTCAAAATTGAATAAGCTTGTGAAAGTGTTTCTAAAGACTGCCAATCAATCTTTAAAAAAATGCAAAAAAAAAAAAAAACAGATTGCCAATCATTTTCAGTAAGTAAAGAAAAAGATTTTTTGGGATTGGTGCAAGAAAAAGATTTTTTGAGACTGGTGCAAAGCTATGAATCCAAGACACAAAGTTCCTTCAAGAAACATTTTATTAAAACACTTGTTCCTGGGAAGCAGCTGTGGCTCAATCAGTAGGGCTCCCATTTACCATATGGGAGGCCCCAGGTTCAGTTCCCGGGGCCTCCTGGTGAAGGCAAGCCCGCCCGCACGGCATGGTTAGCTGACCCAGCGAGCACAAGCAGCAAGGGGGGAATAAATGAATAAATAAATAAAAAATCTTTAAAAAAAAAAAAAACAACACTTGTTCCTAAATCTTATTCAGCTGTGTAGGAAATGTTAATGATATCATTAAATATGCTATTATTTTATCTTACACATAGGACATTTAGATATGCAAAAGCATTCATGCTTGAAAGTACAAAATGATAAATAAAATAAAACTCCTGATTTAATTGTTGCCAGGCGATCTCTGCATTTTACAACCCGTAGCAGAATGAATTTGACATTTCATTGATAATGACAATAAGCATGGTGAACACTATGAGTGATTTGGGAAGCATAAGCATAGGGTGTTTTGTTGACACACTTAAGTTATAAGTTTAGAGAAGAATTACAGCATAGAATTTTAATAACAGAATTACTGCCCATAAGCAGAAATACAGTATACTATTTCATAATTCTTGATATACCACAGATTTTGGGATTAACTTGCCATGTACTTAAAATAATGAAACAAGAAGGGCAAACAGTTATTACATGTTAAAAAGCATGCCTGAACAAAGGAAATCTTTAACAGTACTCTCTGCAGATAACCATACTAACAAAGGAAGACTTACTAAAATTAATTGTTGCTTGCAGGGAAAGTAGTTTTGTTTACTGGAAACCACTGAACAATTAACCACAATGATGTGCCTTGAGAGTACATATTTTCTTTACCTGATACCTGCTGGAAGGTTCCTCCTATCATTATACTATATGTTGAAACTAGTGTGCACACAATGAAAGCTGAAATGCAGATGGAAATTCACAAATTTATCACCTTGCAAGCCAATTATATATGGCTTATATATCCTCCAATTCAGTGTTTCTAGATAAAAGGTTTGTGGACAAAATTTTCTCAAATAATTGTATGAAATATAAGTTATACTAAAAACATGTTAGAAATTAGAAAATAAGTAAATGCAAGAATCTTAAGTCTGTTTCTGAAAGTGTTCAGAAAACAAAAAATGTACAAAGATAAAGTTTGTGATATTACTCCAAAGGGAACTGTACCATCACAGGCCAAATCATCAACTTAAGGAATTAACAGTGCAATAATAAGACTTTTACCTTAGTAACTCAAAGAGAAGGAATGCTTCCCTAACCTAGCAAAGTAAGCCAAAAAATATAGTGTTCCTCCTCAAAACTCAGTTCAAAGTGAGTATATTTTTGGTACCAATAACCATAAAATATATTAATTTATAGTATGGGAGTGAAAGATTATTATTGGTTCTGCAGTATAATGACAAATTTTTAAAAACTGATTGAAAAAAAAAAACAAACAAAAAACCCACCACAAACTACTACACATTTTAATAAAATTTGAATATTTAAATATTTTTGGAAAAAAGTTACATTTTTGTATCCTAGCAGTTCATTCTGTGATGGCAACATTTGATTTTGGAAGGGGCAGAATATTGGTTTTAGCATTCAGCTATTTAACATTCAGTAAAAAGGGTACTCAGTGCATTTAGTTATTGCCTTATAAATGTTCAATTGCTAGATTAAAAACAAAACACTAAAAAATCGCTGGGGGGCAGGAAGTTGGAGAAGGAAGGATAAGAAGTGGAAGCTAAATAAAGGAAAATAATGCAGGAAGGAACAAATAATCTCAATAAACTTAAAACTGAGGAAAATATAATAAAGAGAACCAAGACATCTGAAAACAGGAAAAACAAAAATATTCAAGAAAATTAAATAAATACTCATGCCAGCATTTTAATGGAAAATCGCCAAATACCTTCTTTACAAAAGCACACCACTATGCATTCATTTAAAAAAAAAAAAAAAAAAAAAAGCCATGATTAAATGCTAGACTAGAACTCTATTTCCAGACGAAATCTCAAACTCTGCCCATTTCCATTATAACATGTTGCCCCTATCATAAGATCAAGAGCCAGGCAACAAAATTATTAAGGGCATATATGAAAAATCCACATTTCACATCATCCTCAATGGTGAAAAACTGATAGCTTTCTCTCTAAGATCAGGAACAAGACAAGGATGCTTGCCATCGCTATTATGATTCAATATTGCACTGGAATTGCTAAACAGAACAATTAGGCAAGAAAAAGAAATATAAACATCCAAATTGGAAAGGAAGAAGTAAAACTATCCCTAATCACAGGTGACATGATCCAATATAGAGAAAATCCTGAAGGATCCACAAGAAAGGTAGTAGAGCTAATAAAGGAATTCAGCTAATTGGCAGGGTACAAGGTCAACACATAAAAATCAGTGGTGTTCCTATATACCAATAACGAACAATGCTGGAAAGAAATCAAGACAGTGGGCATCCTTGTCTTTGTTTCCTGATCTCGTGTGAAAGCTTTCAGTCTTTCACAATTAAGTACAATGCTAACTGTAGGTTTTTCATATATGCACTTTACCATGTTGAGAAAGCTTCTTCTATTCCTATCTTTTGGAGTGTTTTTATCAAGCAACGATGCTGTATTTTGTCAAATGCCTTTAGATGAAGATTGTGGTTAACAGTATAAATATAAGAATGTTCTTTTTTCACAAAGTGTTAAGAATATGGTAATACATGGGGAAACTAGGGGTGGAGGTGGCTCAAGCGATTAGGTGCCTCCCTCCCACATCAGAGGTCCCAGATTAGGCACCTCCCTCCCACATCAGAAGTCCTGGGTTCGGTTCCTGGTGCCTCCCAAAGAAACAAGAGGGAAAGAACAGGAAGTGCAAAAAATGAGGGGGCAGGGAGAAATAAATAAAAATACATGGGGAAATTACAACTGATGTAACTTATGGTCAATAGTTAACAGTAATATTGTAATATTTTGCAGCAATGGCAAAGAAATTATATCAATTCTAAAGGACAACAACAGGGGGTATAAGAGGGTATGGGATTTTTCCTTTGGGAGTAACAGAAACGTTCTAAAATTGACTGAGGTGATGACAGCACAATTCTGTGATATAAATGACAGCCACTGAGTGTACACTTTGAATGGATTATACAAAGCATGGGTCTGTATAACACAGGGAATCTTGTGGTGGAAGATGGACTGTGGTTAACAGAATAAATATGAAAACGTTCTCTCATGAACTATAACAAATATATAATACTAATACAGAGTGTTAATAATTGAGGGGGTTGATGTAAGAGATGGGCTGTAGCTAGTAATATTTTGACAATCCTCTTTCATAGTGTGCAACAAATGTTTCACAACAATTCAAGGGGTTGGTAGTGCCATGATATATGGGAGCCCTGTTTGACAATATGCATTTTTGTCCCCTAAGTTCACAACTTTTACTATATGCTTTGTAAATATACAAAGATTTATGGATTCAATACAATCCCAATCAAAACTCAAACACTCTTCTTTGCAAAAATGGAAAATCTAATCATCAAATTCATATGGAAATGCAAAGGACCCCAAATACAAAAAAAAATCATGAAAAAGAAGAAGATGGAGGACTCACAAGTCCCAATTTCAAAATTTATCAGAATCAGTAATCAAAACATTGTGATCCCTGCACAAGGACAGACATATGAACTAAGAGAATAGAACAGAGAACACAGAAATCAATCCATACACCAATGGATTCCTGACAAGGGAGCCAACTCTACTCAATGGGGAAAGAATAGCCTCTGTAACAAATGGTGCTTGGAAAACTGGATATTCACTTGCAAAAGAATGAAAGTGGACACCCACTTCACACCAGAAACAAAAGTTAACTCAAAACAGATCAATGAACTAAATTAGAGGAGCTAAAACTATAAAATTCTTAGAAGAAAACTTAGGGATAATACTAAAGGACCTTGCATTAGCCAATGGATTCCTAGATTTACACCAAAAGCACAAGAAACGAGAGAAAAAATAGAAAAAAAATTGGACTTAATCAAAATTTAAAAATGTTTGCACATTATCAAGAAAGTGAAAAGAAAACCAACATAATAGGAGAAAATATTTGAAAAACATATCTGATAAGAGTTTAGTATCTAGAATATATAAAGAACTATAATGAAACAAAAGGGAAATGCAAATCAAAACCTCTATGAGATACCACCTCATACCCACCAGAATGGCTATGATTTAAAAAAGAAAAAATGGAAAAACTAACAATTGTTGGCAAGGATACGGAAAAATTGGAACTTTAGTACACTGTTGGTAGAAACAGAAAATGGTGCAGCTTCTGAGGAAAACAGTTCGGTGATTCCTTAAAAAGTTAAACATAGAACTACCACATGACTGGGCAATCCTACTTCTAGAAACATATCCAAAGAATTGAAAGCAGAGACTTGAATAGATATTTATAACACCAATTTTCATAGCAGCATTATGTACAATAGCCAAAAGGTAGAAGTAACCCAAGCGTCCCTCAACAGATAAATGAACAAAATATAATATATATATATATATATACCATGAAATATTACTCAGCCATAAAAAGGAATGAAATTCTGGTACATGCTACAACATGAATGAACTCTGAAGACATAATGCTAAGTGAAATAAGCCAGGCACAAAAGGCCAAATATTGTATGAACTAATGTATATGCAAATTCAGAGACAAAAAGTATACCTATAGGTTACCAGGGGTAGGGAAGAGGAGGAATGTTTGGGGTGATGGAAAAGGTTTGGTACTGGATGGTGGTGATGGTAGTGCAACATCATGAATGTGATTAATCCCACTGGTATGCTTGGGAGTGTCTGAGATGAGGAAGTTTATGTTTAATATGGGTTTCCACAATTAAGGGGAACAAAGCAACTAAAAATCTAATTAAATGCTATCTATGATCCTGATTAGAATAAGAATGGAAGAGAAAAGGCCCAAAAGGACATTACTAGGACATATGGAAAAACTAGAATATAGAATGTACGTTTTATATCAATGATGAATTTCTTAAACTTGATAACTGTACTTAAAGTGGTTATATAAGTGAATTTCTTTGCATTCCATGTACAGGAAAAGTATACAGAAGTATTAAGTGCTAAGAAACATGATATATACAAGCTACTTTGAAATGTTTAGAAAATAATCAGACAGATATATGTATATATGTATGTATGTATGTACGTATGTATGTATGGGTAGATGGAAGGAAAGAATGATACAGCAATTGTGGCAAAATGTTAAAAAGTTGGTGGATCTGGGTATCTGGATTGGGGGTATGTTAAAGTTCTCTCTATGGGTTTTGTATATTATTTTTTGCAACCACCCTAGAAGTTTGAAATTATTTCAAAATAAAGTGTTTTTTTTTTTTTTTTTAAAGCCAAAACACATTACTGCAGAAAGTTTAATTCCTTCAGAGAACAGCAATAATAATATGGCTATAATTACAGGATATGATTTTCTAGCAACGATAAGCTCCTCTTGTTAAATAATTTAAGGAACAAATAAAGGTATGAATTTGTCCCACAGAGAAACAGAAGTATTCAGATTCTTCTTATAGTTATTTTATTCCTAAGGCGAATAACCACCACCACAGCATATATGTGATTTATAATCTAGTCTTTCTCTTGAGATTTCTCCCTATAGATCCCTTTCTGACTGGTTTGGAAAGAGGTGCTATTTAGAAGCATATAACCAGTAATACTGACTCACAAAGTGAGGTCAGACAAGAAACAACTTCTCTTTCCATCATGTATTCGACTTTGTCTTCTTATTAATGAAATTTGATAAATGCTCCAGGTTTGGTTACCTTATTACATAAGGCCTTTTTAATTCTGATGTCTTCCCCAAAATCTTTGTCCATTTCCATGTAGCTGTACCTCAGAATTAATTAGTAATGTGTAATGTGCACATACTGAGCAGTCTGTATGTGAGCATCTCCAAGGTGATTTACAGTCATTAAAGTGATATAAAAGATAAGAACAGACAACCATAAAAAGCAGCATGTGAATTAGTGAGTCAATGTGATGATATTTAGGCTTAATTTTCTGATACTGAAGAACTTTTTATAAATTTATGCTTTTTATAAATTTTTATAAATTTGGTTCGATAATAAAGTTTCCCATTAGCAAGCGCAACAATGAAATGGGAAACATTCACATTCACCATACCTCATTATGTGCACCATTAAAACAAACCAAAATACAGGCTCAAGCAGATATCCCTAATACTCTACACTCAAAATGAACTGCTCAATCAGCCAAATGCAGCACTCATTAGAGAAATTTCTAATATAAAATGAAAACAAGAATTGAGGATGAACCTGATTAAACTAATTATGTCAGCTTTCCCTTCCTGCTACATTTATAACACAGACTGTACAGTGCAACAGAAGGAATCTGCCCTTCTTCTCCATTTAAGGGAACATATTTTCCACAGTAGAAATTATTCTGGGAAAAGAGTAGCACCCTGTCTTGACTCCAAAGCTTTAGGACAAATCATGGCTGCCTCCTTAGCTGTCTGTTTTACGTAAGCATAGGGAGAACAGGACCCTACTGAAATGTGAAAATCCAGAAAAATTTGCAAAATAGCTGCTGCTATGAAGAAGCTGGGCTCAGTGTCAACTATTTTCTTCTCTACACAAAATACCTCTAAGTAAAAGCACAGCCACTAGAGTAAATAACTAAGAAGAAAGTAAGATACCGGGATTCCATCAAAGCTGAGGTGGCACAAGAAATTGGAGATATCTATACCGTCAGGTCTTCTTGCTCTAGTAACTTCTGTCAAGGAGAACATGGGAGTGAAGTTCAGCAGTGGGATGATATAGGCTTGTACTTTTCAAAAACTGGCCAAGACAGACTGGATTTGGAGGTGGTACTCAGTCCACAGGGAGTAGATAAGATGAAAGAATGAATCTTCTCCTATTTAGCAAGTCTCAAATTCTCTCTCTGGGGAAGCAGATGTGGCTAAAGAGACTTGGCTCCTGACTACCATATAGGAGGTCCAGGGTTCAATTCCCGGGGCCTCCTGGAGAAGGTAAGCTGGGCCAAGCGGAGTGCTAGCCTATGCGGAGTGATGGCCCGCACAGAGAGCTGGTGCAGCAAGATAATGCAACAAAAAGAGACACAGAGGTGAGACAATAAGAGACACAGCAGACCAGGGAGCTGAGGTGGCACAAGAAATTGAGTGCTTCTCTCCCACTCCGGAAGGTCCCAGGATGGGTTCCTGGTGCTGCCTAAAGAGAAGACAAGCAGACACAGAAGAACACACAGCAAATGGACACAGAGAGCAGATAACGGCGGGGGGGGGGGGAGGATAATAAATAAATAAATAAAACAAAACAACCCTCTCTTTGGCTGGAGAGCTAAGGAGCCTAAATAGAAAGATCTGGGATTTAAAAAAAAAAAAAAAAAGACTCTCTGGGATAAACCTAAATCTCTTACTAGTAACAATAACAATAAAACATTTTCACTTGAGCTCATCTGGATGAGTGGATGAGTCACTAAGATGTGTTAAATGTTTCAAAAGGTGTTGGACATCTAAAAATATATTCTTAAACTAAGTCTAATGTGGGGTTATTTTAAAATGGAGATACTATAGACAGCTTAGTTCACCACTCTGGGTTGTGAAAAAAACAAGTTTTTTGTGACCTTTAATAAGATAAGAACAAATTTCCTAAGGGCAGTCACCAAAGTTGTTCTTAACCAGAAATTCATAAATTCATGAAACAGCCACAGGTAGGAGGATTAATACCAATAACACTAATTTCTTAAAAGTAGACAAAGTAGATTGTTTTAAGTACACCTAAAAGTTTTACTATAGATTTTTAGTAAATGAGACCTAAAAGTTTTACTATAGTTTTTTAATAAATGAGAAAGCTTCCTTCTATTCCTATCTTCTGAAGTGTTTCTATTAAGAAAGGATGCTATATTTTGTCAAATACCTTTTCTGTATCAATCGAGGTGATTTTTCTTCTTCAATTTATTAATGTGATTTATTACACTAATTGATTTTCTTGTGTTGAACCACTCTTGCATACCTGGGATAAAACCCACTTGATTGTGATATATAATGCTTTTAATGTACTTTTGGATTCGATTTGCAAGTATTTTGTCAAGGATTTTTGCATCTATATACATTAAACATATTGATCTGTAATTTTCTTAGTTTCTTTATCTGGTTTTGCTATTAGGGTGATGTTGGCATCATAGAATAAGTTCAGAGGCATTCTTTCCTGTTCAATTTTTTGGAATTAGTTTGCTGTTCTTTTTTCAGTTTCTCCAGGTATGCAGTTAGGTCTTCAATTTTAGCTTTTTCTTTTTTTTAATGTAAGCATTGAGGGCTATAAATTTTCCTCTCAGCACTGCCTTTGCGGTGTCCCATATGTTTTTTGTTTGTTTGTTTGTTTACTTTTTTTTCCCCCATAGGTTTTTGATATGTTGTATTCTTTCATTTGTCTCAAGGTATTTACTGAATTCTCTTGCAGTTTTTTCTTTGATCTACTAATTAAGAGTGTGTTGTTTAATCTCCATATATTTATGAATTTTCCCTTCTTCCATCCATTATTGATTTCCAGCTTCATTCCATTATGATCAGAGAAAGTGTTTATATAATTTCAATCTTTTAAAATTTATTGAGATATGTCTTGTGAGCCAATATATGGTCTGTCTTGGAGAAGGATCCATGAGCAGTTGAAAAGAATGTATCTCATGTTGTTTTGGGTGAAAATGCTCTATAAATGTCTGCTAGATCTAGTTCATGTATCATATTATTCAAGCTCTCTGTTTATTTATCCTCTGACCAGATGTTCTATCCAATACTGAGAGTGGTATATTGAAGTCTCCAACTATTATTGTAGAAACATGGGTTTCTCCCCTCAGTTTGCCCTTGTTTGCTTCATGTATCTTGGGGTACCCAGGTTAAGTGCATAAATATTTATTATAGTTACTTCTTCTTGATGAATTACCCTTTTTATTAATATATAATGAACTTCTTCATCCCTTATAACAGTTTTGCATTTAAAATCTATTTTGTCCAATATTAGTATTGCTACTCCAGCTCTTTATTGGTTACTATTTGCGTGGAATATCTTTTTCCAAACTTTCACTTTCAGCCTGGTTGTATCCTTACATCTCTTGTAGAGAGCATATAGATG
This sequence comes from Tolypeutes matacus, assembly GCA_026826555.1. NCBI lineage: Eukaryota > Metazoa > Chordata > Mammalia > Cingulata > Chlamyphoridae > Tolypeutes > Tolypeutes matacus. The sequence continues at coordinate 3,307,904 of JAKSZT010054308.1, forward strand.
GATCATATTTTTTTAATCCATTCTATTAGTCTATGTCTTTTGATTGCAAAGTTCAAGCCATTAACATTCAATATTATTACTGTAAAGGCCTTCCTTATTTCGTCCATTTTGTCCTTTGGCTTTCCAGTGTCATATCTTACTATTGTCTGGCTTTTCACTCTCCTCCAGGTCACTTGCCCTTATATTTTCCTTTCAGGCTGTAACATACTCTTTAATGTCTCTTGTAGATTCAGTCTCTTGGTAAGAAACTCAGTTTTTGTTTATTAAGATTTTAAGCTGAAACGGAGGGGGGATTTTGGTAGGGAACGCAGCTGATTTCCCTAGCCACCCAGGGATAAGACCCGGGCCGCTGCGGAGCCAGGAGGAAGGGACACTTCCCAAAAAAGGGAGGGTTCGGTTGGAAGACAGGGAAGGGCATTTTATATTTTTAGACATTGATCTGGCTGCCTGCACCGCCCCATAGCTTTGGGGAGCAGATAAGCCGACCTGAAGCAGCATTAGGCTGAGAGCAGAAGCGAATCTGCACTCAAACTGATTTACTGAGCAGCCCGGTGACGCTGGAGCTCGGCGCCAGAAGGGGCGGAATTTGCCATCTTTAGCACTCCTCATGAATAACATCAGAGCTTCAGCTAACCTGGGGAGTCCGGAAAGTGGGACGTGCTTGATTAATTTTCACGGGCCCAGCTAGAGTCCCTTCCGTAAGGGGGTTGGTCTAGAGGAGGAATTATTTTGGGTCCTGCATTTGGCTAAAAAAAAAAAAAAAAAAAAAGTGAGGTCACCTCAACAAATGAAAAATAAATTCTTTTTAATTTAGTTTAATAGCTAAAAGCTGCTTCAGGACCTACATATAGAACCCTGTGGGGAAATTCATTGATAAACACAAGTAGGCAGGAAGGATCCACGTGGACCCTAGGGGAATCATTGACTCCCCTTAGCTCTGTTTGACTGCTTGCCTGTGTGGATCTTTGGTTTCTCTCTGTTACTTTCTGGTCTATTGCTATTATTCCCATTTTCCTCCCCCTTTCCTTTTTCCTTCTATTTTTTTTTTTTAAATAGGTGCTGCCAGCTGGTCGCTTCTTTGCTGGGCTTCTTATTCAGTAATTTCCCACTGGCTGTATATATTGATTCTGTATTAGAAAGTATCACTTATCCTTCCTGCATCTTTCTGCCTTCTGTTTTCTGTTGTGGCTCTTAGAGACAACAATTTTTCATAGGTCCACAACTTAAGGTTGTCAATTTCTATCCCATCTATTTTGTTTTCTTCTTCTTTTTTCTTTTTTTTTTTTATTAGTATTAACTTTTTCCTTTCAGACCTTTCTCTACTATTTCTCTCCCTCCTCATAATTCTAGCCTTCTAAATCACTATATATATATATATATTCCTCCATTTGTTTTACAAGTCCATTGTAGGAACTCCATATTTTTTCCTAGTACTCTACACTGCCTACACAAGTTAAATATTCATCTCATTAAGTCTCATTTTGCCCCTCTTCTAACTTTTATCAATATATCTATTAGCCTTCTGCCTTCCTTACATCTTTTGATTCCTCTGGCCCTAACCTTTTGCCTTCAAGGGAACATAGAAAGAAGCAAGGAAATAAAATACGAAGAAAAACTGCCAAAGAGAAAACTTAACTCACACGCAGAACCAACAGCTAAATAAAATTCTAGAGCATAGAGAAAAGCTAATCAACTGAACAAACCCATCAAGATAATATGATGACCAGAGGGCAACAGAAAAATACAAATGACTCTGAGAAACTGGAAAACATGGACCAGTCCAGTGCACAAAATAAAAACCAGGAAGCAATGCAGTACATCGAACAACTAATCAAAGCTATCCAAACAAATATCATGGACCAACCTAAAGAACTAAAGGAAGAGATTAAGGATATAAAGAAGTCACTGGGAAAACATACTGAAGAAATAGCTAACACACCTAAAAAGGTAATGGATATGATGGCGAAAAAAGGCACAAGTCAAGAAATGAAAAAGACGCTGGACTCACATGGCAGCAGAATTGAACAGGCAGAGGAAAGAATTAGTGATATGGAAGACAATACAGTTGAAATCAAAGAGATTGTAGAAAAGATAGACAAAAAGATAGAAAAAATCCAGTATGGTCTCAGGGAATTAACCGATAATGCAAGACGCACAAACATACGCATTATGGGCATCCCAGAAGGAGAAGAGAAGGGAAAGGGAACAGAAGGAGTGTTGAAGGAAGTTATGGCTGAAAACTTCCCAACTCTATTGAGAGAGATGGATGTGCAGATCCAGGAAGCACAGCGCACCCCAAATAGTATAAATCCCAACAGGACAACTCCAAGACATATACTTGTCAAACTGTCCAATGCTCAAGACAAAGAGAAAATACTCAAGGCAGCAAGAGAAAAGAGAACCATCATATACAAGGGAAGCACAATAAGATTAAGTGCTGATTTCTCAGCTGAAACCATGGAGGCAAGAAGACAGTGGTATGACATAGTCAAAACACTAAAAGAAAAAAACTTCCAGCCACGAATTCTCTATCCAGCAAAATTGGCATTCAAAAATGATGGAGAGTTCAAAATATTCACAGATAAACAGCAAATAAGAGAGTATGTCAAGAAGAAACCAGCACTTCAAGAAATACTAAAGGAATCTCTACAAGTTGAAAGGAAAAAACAAAGGAGAGAGAGTTGGAGGAGAGTTTAAAAACAACTGAAAACTCAAAAAGAGAAACAAAACAACATATGACATACATTAACCCAAAGAAAAAATGACTGAAGTAAGAAATTCGTTACGAGTAATAACACTGAATATTAATGTATTAAATTCACCAATCAAAAGACGCAGATTGGCAGAATGGATAAGAAAATATGATCCATCTATATGCTGTCTACAAGAAACCCACCTTCGGCCCAGGGATTCAAGGAGGCTGAAAGTGAATGGCTGGAAAACCATTTTACAAGCTAACAATGGCCAAAAAAGGGCAGGAGTAGCTATTCTAATATCAGACAAAATAGACTTTAAATGCAAAACTATTGTAAGAGACAAAGATGGACACTACATATTAGTAAAAGGAGTAATCTCTCAAGAAGAGAGAACAATCATCAACATTTACGCACCTAATCGAGGTGCCTCAAAATACGTGCGGCAAACTCTGGAAAAACTAAGAGGAGAAATAAATTCCTCTACAATTATAGCAGGGGACTTCAACACACCACTATCATCATTAGACAGAACATCTAGGCAGAG
>JAKSZT010054308.1:3312071-3382742 GCA_026826555.1 Tolypeutes matacus
CCAAAAAATCAAAACGGTTTGGTTTGTTAAAACCCCCCTGTGTGAGGATTTTAATACCAAAAAATTAATTTAAAAAAAAAAAAAAAAGAGCAAAAAAAAAAAAAAAAAAAAAAAGATTTTAAGCTTGCCTATATTTCTGAAGATTGTTTTGATGGAAAAGAATTCTGGGCTGGTAATTTCTCTCTCTCAGCACCTTAAATATATCATACCACTGTCTTCTTGCCTCCATGGCTTCTGATGAGAGAATGGCACTTAGCCTTACTGAGGCTCCCCTATAAGTGATATATTGTTTTTCTCTTGCTATCCTCTCTTTATCTTTGGCATTTGACATTCTGAACAGTAGCTGTCACAGAGCAAGTCCATTCTGATTTATTCTGTTTGGGTCATGCTGTCCTTCTTGAATACTCATATGCATGTCTTTCATAAGGGTTAGAAAATTATCAGTCAGTATTTACTCCAATATTCTTTCTACCCCTTTTCCCTTCTCTTCTCCTTCCAGGACACCTATAACACGTATGTTTGTGCATTTCATGTTGTCATTCAGTTCCCTGAGACCCTGTCAAGTTTTCCCATTCTTTTCTCTATTCTTCTATCTTTTCAAGTTCAGATATTCTGTTCTCGATTTTACTTATTCATTCTTCTGCCATCTCAAATCTGCTGTTATATGTCTCTAATGTATTTTTAATTTCATCCATTGGATCTTTAATTTCCATAAGCTCTGTCACTTTTTTTTTTTAACAGGCTTTCAAATTGTTCTTTATGCTCACGCAGTGCCATGTTAATATCCTTTATCTCTTTAGTCATATTTTCCTTCATCTCCTTAAATTGATTAAGGAGGTCTGTGTGAACATCATTGATTAGCTGTCTTAAACCCTGTGTCTCATCTGGATTCTTGGTTTGTTCCTTTTGCTGGGCCATATCTTACTGTTCCTTAGTATGGCTTGTTATCTTTTGGTTGATACCTAGGAATTTGATTATGTTGGTGCTTTTACTCTGTTGATCGATTTCTCTCTCTTGCCTAATGGTTTTATTTAACAGCTCTTCTTTGATTTTTGGTTTAATTTTTTCTAAAATTTTAAGATTGCCCTGTTTAAGTTTTCAAAACAGGGGCAGGGAGCCACTAACGAGACATAGACCAAATCTATGGTGCCTGGGAAAGAAACTGGAGAGACAAGCCTTGTCTTCCTTCACTTTCCTGGCTGGCCAGCAGATGGCATTGGCACTCTTTAGCAAACCCCTCCATGGATATGAATCCTTCAACCTTCACTAATTAGTTTTTCTGAACCGGGGATTTGGGTAATGTTGGTTACATATATATGGTGGAAACTTTCCTCTTCCCAGAGGGAGTACAAACTTTCCCTTCTTTGTTGGCCGCTCAGTCTCAGGTTTTACCAAGGCTGTTTGCCTCGGGAATGAGGGATAGGCAGCGTTCCCAGCCGCTGGGCATCAACCCAGTTTTCCCTTTGGCCTCCTGCCTCTCTATCCCCAGTCCCTCTTGGGCAATGCATGAGGCACTCTCCTAGTCTGCAGGTCCCCAAAGTTTTCTCCCCTATTTGACAAGAGAGCTGCGCCCTGCCTGAGCTACTCCAAGCCATCTTCCTCTAAATCCTTTTTTTTAATTTGTAAATTTTATTTCATTAAAAAAAAAAAGACAAAAGGCAACAAAATACTCTAAATCAAGTATAAAATATAATGTTGACTGCACTACTGACTTCAGAGAAAGTTAAGGAAAATCTCTAAGAGGACCAGAAGAAAAAAGGGAGGTGGGGCTGACCAGAGTAGCATAGCTGCCCTGAGGGTAAATGCACCAAGCCGAGACTTACAGGTAAAGTGGGGGACCCCAGGAAAGGTTTTAGTCGTATACCCTGGCTCCATGCAAAGCAAATTCAAAAACTTTCAAGAAAATCATCCTCAAATTAGGCTCCAAGCTCAACCACAGATAAAAGTGAACAAAACATGGACTTTATAAAAAGGTGGACTAATTCTAGAAAAAAATACTATTAGTTTTTTCATTGAAGTCACATTAAATTTATAAATTAATAGGTATGAATGCATGGAACTCTCTAAAAAATAAGAGCAATGAGGAAGGATTACCCTTACCAGATAGAAAACATAATAAAACTGTACCATGCTGCCAAATGGACACATCAATGACACAAAATGGAAAATCAGATCAGACTCAAATACAAAAGGAAATTCAATGTATGTTAAAGGTAATGTTTCAAATCAGAGGGGTAAAGGTGGACTACTTACTAATGGTTGTTGGGACAACTATATAGCAATTTGGAAAAAGATAAAGCTGTATCCATATCTCTTATTACATACCATGACAAACTCCTAAAACATAAAAGATCTATATATTAAAATTGAAATATTAAAATATCATATAAAAAAAACCAGGAGGCCTTTTATAACTATGGGGTGAAGAGGCATTTCTAACTCTATGTCAACATCTAGAAGTTATAAAAGACAAGATTAATGAATTAAATTATGTAAAAAACTAAAAATGTCTGCATGGCAAAATAACATAAGGTCTTAAAGCAAATAACAAACTGGAAAAAAATATTTGCAATCCATATCTCAAAGGATTAAAGAAGCACTCTTAGTACTGGTACAGAAAAATCCCCAGAATATGTTATTTAAAGTAGAAAAAAAAAATCAAGATGCAGAATAGTGTAAACGTTACAACTGATATAATTTATGGATGATAGTTAACAGTAATACTGTAATATTTTCACAGCAATGGCAAAGAAAATATTATATCAATCTTAAGGAACAACATTAGGGGGGGTATAAGGAGGTATGGGATTTTTCCTTTTGAAGTAATGAAAGCGTTCTAAATTTGACTGAGGTGATAGGACAACTCTGTGATGAAAATGAGGGCCACTGAGTGCACACTATGAATGGACTGGACAAAGCATGGGACTGTATAACACAGGGACTCTTATGGTGGAAGACAGACTGTGGTTAACAGAACAAATACGAGAACGTTCTCTCATGAACTATAGCAAATATATAATACTAATAAAGGGTGTTAATAATTGATTGGGTTGGGGGAAAAAATATACCAAATGTAAAATATGGGCTATAGTTATAATTATTTTGACAATGCTCTTTCACAAATTTTAACAACAATTTCACAACAACGCAGAGTGTTGGTGATAGGGTGATGTATAAAAAAATAAGTAAAACTTACTAATCCAATATCTATACTCATATATTAAATTTTCTTATAACAGTTTTTCCAGATTTGAAGTATCCTTTGCTATCTAAATTTGGTTACTGAATTCACATAGCAAGTTCAAGATGAGAGAGATACTGGAAAACCTCTGAAGAGCAACTTACTTTGTGGATATAAATTAGAAATGCTCTACTCACTAAATTTTTTTTTTAACCATTTAGACTGTAGGGTTGTGTTTAAAAAAAAATTTTATTGAAGTATATCATTCATACATGAACATACATAAACTATAAGTGTTCAGTAAACATCATGAACTTACAAAACAACATGCATAACATCACGCAGGGCTCCCACACATCACCCCCCCCACAAACACCCGCATTGTTGTGAAACATCTGTTAACAAATCATGAAAGAGCATCATCAAAGTATTACTACTAACTATAGTCCATATCTTCCTTCCCTATACATTTGTTAAGGATTTATTTATTTATTTACTTTCATCCATTTTTACACCAAACCCCAGTTTTTGCTGTTTCTGTGTTCATTTGCTGGGCAACTCTCTGTGTCCATTTCCTAACCTCTCTCCTCATTCTTCTCCTCCTGTCTTCACTGGGTTTCAATCCTCGGAACCTCCGATGTGGGAGAGAAGTGTCCTACTGCCTGGCACCACCTTAGTTCCTGGTTCTTTGGTGTGACTCCCTTGTATCACTCTCCTGTTACGTCATCATCTTGCTGTGTGGCTCACCCATGCACAGGGCCTGGCGGCTCACCCACACGTGGGGCCTGGCGGCTCACCCGTCAATACTTAATTTTGTTACTCACTCTTTAGGAAATGCTGAAACACTGGCAGAAGGAAGATTTTTCAAATGATATGTTCATTACAACTGCAGTATATACTTCTATTCTTATGCCAATCCACAGTTGATTCTAAAATCAAGTTTATTTCACAATTAAAATAGGCCAATAGAAGCCAGAGCAAACATACACAAATAAAAAATTTTTCAAAGCAAACCAATTATATGATTAACCTTTATCTAGCATTCTATTAACAAGAAAAACACCAACTGAACAAATCTGGACAATTATAATGTTAATGTAACAATTCTCGAACACCTTCTGAATTTATCACATAAAAGTTTTACATTTTTAAATAAATTACAAATTTCCAAATCAAGTATGTAACTTGTGATATCACACTACTAATCAAGTATATCTGATTAAACACAATAATCATTTCTTAACTCAAATGAAGAATATCTGAATATACGGAAAGTGTCTTCAGGTTTCCTTAATGTGGAAAATAATACCACATTAAGAACTGACAGGAACCAAAACTGGCACAAAAAAATTCCAGAAAAGTTACTCCAAATTTGGTATTCCTTATTTCCAATCTCCAGATAAAGAGTCTAGTTCATTAGCACCTTTATTACCACAAAACTATAAACATCCCACAGGAATTGTCACAGTCCTATATACTAAAATACCTTTCTAGCTACTCTCAGGAGATTTTGAGGTTTTATACCTTCTCTGGAGACCTTTTCCAACCTCTACTATTTGTTGTTTTAGTTGTTCCCTAACAGGAACTTAAAATTAAGAGCAGGACATAGGATTCAAGATTCTTTCATATTTCTCTTCTTTTCTTATATTCACTGAAGGAGAACACAATACTATCATTTATCCTATTTCCAGAGGGAATTCCTCTTATGGGTGGTTCTTTTGAAGCAGTAGAGAGAAACAAGCAAGCCAAAGCATTTCGTTTTCTCTACGTTTAAAAAAAGCAAACAAAACCCACATATACCAAAAAAACAAACAAAAAAAATCACAACACACATATACATATATCATCATTATACAGTTATAAACATAATAGGTGACATTTTTCAGTATGACCTACTTCTCTGGATCCATCAGAGTGTTTTGGAAAAGTCTGAACTCTTTCAATTTACTAGGTGACCAGACAGGAAATTATTAAGTAGGATGTTATCATACATACTTTACCAGCATCAATCAAGGACCGGAATCATCCATCTTGGCTCTTCTTTCTTACACTACCTTCTATCTTTCTGTTTTCCTATTCTTTTATTCCATCAGTTCTCTACTGTCTTCCTGCAGCTGTACTGAATATTTTCTACCTTAGATATACTTACTATTTATACTCTACTGTTTAGAAGCAGAACTGATTCTACCTAAATGAAATATCTAGAATACGCAAATTCATAGAGACAGAAATTAGATTAGAAGTTAACAGGGCTTGGGGTGGGGTGGGTGGTGTCATATGAGAAATTACTGCTTAAAGAGTAAAGATTTCCTATTTTGGGTGATGAAAAAGTTTTGGTAATGGAAGGTGGTGATGGTAGCACAGCATTGTAAAAGTATTTAATGTCCCTGATTTGTACAATTAAAAAGAGGTAAAATGGAAAGTTTTATCTTATACATATCACAACTTTTTTTTTTTTTTTTTTTTTTAATAAGTTTTATTTATTTATTTATTTTTTTACCGGGAGGTCCCGGGGATCGAACCTGGGTCCCTCCATATGGGAGACGGACGCCCAACCAGTTGAGCCACATCCGACCCCTATCACAACTTTTTAATAAAAAGAATCCATCATGTACCAGATACTATATATACTTTTTTTTTTTTTTTTTTTTTTTTGAGGTATCGGGGCAAGGGATTGAACCAGGGACTTCATACACATTCAGGAAGCTGGCGTTTAACCACTGAGCCATATCTGCTCCCCTGAATTGGTTTTTTGTTTGTTTGTTTGCTTGTTGTTTGTTATTTTATTTTTTTTAAGGAGGCACGAGAACTGAACCTAGGACCTCCCATGTGGGAAGCAGGCACCCAACCACTTGAGCCATATCAGCTACCTATATATCAATTTAACTTGCAGGGAAGCGGATGTGGCTCAATCGATGGGGCTCCCGTTTACCATATGGGAGGCCCCGGGTTCGGTTCCCGGGGCCTCCTGGTGAAGACAAGCCGGCCCGCGCGGCGAGCTGACGCAGCATGACTACGCAACAAAGGGAGACAAGTAGACACAGAAAAATGCACAGCAAATGGACACAGCGAGCACAAGCAGCAAGGGGGCGATAGATAAATAAATAAAAATAAAATCTTGAAAAAAAAAAATGTTAACTCACAAAGAAACCATTTAAGATAGTCATTAATAGAGCCACTTTAAAATGAGAAAACCAAGGCCAGTAAAATAAAATTACTTGCCTATGCACAGTTATTAAGCCAGGATTGAATTTGATTTTAACTCCATACTCCATGCTCTATACATTATTTTCGAAGAACTAATTTAGAGGGTAGTAAAATATTTAACAGCCTATGCTAAAATAACTGTTGGAAAAATAAATGCCTACCTATCCACTAGCATTTCTGTAAGTATATGGATACTTCCCTCAGAAGCCACAGACTGCATTCTGCTACAAACAAGATATATGAGATATAAACTACTTGCTGAGTGTAAGTACCAGTAGGTAAAATATTTGCATATAAAACCCCATCAATAGCACTGTCTATTTAAAAAACACTATAGAGACTACTAAAGCAATTATTCTGTAGCCCTTTACAAGTTAGCTGTGCAAGGTAATACCATTTAAAGTAAAAAAGGTCTAAATAAAAATCTTCCCCAATCAACCTCATGAAAATTCTTGAGGTCAAATGGAAAAAATAACATCTTCATCACTTCAGAGATGAGAAAAATAAGGTTCAGGGTAGGTTATCCAACTTACCTAAAAACCAACCACTTAATTTTTTCAAGAACTAGTGGAAAACCCATGTTTTCCTGACCTATAATCTACTAACACATTCACAGTAGAGTTTATCAACAAACCATCTGGAGCTACGTTATACTTCTATAATCTTATGCAGAATAGCAACTATTAAAAATTTCTGGATGCCACAGCAATTTAGAGAAAAACAAACAGCATGCATCATTAAGGTTTCTGATAACATATAGAAAAAGCAGACAAATTTGATGTTAAAAGAATTCACAGTAAAAATCAAGTCAAAGTCAGGAAAAGTTCAATATTTTAGCTAAAATATTAAGCTCACTCTTTCTGCCTGAATCTATTGTTTTACTTAGCAGTAAAAAAAAATCAGTTTGTGGGTCCACATTGTGCCTACAGTCTGAAATATTGTATACAGTGACTAAAACTTTTGGTCAACACATGATATAAATCAAATTAAATATTGTTACTGGACAGATTTTTAAAAATTAAGAAAAATTAGTCATTCTAGACTAGCTAGCAGGAAGGGAACATTTTGGATATATTAATTTGCCTTATGAGTAACAATAGGAATTAATCTTTGTATAGAACAATTCATTAAACAAAACTTTTCAACATATTATTAGTGAAGTTGAACCTTAAAAGGTAGGTAGGTGGTAGTCTAACCATTTAAAATCTCTGAGTCTCAGTTTCTTCTCTGTTAACTTGTCCATAGACACTCTATGAGTAAACAGAAAAGCAAGATTCAAATCTAGGCTTCCTAACTACAAATCCAGTTTCTTTCCACTATGCCACATTAGGAACAACAATCCGAGCATACCCATTTAAAATATTTGCCATAATTTTACAATTGAATACATGGTTATATTATCACTCACATCTTTGACATGCCTCACAAGCATTTCAGGGTCACAAAACAGACTATTTGGGAATAACATGGAAAGAATAAACTTAAAAACTTCCTGGCATATGTATGTAGGTTAGATAACAATTTATAAAGAAATCCATATACTGTTGATGACCACATATTGTTGGGAATTCTACTTACCCGTTTAGAAGGACAATGTTCATTCTTTTCATCTGTCATCTTCCCACTTTTAAGTACTTTCCTTGTATGCTTGATAGTTGTTTTTATGGCAGGTCGACATACATAGTTCTCCAAGTTCTTTGGGGGTTTTTTAGTTCTCTTAGCCTGAAGGCCAATTTTCAATTTTAAATTTCCTTCTGTAAAGTTTGTTTCTTTCACTGAAAACTGTTGCTGTCCATCAGTCAAACCATCATCTTTCCCTGCCTCAATATTTCTTTCATGATTCCACTTGCGAAGATCCTCTTCCTCCTTTGTATTGTTCTCTAGTTCTACTTCTCTCTTGCTGACCAGTGTGCCAGTGTTGATGGCAGAGGGACTCTTTCTTGAAAATCCTTCGGAATCAGAACCCAATCCTAACATAGCAGAATTTCTAAGGTCCATCACAAGTGTATATTATTGCCAAGGAATCTTATGAAAATTTTACAGAACTGTGTTCCATAAAAAACAGGGATCTCCAAAACTTGCAACCAGCATCTCTTTCTCTGCGGGATAGACCATAATAAAAATCTATCAGAATAGAGGCAACTATTGAGTAACATGAGTAATGGGTATGGGGAGGGGAGCAAGAACAACTCAAGATCACAGTTAAAACAAAATAAATCAAAATGCAGTTCAAAATGGATTTAAATCCATTTAATTATAAATACATTAAAATTTTCAGAATAAGATTATTATTCTACGGATATCATAAATAAGCAGTACTGATATGGTGCAAATCAAAGTTTAAAAATCACTGTTTAACTCAACCAAGAAGCTTCTACAAATGCCTAGCAAATAACTATGTATTTTAGAACTCTTCTGCTTAGAAAAATATGCATTTCCTTCATTTTAGTTGAATAAAATCTGTTTCACTGAAGGAAAAGGATCATGTTTTAGGCTGGTTTCAATGCTTCAACATTTTATAAGAATGGCAAGAGGTTGTCAAGAATTCTTAGGTTAGCCTGGAATTTTCTCTGTGGATGGGGTATAATTCAACTCTAAATTCATTCATTCACTCATTCAAAAATATTTCTGAGCCAGTCATCATCATCATGTGCCAGCCACTGTACTCACTGGAAATACAATACCGAACAACGAAAACCCAGTTCTTAAAGTTATGAAGCTTAGGGGAGCAGATGTAGTTCAAGCAGCTGAACAACTGCTTCCTACATGGGAGGTCCCAGGTTCAGTTCCTGGTGCCTCCCAAAAACAAAAAAACAAACAATAAGCAAACAAATGAAAAAACCAACCCAGATGAGCCAATATGGCTCAGTGGTTGAGTGCCAGCTTTCCACATACAAGGTTCCGGGTTCAATCCCTGGCCCCCGCATCTCAAAATTAAAAAAATAAAAAAATAAAAAAGTTATGAAGCTTAAAGTCTCATGAGAAAGACAACTATCAAACAAATAATTACATAAATGATTATTTACAATTGTTATAAAAACCTTGAAAACCAGAAATTTATTTTTGCAAGTTTTCCTAACTTCAAATAGACAGTTGGTATGCTTTAATTTCCTAAATCTATAAAATAATTATAAGCTTGCCAATTTACTATTTTACAATACGTGGTACATCTATATTGTAGAAATAATCTACACAGGGCACTTCCTTTCTCATATATAAAGATCCTCGGGAAATCAAAATTATCATATTATCAAAATGCTGACTAATGAATATAAAATGAAAACAAAACAATTCACTATTTTTGAGGCCTGATAGACTATTTTTTATTTTAAGCATATTTCTGAGGCAGGATCCAAGACTAGACCTGGGAAACAAGAACATCTTATACCGCAGAAAATTCCATTTCATACTTTAAACTATATGTCTTAAGACTTTTCTTTCCAATAAAATTAAAGATTGTCAAGGACAAAGACAATGATATAATAGTTCTACAACCCATACAAGGAGGCAGGCCCCCAATTGCTTGAGCCATATCCACTTCTCCTAGTAGTAATATTTTGATGATGTTCTTTAATAATCCGCAAACAAATGTTCCACAACAATGCAAGGTGTTGGTGGAGGGGTGATGTATGGGAATTCTACATGTTATGCATGATTGTTTTGTAAGCTCACATTTTCTCCAATAAAATACATACATATATGTGTGTGTGTGTGTGTGTATGTGTATAGGGGCTTTTAGAAAGGTAATATAGTTTGGATGAATCCCCACTGTTATTCTTGGAGTAGCACTCTTTAATATTTCTGCACTGAAATGTATGAAAATTCACAGAAATTGTGATAATTATTAAGACTAAAATGGCTCCAGGTCAGGCCAGGTTTTGCCATAAGTGTGTCATGAGATAACTTTCGGTTTGCAGATTTGTTTGGATTTGGGGATAGTGAACCCATAATGGAGAAGATAGGGCTTTGTACTGTTAAAGGGAGAGAAAGCACATGGCACAGAAGAGGAAATGAACATATTTGTTGGGGTCTGTAAAGAAAACAACTGAATAAAATGATAAAGGTTGTACCTTGGGAAATAAGGATAAGCAAGTTTGAATAGTGGAATAGTAGAGCCCAAATATGAAATACAAGTAGAGCCAGGTAATGAAAAGCCTGAATGCCATTGTGTATTGTTAAGATGTGAATTGGTAGCAAGAAGAATAGTCAGAATGAAATGAAAGGAAGATCACTCTTTCAGATGTTTGTGTGATGGAACAGAATAGCAATAAACTAAAGAGTTTACTGAATTTGGAAATATTTCTTAACTGCTTAAAATGATACTAATACTAATATTAAATTATAAATTATTGGTATCTGTTATTGAACCTTTTTTATGTGCCAGTCTTTGGGATAGACATTTTACTTTTACTCCTTGTATGGGTTGTAGAACAATTATATCATAGTCTTTGTCCTTGACAAATTTTCATAAAATGTGCTATAGAACTTGTTTCTTACATTTTCACTAAGTGCTAGGTTTGTAACATCTATTCATGTTGCTCAATGTATATCTGACTTGATACCTTCTAATTGCTGCATGATACTCAAAGTGGATAGCTATAAAATTTTGTTTAAAGATTTATTTATTTATTCCCCCTCCTCCCCTCGTTGTTTTGCGCTTATTGCTTGTGTTCTCTTCAGGCAGCACCAGGAACTGATCCTGGGACTTTCCGGAGTGGGAGAGAGGGGCTCAATTTCTTGTGCCACCTCAGCTTCCTGGTCTGCTGCGTACCTTCCTGTCTCTCCTGTCTCTTTTTGTTGCATCATCTTGCTGCACCAGCTTTCCGTGCAGGCCAGCACTCCACTCAGGTTCGCTCATCGCACGGGCCAGCTTGCCTTTCACTAGGAGACCCCGGGAATCGAATCCTGGACCTCCTATATGGTAGTCAGGAGCCCAATCGCTTGAGCCACATCCGTTTCCCTAAAACATTATTTATATCCATTCCCTTAGAGATAAGACACTTTGATTACCATCAACTTCCCATTACTACAAACACAGCCACAGTGAAATCCTTGATCATGTCCCTACTAGATATATCCTCTGGAACTGCTGGGTCACAGTGCACCCATATACTTAATTTCACTCAGTACTGCCATATTACTCTCCACTGGTTGTGCCTAAGGGTTCCTGTACCTCCTAGGTGTTATCCACTTTCAAAATTTGGCCAGTCTGAGGGGAGTTAAGTGCTATCTCATTTAAATTTGAATGTCTCTCAGAAAGTACACTGCAGGTTGGGGGTGGAGGTGGGCAAGGGGAGTTATTGCTTAAGGGGGACAGACTTTCTGTTTTGGGTGATGAAAACGTTTTGGTATTGGATAGTGGTGATGGTAACACAATACTGTGACTGTAATTAAAATCACATGAAAATGGTTATAATGGGGGGGGGGAGCGGGGAAAGCTGGTCTAAAACAAACAAACAAATATGCTATCACTGGTATCACTTTATATTCAGGACCACTAACCTCAAGTAGATCCTCAGTGCTGTTATACATTTCCCTAGTCCGCTCACTCTACCACTCTCCTAGACAAATGTTTCATACCATACAATTAAAGAAACTGCCAAAAGCTCCCATTGTGTATCTACATACCTACTTGCATCTGTTCCTAAAGATTCTGCCTTCTCTCCTATCATAATATATAAACTGTCTGTACTCCTAAACATGGCCATCCTCTCCACTTGAAAACTAAATCCTATCCCCACTGACTTCTGAAGAACAGTCCTCCGGCAACTGTCCCTTCTCTCCCCCACATATCATCCACTTTCCACCTTTCTTGTGGATAATGCCAAACAGCACGAAATCATGTTACACTACCTCTCATCTAAGAAAACTCCTCTTGACCCCACATTTTCCACCAGCTTCCCATTTCTCTGTTCCTCTTTACAACATAACTTTTTGAAAGAGTTGTCTACACTTCCTTTCTCCAAATTATCTCATCCTTTTGCTTTTTTCTCTTGAACACACTAGGAACACTTTCACTGCCACCTCTCCACAGAAACTGCTGGTAAAGTCACCAATGATTTCCACATAGGTACATACAAGGATCAACTCTCAATAATCTCATTTTACTTTGTCTATAAACAGAATTTGACAGTTAAATAGCCCCTCCCTTTCTTCACTTGACTTCCAGGCATCCATCTCTCTTTGTGGTTTTTTTTGTTTTTGTTTTTTTTTATGTTTCCACAAATCTTTCTTCAATGTTATTTGGATGAACAAAAATACAAATTTTAACTGATAAACTGTATTGACTACATGAATTTTAAAGACCCTATTATTATGCAGTTACAATATAAGACAAAATTAAAGTCATATCATGGTTTCAAACAACATTCACAGGAATAAGGAAGGAGTCCTCAGAAAGCTTCAGGTAAATATGACACTCATTGTGAAAAAGCCTTGAGCATTTTACATCTCAGCCACTGCAGTCAGTGCAAACTCAAACTGCTCTTTTGTCCAGACCATGCTTGGTCTCTAGTCCCTCAAGTGCTCCAGGGTCACAGCAATATCACTATCTTTAGCACATTCACTATAATGTGCATCATCACCTTTATCCATTTCCAAACATTTACAGTCAACTGTATTACAAATTCTGCACAATTTAAGCCTGAGTTCCCCATCTTCTTTCCTCACTCTATTTCCTGGTACCTACATTCTAGCTATTAACTCCATGAGTTTACGCATTACATTTAGTTCATATTAGTGAGATCATACAATAGTTATGCTTTTGAGTCTGGCTTATTTCACTCAACATAATGTCCTCAATGTTCATCCATGTTGTCATAGGCATCAAGACTTCATTTCTTCTTACACCTGGATAATACTCCACTGTATGTATATACCACATTTTGTTTATTCATTCATCAGTTGATGGACACGTGGATTGTTTCCATCTTTTAGCAACTATGAATAATGCCCCTATGAACTCTGTTGTGCATATGTCTATTTGCAGCCCTGCTTTCAATACTTCTGAGTATATACCTAGTAGTGGGATTGTCCAGGCATCTCTCTTGATTATTCACCCTTACTGGCTACTCAACTATAGTCTCCTTTGCTGGTTCTCTCTTTTTTCTCTGATCTCTAAATACCAGAGTGCCCAGAGCACTTGAACCTCTTCCCTTTTCTATCAACATTCACTTCCTAAATGATCAGATCCAGTGTTTTGGCTTTAAATGCCACCTAACATTGATGAGTCCCAAATATCTATCACCAGCTGAGATATATTCCTGGAACTTTGGCTCACAATGAAATGTCTACTTGAAACATTGACTGGATGTCTAATAAACAGGTACTCAAAATTAACATGTCTAGAATCAATTGATTTCCCTCCCCCACCCTCAAATCTGTTCTTCCCCCAGGCTTCATTTGAATGAATGGCAACTCCAGATTTCCAGTTTTTAAGCCAAAAATTTCTAATCATCTTTTGATTCCTTTCTTTCTCTCATATCCAACATATCGATTCTATCAGCAAAGTTTCATCAGTTTACCTTCAAAACATGCAGAAGCTAACCATTTCTCACTACTTTGAAAAGCTACCACTCTAATCCAAGGGATAATAATATCTGACCTGGATTATTGCAACAGCCTCCTAATTGGTTGCCTCAGCCCTTATATCTCTTAATCTTCTAAACTCAGCAGAAGACCTTCTTAAAACAGGAGTCAGATCATGTCACTCATCTGTTCAAATCCCTTTCAATGGCTTCCTATCTCAGAGTAAAAACCAAAGTCCTTCCAATGGCCTACAGGGCCCTATGTAATCTGCCCTGTAACCCCTCCAATTCCTTTATCTCCTACCAGTCTCCTAATTCAGTTCCAAGAAGGGGGGGGACACGACACAGATCTCCCTTGTGTCTCACAAACACAACAAAAAATAATACTACCTCAGGGCCCATGCACTTACTATGCTACCTGACTAGAGCAACCTTTCCACTTCATGTTTTTGCCTAAATGTGACCTGATGGAACTCAGGCATTAGCTGATAACCTTATATAAAATACAAGAAGCACCCATCCCACCCACCATCCTCTTCTCACACTCTATCCTGTTTTATTTTTCTTCACTGCTTTCACCACCTAATATTTGTTTACTGTCTATATCTTTCCATTGGAATGCAAATTCCACCACTTTGAGATGGATTTTTGTCAGTTTAGTTTAGATTACAGTTATATCCCAGGACCTACAACAGTAAGTACATGGCATATAAATATTTGTTGAAGTAATCCCATGCTTTATGTGGGGTTATTTCATATTAGTTTCTTTTTCTAATCCCCCCCCCACCCCCTTTCTTGCTTGTTTCCTAATTTCTAATGCCCATCCTGAACATCAGATGGGTGAACTGAATACCTACCATATATCTTTTTGGTTACTTGTTAAAACAGAACCTTTCCGGAATAAAAACATTTCACAATTTACAAGTAAACACATTTTTAAAACTTTGCTAAAATTTTGACTTTTAGTAATCAAAGAATTCCGGAAGGAAGTCTTAATATGTATATATTAAATGCAAAGTACAAGTTCAGCATTTCTTCCAAAAAGTTTAAAGCATTTTTTACCTGCTCTTATTCACTTTCATACATTCCAGAAGTGTTTGAATAGAGTATGATTTTCTTCATTTAAAAACGGAAAATAACTGAAGCCAAATAATACAGATTATTTCATAAATAGCAGGATACCAATAAACTAAAAAGGGATTAATTTGATAACATTAATTGACCCACTAAAAACTAATATAAGAAAAATGTTTACATTCCCTAACCTGATCAGGAGGAAAAAAAAACAGTCTGTCTAAGAGTATGTTCTGTGAATTCACTAAGGCACTGAGACTGTAAAATCATCACTGGCAAACCTCAAATTCCAAATTTAAAGACTTTCAAGTAAATATAAATCCAAACTCTGAAGATCCTTCACAACAAAGATTGTTTTTTATCTGCTGAATTTAAGTTGCTTGAAAAGCAGTCCCTAAAGTAGTTGCCAGAATGTAGTTTTTGAAATTTCAAAGCAATGTTCTTTATGAATGATATTCTTTCTGCTCTTGGAAAGATATCTATACAATCTGGGTTTTTTTCATCCAGGGGCAAGAATGCCATGTTGTTATGCAATTTATTCTGACTTCTACTACAATATGTTCAATTTAAATTTCAGTTCCAAGGAGAAACACAGAACTAAGACTGCTAGAATCTCTTTGCTCAAAGAGGCAAATTCAACATTCATCACAAATACAAGTTTGGGATTTATGTTTTCAAACCACTAGAACAATCCAGAATAATCTAGTCTAAATCATTATAGCTATGAACAGACTCTTTAAAAAATTACCAATTATATTAATAAGATATATATTATATCAACACTAAGTATGATAATCTTGTATGTTGAATACTGTCTATAAATTTACAGGATAAATCAAAATTTGTAGTGATTTATGAATGCCTCGCACTGTATATTCTGCCATATGCCATTAAATACCTGTAAAAGCAATAAAGATAAGAACTTCTGAGCAGAAACTGCTCATACTTGTTTTTCACCTCCATTGTTTTTCACCTTCATTTCTTCTATAAAGTGTGAATTTCTACCCAAACCACACCTCCCATAATAATCCCATATTCAAGTAACAAACAATGAATCAGATAAAAATTAATACACTGTTGTTAATACAGTGCTTTGATCTATGAGATACAAAGCCACTTTGGAAAACTATTTGGAAACCGTTGTATATGTAGATACCATGTATGTCATAAGGGGTAGGAAAAGAATAGACACACTTTGAACACTTATTTAAAAAGGTGTGACAGTTTGAAGCTCGTTCATGAATACCAAAAAGATTGTTTTTGAACTAATCTATTCCTGTGGGTGTGAGATCCTTTTGTTGGACCAGGTCACTGAGGCATGACCCAGGTTGTCTCTGCCCTTTTATTGGAGCTAATATAAACAGACACATACAGGAAAAGGAAGCACCATATTTGATCTGGCCATGTGAGAGGGTGGACTCCAGGTTTGCCTACAGCTGCAGAAAGGGAGAGAAGCCCTGAGACACTGAGAGAGGCTGGAAAGAGACAAGCACTATGCCTTGTTGCCCACAGCTGAGCTCTGGAAGATGGTAGATTCTGGAGGGGGAAGCAGAGACCTTAGCAGAGATCACCCACCATCTTGATTCACTACGTGGCAACACAACAGGATCAACAGTAGCTGACTCTGGTGAGAAAGCATCTCTGACGGTTAAATTTCATAAAAATACCTGTATTTACTGAGCTCTTCTCTTAATATGTGCAAACCTCCATTCTAAATGTTTTACATATATTAAGACTCACAATCAGCAGGAAGTAGTTACTATTATTAGTCCCTTTTTTGGAGATGAAAAACAGGTTTATAGCCAAGACAAGGCATAACCAGGCCTGTCTGGCTCCTCTTAACTACTATACTGTGAGGTCTTCCAAAGATAATTTTTAGTCCTGATCTTTTTATTCCTCTCTTCTACATTTGGCATATTTGCTGCATTTAAAACTCCTCCTTGGCTTCTATGATGACACAATCTACTGGCTGTCCTACTACCGCTCTACCAATTCCATCCATTTCCTTTATGGATTTATCATTCTTAATCCATCTTTTCATTCACACAGTCATTCATTCAACAAATATTTTCTGAGAGCCTCAAAATATGTTTTGAGAATTGTGACAGACACTGTAGATACAATGGTAAATAATACAAATATGGCCCTTGGTCTCATGAACTTTAATCTCTAAATTAACAAAAATAACTTAAGGGTTGAAGTGGGTCTCCCAAAAAGATATGTTGAAGTCTTAACTCTTGATATCTGTGAATGTGACCTTATTTGGAAATAGGGTCTTTGCAAATGTAATTGAGTTAAGATAATGTCATAATGAATTCGTGGGTCCTAATCCAATATGACTGGTATCCTTATAAGAAAAAGAGAAGAGACACAGACACAAAGGAAAGGCAGTCATGTGAAAAGGGAGGCAGAGATTGGATTTACCCTACAACAAGGCAAGGCACACCAAGGACAGCCAGGAACTCCTGGAAGCAAGGAAGAAGCAAATAAGGAAACTTCAGAGAGATCATGACCCTGCTGACACTTTGATTTTGGACTTCTAGCCTCCAGAACTGTGAAAGAATAGATTTCTGTTGTTTTAAGTCACACAAATTTGTATAAAGGGAACTTGGAGGGGCACAGAAACATTTAAGCTAAGACCCAAAGTCTGAATACGAAATAGGGAGGCAAAAAGTGGGGAGAAAAATGCTTTAAAAAAAAAAAAAAAGTGTACAAAGTCCCGGAGATGGGAAAAATTAACAGTAGAGATACCAAAGAGGGAACAGCACAAAATGAAAATGTAAAGATAAGAAAATAGCTTGCAAAGGGCCTTGTTGGGCTATATTAAGGATTCAGAATTAAAAAGAAGCTATTAAAGGGCTCTGAGAGGGAAGCGGCTGTGGCTCAATCAGTAGGGCTCCCGTTTACCATATGGGAGGCCCTGGGTTCGGTTCCCGGGGCCTCCTGTTGAAGGCAAGCCAGCCCGCATGGCGTGGTTGGCTGACCCAGCGAGCACAAGCAGCAAGGGGGGGATAAATGAATAAATAAATAAAATCTTTAAAAAAAAAAAAAGGGGCTCTGAGAAGAGTAACAAGACACAATTTACATTTTGAGAAAATGCCTCTGGTTGCTGCGGAAGAATGATTACAAAGAAAGCAAAAAATACCGAATAGAGTCAAATAATTCACATAATAGAGGAGGGTAGTAGCACAAGAAAGAGAAAAATAGATGAATTTGAGAGTTACTTTAGTGGTAAAATTGACACGATATAATTGTAAGATATGGGAGTGAGGGACAGAAAAGAGCAGTGAAAGAAAATTTGAAGACAGGAGCAACCCAGTGACTGGTATGGTGGTACCATTTAGACTTCATTCAACAAATATTTACTTAGTGCCTATTATGTGCCAGGAACTTGATACACAGCAATGCAAAAAACAGACAAAATTCCCTGACCTTATGGAGTTGACATTCTATTAAAAAGTTTGCCAGGATGAGGCAGACAGGGGAGCTCAAAAGTTCAATAATAAATCGTAAATATTAGATGCCTGTGCAACATTTAAGTGGAAATGTCAAGCAGAGAGGGAAATATATGTACATAATACATACAGAAGGGGGGTAATATATAACGCAATGAAGATAACAATGTAACAATGTGAATAGAGTGAATCTGTTAAATGAATAATAAAGTTTTCATGCATAGGCAAAATGTATTCACTAGGATTCTAAAGTCTATCCTTACACTTACCTGGTAAAAGAGGCAATTTATCCCATTAACTTTTTCTAAAAAGAAAAAAAAATCTCTTTTTTCTTTTTACGTAAGTACAATTATCCAAAATTACCACATTATAGATGGTATGACACAAGACAGACTTTTAGCTTAGAACAAGTAAAATCTAGTTTGTTTCACCTGTGACAAATTTTTGTTTTGCTTTGTGGTCTTTACTAAACGAGTGATTGCTATCATTGTTCTGTAAGACTTTTTTTTTTTAACAGCACATTATGCATTTTAATTTGTCCTTCCTGGGTTTTAGGCTCTTTAAATTCTTATAGATGGGCATCATATTTCTTAGGATATATCTAATTAGTTAAATAATCACATACCTGGGGAAAGGTTATTCTATCAGGCTGAATAATAAGTGCAGAGGCCCTAAGATAGGAGTATTTTTGTTGTGTTTTAGAAACACACGGGATGGGGGCGGATGTGGCTCAAATGGTTGGGCGTCCGTCTCCCATATGGAGGTACCTGGGTTCGATCCCCAGGACCTCCCGGTAAAAAAAAAAAAAAATATATATATATATATATATATATATATAAGGCACATGGGCTGCCAGGTTTTGTGTGCCGGTGAGCTGCCAAGCTCTCTGGGAGCCATGCAGCAAGATGATGACATAACAGGAGAGAGACGCAGAGGAGAGACAAGACGAGATGCTCTGAAAGCTGTGAAAACCAGGAATTGAAGTGGCGCAGGTGGCAGAACACCTCTCTCCTACATCGGAGGTCTTCAGGATCGAATCCTGGTGAAGACTGGAGGAGGAGAATGAGAAGAGATGGCAGGAAACAGACACAGAGAATTGCCCAGCGAATGGACACAAAACAGCAAATGGGGAAGGGGGTTTTAAAATGGATAAAGTAAATAAATAAATCTTCAAAAACACATGGGAGACCTGTATCTCAACTTCTTGGAATTGAGTAAGTAGAAGAAATGCAGGGCAGATTACATAGGGCCTTATGTAATTGCAAGGACTTTAGCTTTTATTTTGTAAGGAGAAGTTAATCAAAGAGTTCTAAACAGAGAAGTGACATGATCTAATTCTGGCTTTAAAAAATATCACCCTACTACCGAGTTAACAAGACAAATTTTTTATCTAAAAATTTATAATCATATTTGACTCTCTTTTTTTTTCTCATATGCCAATCATGCAGTCTATTAGGAAAGCCTGTCAGGTTTATCTTCAAAATATATGTAGACTCTAGTGATTTCTACTTCAACAGGTACCACACATGAATTATTTTGTTAACACCAGTGAAAGTAGAAAGGGTGCTATTTGGGAAACATATTCAATTAAAGAAAAGTTTAAAATTCGACACCAAGTAGAAATTTTTAAATCAAATGTTATTTAACAAATGCAAAAAAGTCAGGACTCCTGGAAATATGTCCTGTAATATAATTTGCTCCCTAGCGCGCAAAGCTAGTAAGCTTTAAGATTAAGAGGGAACTGCAAAGAATTAAATGTTACAATGATTATATCCTGAAAACCAAAAACTTACATTTTTTTCTGCCAGAAAGAAATAAAAAAGAAAAAAACAAAACAACAAAGAATTGGGGTATCTTGGAGTGTTTTTCAAATTCCACTAACTTTTATTTACCTTAGGCCTAGAAGGTGCCAGGCACTATGCTTAAGTGCTTCATATATTATCCATTCAGTTCATTCTCACAATAACTCTATTAGATTTATCTATACACATTTTATTGGAAAAGTAACCTCTCTAATATCACAAAGCTAGTAAGTAGAAGAACTTGGATTGAATCCAGTCTTTTGACTCCACATCTACTATTGGATATACATCTGAAGAAAAAAAAATGAAGTTAGACCCTTACCTCACATCATATACAAAAATTAACTCAAAATGGATCACAGACCTAAATGTAAGAGCTAAAATGATAAAACTCCTAGAGAATATTCTTGTGTGGATATTCATAATTTTTATGAAATCCAGTTTATCAAATGTTTCTTTTTATCAGTCATGTGTTTGGTGTCATATTTAAGAAATCTTTGCCTAATCCAAGGCTACAAAGACAGGTTCAGGTCCCAACCCCTGATACTGTGGGTGTGAACCCACCTGTAAATATGACCTTTGAAGATGTTTTTTTTTTTTTTTTTTTACCGGGAGGTACCGGGGATTGAACCCCGGTCTCTCCATATGGTAGACTGACGCCGAACCTCTTGAGCCACATCCGTTTCCCATGAAGATGTTATTAGTTAAGGTGTTACCAAACTGAATGAGGGTGGGCCTTAATCCAATATGGCTAAAGTCCTCATAAGCAAAGGAAATTAGATACATAAAGAGACGCTACAGAGAGTAGCCAGAAGCCTACAGAACTCGGAAGGAAAAAAAACACAAAGATGTTGCCATGTGACAGAAAAGCCAAGAACCCTAAATATTGTCAGCCAACCAGAAGACACTGACCATAAAAGGAAGCAAGCCTTCTAGACTCTGAAAATGTGAGCCAATAAATTCCTGTTAAGCCAATCCATTGCATAGTATTTGTTTTACTAGCTGGGAAACTAAGACAACCTAACACCAAATCTTGTGACTACCACATAAATAATTTTTGATTACATCCAGTTCTCTCCAATTCCTCTGCCACTGAGTTGTCCAAACAACCAACAATTCTTGCCCAGATATAGCAGTAGACTTTTTTTTTTTTCACACAATATGTTACACCATATATTTAGTTCAGAGAAGCACAATCATACAGTATCTGTCCTTTTGTGTCTGGCTTGCTTCACTCAACATAATGTCCTCCAGCTTTATCCATGTTGTCACATGTATAGCAGTAGATTTCTAACTTCCCTATATATCCACACTTGCTCTCTTCCAGTGTTCTTCAAGTTGCAGCCAGAAAGATGCTTTAAGAAATAACCTAACTATGACATTTCCCTGCTTAAAATGATGTTTTCTTATTGCCTTTCAGTTGTAAAAGTCCCTTAATAATAACTTTTTTTTTTTTTTTTTTTTTTATTTTACCGGGAGGTCCTGGGGATCGAACCCAGGTCCCTCCATATGGGAGACGGACGCCCAACCATTTGAGCCACATCCACCCCCCAATAATAACTTTTAATCTATGATCTGCGGTATGGAACAGTGGTAGACTGTGGAGCCAGAATATATATAGGCTTGAATCCAGTTCTGCTATATTAACTTTGGGCAAGGCACACTGTGTTTCAGTTCCCTCATCTGCCAACAGAGAATAGTCTTAGGGTTCAATAAACTAATATATGAAAAATACTTAGAACAGTATATCACACATGAATTGGTGTCTAATTTTTGTTGCAGTTGTTACCTGCCTCTACCTACCTCTAGCCTCACAATTTCCCACTTTGCTTTGAACATAGGAGGGAGCAAATAACAACAAATCTAAAAAAAGCAAACACCAATATATGTATGATACATATGTGTTCTAAGTATTTTCTCTTCTAAAGGAGAACATACAATTAGTTCTCTCTGCCAGAAATGCTCTTCCACCTCCTTCTGGAAGACTTCTACTTATCCTTTATGCCTCAGTTTAAAGATCACTTTTTCAGGTGCTAATCCCCTAGACTAGGGTACATTTCTCTAAGTGCCCATATAGCATAGTATAAGTCTCTTTCTGAACACTCATCATACTTGTAATTTATATTCTTAACATTCATATTTTCCACTACAATATTAGTTAAGCGCTTGAGAATAAAACTATAGTCTCCTTAGTCACTGCTATATTCTTACCAAACAGCCTGGAACATAATAGGAATTCAATATATATCTGCTAACTAAATAAATAAATGTGCATGTTACTGTAATTTTAATCATGTATAAAGATAATAACTAAAAGAGATTAGGTAAAAATGAAAATAGAAATATTAAATATTGATTTTTCTTTAAATATTATTTAATGTCATACTGGTTTTACAAATAAAAATAAATACTATGTATACCATGTAATTTGCTTTCCAAAGGTAAATGGGGCTAGGGCTGGTGAGGAAGACCCGCACGCATGGCGAAGGAGTCAGCAAAGGATGGTTTAATGGTTTAAAAAAAAAAAAAAAACGTAAATGGGTAAAGCTAACTGCTAACTGGTTTTAAGATGTTTTACATTAATCACTTAAATTACAAAAAGCAGAAAAATTTTGATAAAGATACAAAAATTTGTGCCATGTTCCTCAATATCCAAATAATTTATATGACATAAATTATTACACTTAGAAAATGTGACAAACTGAGTTGTTTTACTCAACTACAGAACACTTCAATCACCGAGTACTTTCAAAGTACTAATCTCCAATAAATCTAGTTATTTTTTTCTATTTATATACTACATATATTTCTCAAATTCCAAGATGCCACTGATTTTAAGAAGTTTAATGAATTCAAAGACCACATTTTCAGGGGGAAAAAAACAACAAAATACTACATTATATGTAATTATCAATTGTATTATTGACTAATTTCAGACTGTCTCAGGACCAAGAAAAGATGATTATATCAACAAACTACTTTTAGAAACTTTGAACAGGAGAGGGAAATAGCAGACATAAATTTACAATGAGGAAGCCACAAGTGGAAAATATACACAGTTCCGAGGATAAATCTTAATAAAAAAATTAAATCATTGACGGTCTGCCAGATAATCTAATCAAACCTGAGCGCTTCCTGAAAAGCAAAGTTAACATTGATCAAACATAACTTCAATTTTGTTTTGAAAAAGGTGGTGGGGGGAGGGTTACAAGGAATGTACAGGGACACTGACCTCTATCCCAAGGAAATTCTAAAATGGCAGCAGGATAAAAGTTACATTAGAAAGATCTGTCCATTAATAAGGTATTTACATCTTGACAATGGGTAGGAACTGACAACAGGGTCAAGAGTATATAGTTGTACACTATACAAAAGAGCCACTTCCAAGAGGGTACCATTCACTTTGTAAATATATTTATTATAAAAATTTTTCCGTGGAGAAATTTACTGGTGGGAATGTAAAACAGTGTAACCACTTTGGAAAACAATCTGACAGTTCCTCAAAAGGTTAAAGAGTTACCATACGATTCAGCAATCACTTCTAGGAATAGTCCCAAGAAAAATGAAAACATGAATCCATGAAAAAACTTATACACAACATTATAATAACCAAAAAGTGATAACAAAACAAAAAATACAAATAAAATAATAAAATAACAACCCAAATGTTTATCAAAATGAGAGGATAAATAAAATGTGATATATCCATACAACATAATATTACTCGGCGAATAAAAAGTAATGAAGTTCTGATACATGCTACAACACAGATGAACCTTGAAAACATGCTCATAGAAAGAAGCCAGTCTCAACAATGTATTGGGAGGACTGTGGGAAGGTGGCAGAGTAGGAAGCTCTAGGAATCAATCCCTTCACCAAAACAACTACTGAACTGGCAGGAACTGGCAGAATCAATTATTTTGAAACTCTAGAATCTAGTGGAAAACTGTGCAGCATCTAGGGAAGACCTGGAAGAAGAGGCTGATAAACTGTTAAAAATATCTCCCTCTCTGCAGCAGCTACAACACTCCATCCCCCAATTACGTGGAAGCAGTGGTGATTGCAGTCCATGCTCCTGGTGCAGTTTGCTGGTGCCAGGGTGGGCTGTTATGGACCTAGACCTCTAAAATCTGGTGTGTGTGTGGGAAAAGGGGGTTCTAATCTCTGATCACTGCTTTGATCAGCTACTTCAGATCACTGAGGTTCTGAGGGCAGTCATGGTTCCAAATGCCCACAAGGGAAAAGCTGCAGGTAAATCTTATAGAGGAAGTACCTATTTCTTCCCCCCTCTCTTCTCTTTCCATTCCCTCTTTGGGAGCAAAAATAGTTTGGAAAAGTCACAAATTGACGTCTCCAGCTCTTTTTTTTTTTTTTTTTTATTTTTTATTTATTCATTTATCCCCCCCCCCTTGCTGCTTGTGCTCGCTGGGTCAGCTAACCACGCCGTGCGGGCGGGCTTGCCTTCACCAGGAGGCCCCGGGAACCGAACCCAGGGCCTCCCATATGGTAAACGGGAGCCCTACTGATTGAGCCACAGCCGCTTCCCTCCAGCTCTTAACAACAACAAAAACAACATATTACTCAGAAGTCCAGTTCTCAACAAAAAATTACAAAACACACCAAGAAACAGGAAAGGTATAACCCATTCACAGGAAAAAAAGAATCTGCCAGAAACCATCCCTGAGGAAACCATATTTTAGTACTGTTAGACTTTAAATCAGTTGTCTTAAATATGTTCAGTGAGTTAAAGGAATCATTATACAAAGAATGAAAAAAAAAAAAAAAAAAAGGTAGGAAAACACTGAAGAAAAAGAGAGATAGGAATTATGAAAAAGAACAAACAGAAATTTTGGAACTGCAAAGCAAAGTACCTGAAAAGAAAAAACTCATTAAATGTATTCAACAGAAGATTTAAACAGGCAGATGAAAGAATCAGCATCTGTAAGACAAAACAATTGAAATTATCCAATGTGAGAAGAAGAACAAAAAAAAATGAAGAAAAATGAACAAAGCTTGAGGGACCTGTGAGATACCATCAAGCACACCATTACATGTATCACTGGAGTCCCAGAAGGAAGAGAGAGAAAGGGGCAGAAAAAGTACTTGTGGCAGTTTGATATTATTTACAAATTCCAAAAAAGATATTTGATTATGCTTGAAAACTGGTCTGTTCCTCTGAGCATGATATCCTTTGATTGTATTAGATTCAGCTGACATGTCTGATTAAATTATGTTACAATTAGGCTTTGATTCAACCATGTCATTTGAGTGAGACTCAGGTTTGAGTCCCAGCCCCCTTGGACTAATAAAACAGACTCACACAGAAGTCGATAGGCAGGAAGAGAGAGTGCTCCACAGACATAGCCCAGGGAAGAAAGATGAGCCTGGCAGTCTACAGCAGACCTTGTGGAGAAAGCAGAGCAGCTGAGCCCAGAAAGAAACAAGCCCTAGGGAGAGAGACAAGCCTTATGCCAGCCTACAGCTGAGATCAGAAGAAGCTGGAACCAAGAAGCCTTAAGAGGAAGGAGGAAGGCTGAACCCTCACAGACACTGCCTGACATCTTGCATCAACACGTGAGTTGGGTGAGAAAATACCTCTTATGGTACCCTTGAGTTGGACTCTTTAGGGCCTGGTAACTGTAAGCTTCTACCTCAAATACCTTTATAAAAGCCAACAGAGTTCTGGTACTTTGCATCAGTACCCCTTTGGCTGACTAATAGAGTACTTGAAAAAATAATGGTCAAAAACTTCCCAAATCTGATGAAAGACATGAATATCCACATCCAGGAAGTTCAATGAACTCTAAGCAGGGTAGACTCTTTAAGAGATCCATACCGAGACACATTAGAGTGAAACTGTCAAAATCCAAAGAAAAAGAGGATTCTGAAAGCAGGAAGAGAGAAGCAGTTTGTTACATACAAGGAATCCCTGCTAAGATTAATAGACGAATCAGCCGTATGAGATCGAAGCCCCCTCTCAATTAGAGGTGGAGTGGGTATCACCATCCCAGAATCCTCTGGATTGGGGAATAAAATATGGACTAGAGTGCACTTACTGGTATTCTACTACAGACTTGTGATTCTAGCAATGGAAGAAATCATATCACTGATGTGGACACAGTGGCCATTGGAGATGCTGCAGGCGGGGAAAGGGAAAAAAATGTGTAATATGGGGGTATTTTCGGGACTTGGAATTGTCCTGAATGACATTGCAACGACAGATATAGGCCATTATATATCCTTCCATAACCTACAGAACTGAGTGGGAAAGAGAGTAAACTACAATGTAAACTATAATCCATGCACAGTGGCAATGCTCCAAAATGTGTTCATCAATTGCAATGAATGTACCACACTAATGAAAGTTGTTATTAATGTGGGGGAAAGTGGGAGGTGTGGAGAGTGGGGCATAAGGGAATCGCTTACATTTTTTAATGTAACATTTTATGTAATCTAGGTATCTTTTAGGGGGAAAAAAAAAAAAAAAAAAATATATATATATATATATATATATATATAAAGATTAATAGACGATTTCTCATAAGAAACCATGGAGGACAAAATACTTAAAGTTCTTAAAGAAAAAAACTTCAAGCAAGAATTCTATATCCAGCAAAATTATCTGTCAAATATGAAGGAAGTCTGTTTGGTGGTTCCTAAGGAAATTAGATATAGCTCTACCATGTGACCTGGCAATATCATTATTAGGAATATACCTATAAGAACTGAGAACAGTAACACAAAGACATCTGCACACTAATGTTCATAGCGACATTATTCACAATTGCCAAAGATGGAAACAAACCAGTTGTCCATCAACTGAGAAATGGATAAACAAACTGTGGCATATACACATGAAGGAATATTACTGAGCTGTAAGAAGAAATGAAGTCGTGAAGCATATGACAAGGTGGATGAACGTGGAGGACATCATGTTGAGTGAAGCAAGCCAGACACAAAAGTACAAGTATTTTATGATTTTGCTATCATGAACTAAATACAATGAGCAAACTCATGGAGTTAATAGCTAGAATATAAGTCACCAGAGAAAAGAATGTGGTTAGAGAATGGAAAGTTGAGGTTTAATCTGTGCCTAATTGGCAAAAAGTTGTTTGTAAATGTTGGAAAATGAATACAAATGGTGAAAGGACATTATAGGATTTGTAATTAGTAGCACTAACACATGGGTATGATGGTTTGTTTTTTGGAGTAACGAAAATGCTTTAATATTGATTGAAGTGATGAATGTGCAACTTGGTGATTATACCAAATGCCACTGATTGTACACTTTAAAGTATATGGTTTACACATAAAAAAAAATAATGCAGTGAGTTGGGGGGAAAAAACACCTAATGTAAGATAAGGACTTTAGTTAACAGTAACACTTTGATAATATGTTATAAATGTTTCACAACAATACAAGGTGTTTATGGTGGGGCGATGTATGGGAGCCCTGTATGATATTATGTATGTTTGTTTTGTAAGTCACAACTCTTACTATATATATATGTATTGTTTATGTATGTTCATGTATGAATGATATACTTCAATAAATTGTTTTTAAAATGAAAAAAAAAATGGAGAAAGTAACACATTTATAGATAAACAGAAGCTAAAAGAATTCATTAAAAGACCTGTTCTACAAAAAATGCTAGAGAGTCCTTCAGGCTGAAATAAAAGGATACTAGACATTAACTCAAAGCCATAAAAACAAATAAAGAATATGGGTAAAGATTAACTACATGTGTAATTTAAAATCCTGTACTGTTTTACCTTTGATTTGTAACTGCTTTTTCCACCCTACATAACTTAACAGGCAAATGTGTAAAATAACATTTAGAAGATATTAACGGGCATACAATGTATAAGGATGTAAGGAGAAATATAGGAGTAAAGAATTTGTATATACTACTGAAACTAAGTTGTTATTAGTTTAAGATGTTAACTGTAATTACAAAGGTAGCCACTTAAAAAATAGAGAAGAAGAAATCAAAATGGTACATTACAAAAAGCAAATCAACACAAAAAAAGACAGTAATAGAGCACTTGAGGAACAAAAAATATATAGTGTGGAAAAAGATATTCCAGCAGAGTATAGGCTACTGGTAGTCTTGTGAGAACACTTTTTCAAGTAATATATTTCTATTTGGCAAAAAAGCTGATATATCTGATATGTGTTGCTGCATGTTGACATAATTGGCTTTCCAAGGGAAGAAAACAAAGCTAGACCCACTCTTTAGGTCATATACAAAAATAGTTTATTATGGATTTAAGCACTATATTCATAAATAACATAAAAAGTTAGTACCTGAAGAGTATTTGTGAATATTTTTACAGCCTATGAGTGGAGAAGTTCTTCTTAAATCAGGACACTAGAAGCCACAAAGGAAATAATGACAGATTTGATTATACATAAACATTACAGCTCTGTATGGTAAGACAAGGTAAGCAAAATCAAAATATCAATAGATTGGGAGAAAATATATACAAAATTATTCTATAAATTAATAAGAAAAGATATACAAGATATATGTACAGGCCAGAGTGGCATGGGTGAAAATGGCAGAGGCAACTCTAACAGCCAGTCCCTCCCTCCACAAAACCATTGAAAACTCAAGCAAAAACTTACAGAATCAACTTTGTAAGAATTCTAGAAAACAGTGAAAGATTTACATCAAATAAACAAATGCTGAATGCATTTACTGCTTTACTAAGCAGTGGATGCTAGAACTTAATTTGTCAGAGCATGCTCAAAAATGAACACATAATAGTAAACAAGGGCTATGCAGCTAGAAAGTTATCCTCTTAATGAAGACAGCACCATGGAGAACGGGGATTTCAAAAAAATTTCCATGGAAAGTGGCTTTAATGTAACCATTAATTCCACAAAGCTCTTCACTCTGAACCACTCACTAACAAGTGCAAGTCAGTTGATAAGCAAGTTGGTTCTTATCCTGGACTGCAACAACAGATGCCATTAGGTCTCTGCTGGCCCTATGCCAATGGAAACTTTTTTTTTAAAGACAGATTATGAGCCTCATAGTAGCTCTTGCTCAGCAACAGAAAACAACAATGGTGAAATCTTTTCTACTCCAAATTGGAATCTGAAATATGGAAACAGCAGTATAGAGAACATTTAACAAATGAAAGTGATTTATCAGAAAATGAAAAAACAAATATTTTACTCAGCTCTTTTTAAAAGATGGATCTAAACTTAAAGCCAGAAACAATGGAAAACTTTGAAGAATATTTCACAGAGGAACCCAGTGAAATATTTCCTTATCCTGATTTTCTCCCTTCACCTTTTAATACTCTGGATTTGCACAAATTAGCCCTCTCAACATCTGAAAATTGGAAGGCAACATGGAGCCCCCAAACAAACTTCTACTAACACTTGATAACTCATTTACTGGAAACGGAAAGAATACATGTAACTATACAAAAAGAGAGATCAAGACTATAAATTAACTTCTTTACTTTAGCAGTTGCTGAATGACCCTCATCCTCCAAAGATATACCCAAAGTGAGGCAGTCAAAACTTTGATTCAGAAATCTTGCATAGATTGAAGAAACAATTCTGGTTCCTGCAAGATTAAACAAAATGCTTCAAAATGGAACGGAGCAATGCTGGAAAATATAAATGTAATACTATACCACCATCTCTAAAAAAGTCCATCCACTACACAACAACTGAATGCAACTTATGACCACTTTTAAGGATCCCAAGAGCTCCATTTAAAGTCCATGCCAAGAATTCTCCAGCTAGCCCACGACTGCACAAACAATACAATCACCGGGTAAAATTGTCTCAACAAGATGTCTGCCACCAAAGTCTCCAATACCAATTTCACCTGTACCTTTATCTTTTCCCAAAAATCATAGGGAAGAAATTAAGACACTAAGAACCAAAAAGAAACTTTACTGAAAAAATACAGCATTAACAGACCATTCTATATTCAGAAGTTGAACTTTTTATCATCTTCATTACAGGAAAGGATAAATGCTCACCCATTGAGCAAAAATAACACATTTCTTTCACATATCTCATCATGAGCAAACCTATTCCAAGAAACCCAGCTAAAATATGGCTCATTCTTCTGAGATATAGGCATTAAACTCACACCCACAGAAAACAACTACATAATATGACATGGAATAAAACTCGTGAAAATCACTGCAGAGATTGTCTCTATAAATTCCAGGGCTTCTTATAATGATATATTTGATAATCTTTTGTATATTTCAAAGGAATATTTCACTTAGTAAACTAAGTCATTATATCCAGAAGATCGTTCTTTTGTTGTGATTTATTTCCCATCAATAAATGGTATAAATGACATTTAAAAAATCAAATTGTTAAACGCCAAGGACAAAGAGAGATACCTAAAAGCAGTGAGAGAAACAACTAGTTATGTTCAAGAGTGCTGGAAGGAAAAAACCGTCAACTAGAAATTCTGTATCTTTCAAAAATGGAGGAGAAATTAAGACATTCCCAGATTTAAAAAAAGAGGTAGGGGAATTCACTGCTAGTAGACCTGTCCTATGAGAAATGTTAAAGGGAGTACTACAAGCTGAAAATAAAAGACACCAGACAGTAACCAGAGGGCATGTGAAGAAATAAAGATCAAAGATCACTGGTAACGGTAACTAGATAAGAAAATACAAAAGTCAGTATTACTGTATTTTTGGTTTATAACTCCTCTTTTTATTTCCTACATGATTTAAAAGACACATGCAAAGAATAATTATAAATCTACGTCAATAAGCACTCAATCGGGAAGCGGCTGTGGCTCAATCAGTAGGGCTCCCGTTTACCATATGGGAGGCCCCGGGTTCGGTTCCCGGGGCCTCCTGGTGAAGGCAAGCCCGCCCGCACGGCGTGGTTAGCTGACCCAGCGAGCACAAGCAGCAAGGGGGGGATAAATGAATAAATAAATAAAATCTTTAAAAAAAAAAAAAAAAAAAAAATAAGCACTCAATAAAGATGTTATTTGTGACAACATAAGGGGGGGTGATGGATCTGGATTGGAGGATCCAATTTTTGCTATTGAAGCTAAGTTGGTATCATTTCAACTAGATTGTTATAAATTAAAGATACAATAATTGTTATCTCCAAGGTAACCACTAAGAAAATAATTAAAATTTATACACAAAAGTAAATGAGGGGAAGCAGATGTGGCTCAAGCAACTGAGTTCCCACCTACCACATGGGAGGTTCCAGGTTCAGTTCCCAGTGCCTCCTAAAGAAGATGAGCAAGACAGCGAGCTGACATGACGGGTAGGCACAGCGAGCTGACGCAACACAAGACACAAGGAAAACATAACGAAAGACACAAAAAAGTAGGGAGTGCAGGTGGCTAAAGCAATTAGATGCCTCCCTCCCACATCAAAGGCCCCGGGTTCGGTTCCTGGTGCCTCCCCAAAAAAGAAGACCAGCACATAACAAAACAGACACAGCAAATGCAAACAAGGGGGTGGGGAGAAATAAATAAGTCTTTAAAAAAAAAAAAAAAAAAAAAAAAGTAAAAGAGAAGGAACTCAAAACAGTACACTACAAAAAAATCAGTTAAACACAAAAAGATGCCATAATAGAAGAAATGAGGAAATAAAAGAGAAAAAAAATAGCAAAATGACAGAAATAATCCCCTCCTTATCAACAATTACTTCAAATGTAAATGGTTTAATAAATTTAAAAAAAAAATGATCATAAACACACATACAAATATACAGCCATGTCTGCTATTTTTTAATGAAAAGGCAAGCATGATCACATATGTGTAAAGATTAGGAAAAAAACATATATACTTGTATGCAAACAGAAAAAAAGTAGGGACTGTTATATACTGATTGATAGCACTGTTACACTGGGGGAAGTTTAGGAAGTAAGGCAAAGGAAAACTTTAATCTTATATACATGTCTATATTGCTTGATCCATTACAGAATTTGTATTAGTTTTATAATTATACAAAAATCCATTAAAAACATTTTTTTCAATTTGAAATACATATACCCATTATTTGTACACAGCTCTGAAAGTTTTTTGCTATTGTTGTTGTTCTGTTCATATCTACTTACAACTGTGAAAACTAACCAATGACTTCTGGACATACTTTCTAACTCAATTATTCCAATACTATTTTCTTTTTTTTTCTTTCCTTTTTTTTAAGATTTTATTTATTTCTCCCCACCCCCTCATTGTTTGCACTTGTTGTCTGTTCATCTTCCTTATTTCTTTAGGAGGCACCAGAAACTGAACCTGGGACCTCAGATGTAGGAGGGAGGCACCTAACTGCCTGAGCCACCTCCGCTCCCTTCTCTGCTGTGTCACTCATGTTTTCCTTCTTGTGTCTCTTGTCGAGTCATCTTGTTGCATCAGCTCGCCATGCCTGCCCCTCGCACCAGCTCACTATCTTCTTTAGGAGGCACCAGGAACCAAACCATGTGGTAGGTGGGAGCCTAATAGCTTGAGCCACATCTGTGTCCCTATTTTCTTAATAAATTCTTCTCCTCTTTGTTTCTATTCCATAGACTACCACTTACTACACACCTTTTTATATCAAGCCACCACTCTCTTTACATAAGTTTAAAATTCAGGGCTTCTTAACAAGGGGTCTGTGAGCTTGAACTAAAATTTAAAAAATTATTCTTGTGGGGACATGTTGGTGCAGGTGTGGTATATTTATTAAATAATACACAGTATAGTGGGGATTCAGTAAGGGGTCCATGGTTTTCATCTGACTGGCAAAGGGGTCCATGGAACAAAAAAGGTTAAGAACCCCTGGTTTAGATGTATTTTTAAGAGCAAAGAGCAGGTAAAGATGTAACTGTCATTCCATAACATTCATAATTAAAATGCTTATGAACTAGGGATTCCTGGCCTAGAATCAAAATTGCTTGTGAATGTCTTAAAATTATAAATACCAAAAAATTTATGTTCATAAGTACATTTTCCAAGGAAGAGTGTAAAGGTTTTATCATATTCTTAAGGAGGTCCATGACCACCCCACCACCATCAAAGAAGAGTTAAGATCCTCTGTTTCTAAGACCAGTTACTAAGACAAGGTAACAGCATAGATGCCCATGAAACAAGTGGCCATTTTTAACCACCTAGTTCTAATTCTCAAAGTCTCAGCAAATAATTTCCAGATTCTTGTGGAATAGATTCATCCAGAAATATTTTGGAGGTTTATCTGAATCCCAACTCAAATTACTATCTTAAACATCTCAGTTCTACTTAAAAAGATGATTGCATTGTCTATAAGCTATCTGGAAATTTTTGGTATTATTTAATGACACCATTTTCCTGGAGAAGAACTGGTCTTCTAATACATGCAGTTGTTCCAACTTTGACTTGGGAAAAAGAAATTATAAATGATATGGATCCTTAATCCCTTGGTGATTTATAAAAAACAACAAGAAGTCAGATAAACACTGGGGAGTATGTTATGACTAGAAATGTTTCCCATCAATATTCTGGAATTAATTTCTCCTCTAGGACTGACAGGGTCCAAAACTGCTGGCCTTTAAGGCAGAGTGCCAATTCAACAGATGGGCCTTATATTTGCCTAATGATGAAGGTGGGCTGGCAATGGTGAGGTCATGTAATCAAGCAAAAGAACTAAGAGGATCTTTGATGAGTTTTAAATGAACAATAATCTTCATGTTGTGACTGCCTTTATTAGCAATTATTTCTGTTCTTTTCAACTTCTGATACCGCAAATATTTTAAAAGATCCTTACCCACACCTAGAAAATATGTCCCCAAACATGCAGTGAGTCAATCTAAACTATTGACTCCATAAAGACTATATCAAGTCTTTAATACTTACAGTATTGGATCTTATACATGTATTCTAAGATATTAGATGTTTTCACTTATGAAGCCCACAGATGAAAACTGGTTTCTTTCAAGCAAGGCTAGACAATGCCCTATGACAGACTAAACAAGAAATAGAAGGCACCTTGATCTCATTCTTACTCTAAATTTTCAAAGCCAGAAATGCTTACCTTAATGGGTACACTTCATGCCTTTTGATACTTAATTCGTTATTTTATAAATCTGCATTTATATACAACAAATCAGGGAGTAGAGGTGGCTCAAGCAATTGAGCACCTATATCCCATATGGGAGGTCCCGGGTTCGGTTCCCGGTGTGTCCTAAAGAGAAGACGAACAGACACAGAGAGCGCAGCGCACAACAGATGGACATAGCGAGCACAAACAACGAGGGGGAGGAAGAAATAAATAAATATTTTTTGAAAATCTGCATTTATTTGCTTTACCTTATTTGGCCCTCCATGGTGGATATCTAGAAAGGTAATGGCCATTCTGGCCATCTTTTTAGAGTAATCAAGTAGAAATAAGCACTCTGGTTCTTTTTTTTTTTTTTTTTTTTTTTTCCCACCGGGAGTTCCCAGGGATCGAACCCTGGTCTTTCCATATGGTAGACAGACGCCGAACTTCTTGAGCCACATCCATTTCCCTCTGGTTCTTAATTTCACATAAAAATGATGTCTGCATCTCTGAGACATAATAAAAGAACTATTTAACAGATAAAAAAAGTCGTTTACTCAACTATTTTATTTTTGTCTATTACTTTTTTTTACCTTTAAAAATTTTCTATTTTATGAAAGTAGTTGTAGGTTTAAAGAAAAACCATGCACAAAGTACAGAGTTCCTGTATACACTCCCTCACATATAGTATTACCTATTATTGACATTTTGCATTAGATTGGTACCTTTGTTACAAATGATGAAATGATTTTATAATTATATTATTCACTCTTTGTGTTGTAAAGTTGTACAGGTTTTGTTTTGTTTTTATTTTTATTCTGGTATTGTCTACTACCTCTTGACTAATTAGTACTTTTTAGGTAATCTTAGCCAGGAAGATATTACTCCTAAAATTATTTTAAAAGATCCTCTTTCAGCCCTGGAATTCTTGATAAATTCTTCCACATGTCAAAAACACCCCACAACTGAATTCTGCACATGTGCACGATTGTTTTGTAAGTTTACAACTTGTCATAAAAATATATTTTAAAAATAATAATAGGGTGGGTTGGGGGAAAAATATACCAAATGTAAGATAAGGACTGTAATTAGTAGTAAGATTTTGACAACATTCTTTTTTTTTTTTTTTGACAACATTCTTTCATAATTTGCAACAAATGCTTCACAACAATGCAAGGTGTTAGTGGAGGGTTGATGTATGGGACCCTGTATGATGTTATGAATGTTTGCTTTGTAAGTTCACAACTTTTACTACACACTTATTGTTTATGTATGTTCATGTATAAATGATATAAAAATAATAATAGGACGGGTTGGGAGAAAATACTTTGGTTAGTAGTAATATTCTGAGGATGCTCTTTAATCATTAGTTAAAAATATTTAATAACAATGCAAGGTATTGGTGATAGGGTGCTAGGGTGAGGTGAGAGCCCTGTATGATGTTATATATGTTTGTTTTATAAGTTCACAACTACTGCTATTCACTAATTGCTTATGTATGTTCATGTACGAGTGATATATTTCAATAAATTAAAAAAAAAAATACCCCACAACTGATTCTAAGAACTTCATCTCTTTTCCAGCTACACTCACTCTCCAGGTAATCTCATTTAGTCCCATGGATCTAAATAGCTATAAAAAGTGATCAACTCCCAAATTTATATTTACCATGACCCTGAGACTTGTACATCCAAACTGCCTATTCAACAGCTCAACCTGAAACATTTAACAGAAATCCCAAAGTCAGTATATCCAAAGCAAGTCCTTAATTTCTCTACTTCCCACTTTCTAAAAGGCACTTCTCATACAATGTTCCTCATGTCAGTAAATGGTATCCGGCTGCTCAGGCCATCACTGGAGTTATCCTTTACCTTTTTACTCAAGACCCACATACAATCCACCACCTTCAAAATATATCCCAAATCCACCTCCCTGGTAATAACCTAGGTTCAATCCATGATCGTCTCTTGCCTCAACTATCCAATAATCTCCTAATTGGTCACCCTGCATCCATCATTTTTATTACCCACTTAAATCTTTCAAAGTGTATAAATTAGATCAGGTCAAAACCTTCTAATAGCTTCCTATCAAACCTAGAATAAAACCTAGACACCTAGTTAAAGCTTATAAAGTCTCAATATTATCTAGCCCCTGGCTACCTCTTCAAACTATCTATCCTCTTTTTCATACCTTGCTTACTCTGTTCCAGCCTGTTGCTATTCCTTGTACATACCAAGCATACTCCTGCCTCGGAACTCCCAAATACACATGGATTAGTCCTTCTTATCATTAAGGTCTCTGCTCAAATATCACTGCCTAAGAGGATTTCCCTAACCACCCCAAATCCCCTTTCCTTGTTTATATTTCCTTTACAACATTTATCATGAAAATGATAATATAACCATATATTTAATATCTATCTTACTAGGAAGTAAGCACTATGAGGGCGGGCAGTGGTTTTCGTTTGTTTTATTCACTACTGTATCCTTTGGGCTTACAACAGTTCTTGACATATAATCAGTAAACAACTGTTGAATGAATATCCCTTCTGTCAGAAGGCACAGGAAGCACAATGCTGTTTTTCATTTGAGTCTGAACAAAGGGCTTAACCCACCGATATCCCAAAGGACTAACTGCTGACAGGACTGCCTGGACAAAACATAGGCACACAATATGAATTCCTGAAGAGGATGAGGTTTTTGTTCTAGAGTTGATTTGCTCTAG
Source organism: Tolypeutes matacus (assembly GCA_026826555.1). NCBI lineage: Eukaryota > Metazoa > Chordata > Mammalia > Cingulata > Chlamyphoridae > Tolypeutes > Tolypeutes matacus. The sequence goes on from JAKSZT010054308.1 coordinate 3,349,054, forward strand.
TACAAAAACAACATATCCCAGGACATTCCTTCAGGAATCTCCAGAGAAGGGTGATAGAAGTCTTGCTTGAACCAAATGTAAGATGATGGGAGCAGTATGTTATAGCAATACCAAATGATCTTGTACTAGAATAGGAAAATGCCCCAATTTTTAATGTCCTAAAATAAAATAATTATTTTGTTCATTACTATATCCCCAGTGCCTGGAATAGTGCCTGGCACATAGTAAGCACTCAATAAATACAAGTTGTTCTTGTTTCTGAATCACACGAGGTAAGTTAGTGAAAGAAATGAGTTCTGCTACAGAAGACTACATGTGATCCTAAGAAATAAGGGAAATACTGATAAGCTTTAAGAGGGGTTTCAGAACTAAACCCAATTTAGTCCAAAGAATTAAAAAGGTTCTCCATTCAAGCAAAATGCACAAAGTTAAGATATATTCCTGTTCACTGTGGAGACAAATCCTTGACAGGTAAAAAGAAGCCAAACACAAAATCCCAGGCTGGATTTAAGTGGAAAAATACAAAATTAGAATTTAACATGTGAAGAAAATAAGATATCCTAAAATTATTTAAAATGAGGTATCTTTAAAATATACCTAAAATAATGTATCCTAAAAATTGAGAATTAGAAAATATATGTACACATAATTAAGTTATTTATATACAGCTGCTAAGACGTATTTTGCATATCTTATCTCCTATTGGAAATATATTAGGGAGGCAACTGGCTGTGCTAAAAACAGTTCTAAAATTTGTGGTGATGAGTATACGTTGTGATTATACTAAAAGCCATTGATAGACACTTTGAACAGACTGTATGGTGTGTGAATATATCTCAATAAAACTGCTTATATTTATATAAAAGGTAAATATAAATCAATTTATAAAGATGAAATTAGATTAATGGTTATGCAAGGCTGGGGCAGGATAGAGGGATTGAGAGGTAACTGCTAAGGGGTGTGGGGGTTTTATTTTTGGGGTAATGAAATTGTTCTAAACTCTTTTGTGGTGATGAATGCACAACATTGTGATTATACTAAAGGCCACTGATTATACACTTCTGAATAGAGAATATGGTATGTGAATATATCTCAATAAAACTGCTTAAAAATAAATAAATGTGCAAGAATAGCCAGAAATAGCAGAAATAGCAGCTATATAATGCAGGGGAAGCACAGAGATTGAGAGGTAAAGAATATTCTTGTTTGTGTTTTTTTGTTTGTCTGTTTTATTATTGTTGTTGAAATAATGAAAATGCTCTAATAATGACCGAAGCGATGAATGTACAACTATGTGATTTTATCAAATACCACTGATTGTACATTTTGTATGAACTGTATGCTTTATTAATATGTATGCTTAAAAAAAAAAAAAACAGTTCTCTTTCAGAAAATGAAGAAGAAAAATAACCAATAATAGCTTTTATATATATCATACACTATGCTAAGAACTTTATACATATTATCTTCTTTAATCCTACAACGGCCTATGCTATAGGTATCATCATCATCATTTTACAGTCAAGAAAACCAAAGACAGTAGGTATTATGCAAAAGATGACACAGCTAGTGAGCAGCAAAACTGGGATCTGAGCACAGTCAATCTGACTTCATTCAGAGTCCATGATCTTAACCACTATTTGGGCAAACTAGGAGGAAATATACCAATGTAAAGGCTAAGAAACTTGTTCTTTATTGAGAAAAGTAATTGTCTTTTTTTTTTTTTTTTTTATTTGGCTGGTAACAAGGACTGATTAACTGGAATATTGAGACTGGCATGGATTCTATTAAAATTTTTCTGTGTAACTAAAGCAAAACCAGACTATTTCCTTAATTTTTATCTTTGCTAGAAAGTACCTCAACTGTAATGATATACTTTTCTAAGTAGAGTGTATTAAACATTTTTCTATCTTTATTTGATTGATGATCTCTAAAGACAAAAGCCAACCTTACATAGCACTGAAGACACAGGAACTCTACATGTGTTAAAAGTGTACTGATCCAAATTACTGTCCCCTGAACTCATCCTGCTTTGTCATTCATTTTTATACCTTTGCAGATGATCTAACTCGATGCCCTCTCTAAGCCTTACTTCTTGAAGAACTACCTATCCTTTAAAATCTGGCTCTTCTCAGTTGTAGGAGGTCATCCTTAACCTTTCCTTTTGCCCTATAGAGTTAATTTCTCTCTCATTTACCTTGGACATGTATCATATTGTATTGTAATGTGTTTGTTAACATGATGTTCCTCTTACTAGACTCAGAATTCTTTAAGGCAAAAAAACTGCATGTCTGTTTTCCCAACATCCAGCACAGAATGGATGTGAAGTAAACATTCAAAAGATGTTTGCTGGTCGAATGAACAAATGAAATACTTGTTAAACTGAATTAAACCCTGACCTTGTTCTAGAGTTATCTGACCTTTTTTCCTGAGAGTTAAACATATGTGCATATAATATTTATATATTTACATTTATATAATTAACTGAGGGCTCTAACTCATTATAGTTTAAAGAGTGATTATTATTTTTTTCTTTTACCTGCTTCTGCATCTAAATTTTAACTTCCCAAACTGTGTTATCAATCTTCTTTGAAGAACTTTATATTATAAATAATATTTACCCAGTAATCATTACACATGATTGATTCATTTCCCCTTTTCAATGTCAATCACCTGTTTCTCCTTTCAAAGCCAAATTTTTAAATTCACTCCATTCAGCCCCATTAGGCTTCTTACATTGGCAAATATTTAAATTTTGGAGCTTTCATATTCAGCAGTGCTGAATTTTAAAAGAAACTTGTAACCTTAAAGAATGAATCTTCTACATTCCAAATTATGTTATTTACACCAAGGAGCCCTAATATAGCTACATTAGAATCTGGCACACTGTCCTCTTGAGGTCTTAGTGCAAATAAAACTGTTTGAATGAGATGCAATTTGGTACCAAGTGTGGAAAACAGGTTGAGCAAACTATTGAACCAGAAGGTTAAATCAGAGAGTCATAATTTATTTACTGTGGATGTAAATGGCATAAGCCATTACAAAAGTTAACCAAACTTTCACTAATGATGGCACTCACATTCATCTGACTTTTGTGGAAGGAAAAACCATGTATCTAGATTCTTCTTTAGTAGCAACCACTTAAAATCTCTGTAATCTGATTCCTCTTCATAATTCAATGGCAATATTTACTTTTTCTACAATGTTTCTGATCATCATGATAACCATGCTCTGTGACACTGTTCATATTTAAGTATGCAACACAAGTAACGGTATGGATTTTCAAATGTCCATACAGAATGTCCACAATTTTATTTTCCTTAAATAACAAATTTATTTTGGACCAATTTCAGTTCCTGTTCATCTGATTTCTTCATGGTGACTGAATCCCACTAGAAAATCAAGGAGTTAAAAACGAATATACTTTTAGCATCTTGTCACTACAAAAAAAAAAAACAAAAACACGCTAAAATAAGATACTTTCTCACTTGTGTGTTTGAAAAAGCTGATAAGTTTTTTTGGCAAACATAGGAACTAACTGTTCTCATTTTTTCAATACAAACATCTAAAAACAGTGATGTTAATTCCTACCACCTCATTTCTCCTTAGTTTGCAGAATGAATCCCTAATGACAAGTATTATATATTAGAAATTTCTGGTATAAGTACTTTAATTCCAATCATCATCAGAAACTTTATTGAAAAAGAACTTAACTGTGAAAAAATAATACCCCTCTTTGGCATGAAAAGACTATACACTAAATTATTTATGGATGAAATGATATAATGTCTGGAAGATTTGCTTCAAAATAAGCAAAGCAGACACGGGATGGGGATTAGTGGATGGGGTTATAGACAAAACAAGAATGGTCATGTGCTAATAACTATTGAAGCTGAGTGTTGAGTACATGAGGGCTCATTATACTATTCTCTTAATTTCTGCACATGTTTGAAATTTTTCCACATTTAGAAAATGAAAATTATATTTAAAAATGTATACAACCCTGGGGAGCAGATGTGGCTCAAGAGGTTGAATGCCTGCTTCCCACTTGGGAGGTCTAGGTTTGATCCCTGGTGCCTCCTAAAAACAAACAAACAAGCAAACAAGCAAACAAATGTAAAAACCAACTCAGGGGAGCCAATGTGGCTCAGTGGTTGAGTGCTGGCTTCCCACATACAAGGTCCAGGGTTCAATCCCTGGCCCCTGTACCTCAAAAAAAAAAAAAAAAAAGTATACAACCCTGTCATCAAGATACATATGTATGAAAGTAAATAATTAATAACTAAAAAAAGCAACATTAATGTTAAAAATAAAATTTTATAGATTCTTCAAATATGAAAAAGTTAGATGTTTCATGAAGGAAATTACAACTCTAAAATAGCGGTAAGGTTATTAATTAAATTTCTGTCATCATTTGAAGCCATAACTAATTATATTGAGTCAACATCAAATTCTGCAACTAACACCCCAAATGAGACAGTCACTAAAAAAATGATTTCTAAAACATGAGAAAGATTGACAGTTATTAAATAAGATGACAAATCAAAAGAAAATCTAACCTCTTCATGTAAAGAATACAAACAACAGAATTACCATGAGCAATTTTAAGGAAAATGATTTAAAAAAAAAAAAAAAAAAAAAAAACTAGCAGTATATCTCAAGAACAAAAACAAAAATAAACTACTTGCATTTCTGTCTCTCGTGGCAGCCATGTTTAAGATATCAAGACTGGCCCGAAGTGGACCTCGCGGTGGAATACAGCTAGGCTATATATTAACCTTAAGACTCTGCCCAACACACATGATTCAAATAGCGCTATGAAATTATTTAATGAAAGATATACCACCACATGGTAAAAGTTCTCCGTGTGCAGGCATAGATCACTTTGGGGCAGGAATGAGGATGGCCAATTCTCTATTAGTAAGGTATGGAGGAAATCTTAGAATAAAGCCTCAAGTGGTACAACTAACTCTGTAAAGAAACAGTACCTAGCAAGATATCTGGGAAGTTATGCTGTATATTTTAGAGCACAACTCAAAAAGAGGAAATGAAAATTCCTTTCCACACCTGATCCTTAGAGAGATCTTGAACCATTTTTCATGGTTATTACAAGTAATTTTTTTAAAAAATATTACCAAGCTCCAACTAGCAATGCATTTGGAAAAAGACCTTGACCAAAAGGGGGAAATATTAAATACAAATGAGTTTTTATAGGTAAGAGATGTCAAAGTGACTCAGGAAGTCATTCCAGAGGTTACCCTTATACACGTCTTAGGAGGATCTCACTGACTGCCGCAGTAAACTGTGCCTCAAGCAGGGGGTTTCCTGAGGGCTCTAGAGACATCTGTACACTATAGGCAGGGCAGACAACCCCAGGAATTCGGCACCCTGTCAGTGGGCCTTACCTTGGAATACGTGATAACCTATCCTCCCAATGTATTAGAGTTGGACCCATTTATAATTTTCCTACACATGGTTTTTATGCCCCTTTTTATGTGAACCTTTAATAAGCACTATACCCGTTAAATATGTGTCCCAGAGACTGAAATCTTCCAGCTATTCATGTTCCAGTTGAGCCCTGAATCTCAGCAGAGTTGCAGCCAACACCTACCCTCCAATTCATCAGACTCACCCAGGACAACTAACAAAAGGATGATGATGGACAACGTCCATCCCAAAAAACAGTATCTACAACTGCAAGCAAGACAGTTCCACCAGTCTGCCCCATAGGATCTAAGCTCCCTCTCAATCAGAAGCAGAGTGGGCATCACCATCTCAAAATCCTCAAGACTGAGGAATGAACGAACTAAGGGGGGATTGCAACAATGGTCTGAAGAGTATTATTCTAGTAATGGAAGAACTTGTAACATTGATATAAAGGCAGTGGTCACCAGAGGTTCTGAGGGGAGGGAGAGGGAAGAAAAGGTGTAACATGGGAGCATTTTGGGACATTGGAATTGTTCTGCATGACACTGTAATGAAGATACAGGCCATTAAACATTTTATCAAAACATATAAAATTGTGTGGTACAAAGTGTAAACTGTAATGTAAACTATAGACCATGGTTAGTAGCAATACTTCAATATGTGTTTCAACAATGGTAACAAATGTACCACACTAATCAAAGTTGTTAATGGAGAAAAGTGTGGGAGGCAGAGGGGGTGAGGTATATGGGACTCCCCTACATTTTGAAGTAACATTTATGTAATCTAAAGCTTCTTTAAAAATAATAAAAAATAAAAATAAAACAGAGACTATATCCTTAGCTGTATATATGCAAATATCACTACACACCCATATTATGACATGTTATAAAAACTATTAACAACCATGAATATACTATCCAATTTTAAAATTAGAAAAAAATAATAAACCTTTCACAAACTTACACGGCATTCTTGCACAAGCACCATGCCAATAAAGAGGCAACCATATCATTTTTCCTAAGATCGTTCCATTATCTTACTGAATCCTGTAATCTGTCCTATTAGAATACTTTTCTGAATTTCTTTCTCTTTTAAAAAATGCAGAAATTATTTTTATTTCCAGTACTAGTTTCATAGGTAGTCTGTCAAATAGTTCCTGGATTTTACCCAGAAGAACTTACTAAACTCTTGTCTATCCAAAAATGACATTAAGACCGCTTAACATAAACTCACTGTAGAAATACATCCCAAAACAAGATAGCTGAACACAAGCCTTTCTTTTCAAATCAAATGGTTCCTTTATCCAAAAGCAGATGATACCAAAATACATTTTTTAGCTACAACATTGTACACAGGATGTGAAAACTTTAGAGTCTACTAGCATAAGGAATGGCAAAATTCTTTGCAATTAAGTTACTGAATCCTCAACTTCCAGCAATATGCTTGCCTCCTTATCTTTATGAATGCTCCATAACCATACAATTCAAAGCTTCACTTGGACTAGAATCTCTTCATTATTCAACTTTGCATGCCCTGACCCCCACACAGGATTGACACAATAAAGTTTGTCATAACTAAGCTAAACTCCAAGAAATGAGCTTCGTACTCTATCAGTCCCAACGCAAAACTGTAAAGAGATGAAGCCATTTTCTTAAGAGTCTAAGAATAAAAAGGCACTAAATGAGAATAAAGCCCAAGACATTTATATTATATTATAATCCCTTACCATTTAATTCAGAATCATGTACTAAAGCTGCAGCAATAAGCATGCAAAGAACTGAAGGCATGGATTCTACAGTTCTCCTTACTGTCAACAAGCTTAAATATTATAAAGAATCCTTCAATTTTAAATTTATACCAACATTTCTGAAAAATGTCCCTACTCTCACCTCCAAACAAAACCACACAAAGAAAAAGGCTTTCAAATGAGACCTGAATATAAATTGGCTCTAATTCATCAAAGTTCCTAAAATTTTATACATAATTTGTGATTGTACTTATACTCATTTTCTATGGAAAGAATGCAATCTGTCTTCCCTCAGATTCTCAGAAAGGTAAATAACTCAAAAAACCTTAAAAACCACTTATCTAGCATATCAAAAATACCCCATTTTCCAGAGGATACAGTTAAATTGACTCAGTTCAGCCATTCTTCCCTTACATTCATTGAGGGGCTCCTTACTAATTTGTTCCTTGAAGAATTCCTTCAGCCCAGCCAAAAAGTTTCAATAAAGCACATATATCAACAATTCTCAGTTCCCAAAAACAGTTTACTCACAAATGCCAAAAGCAAAGTGCAAAAAGAAGGCACACACTATCACAAACTGCCTACTCTCCTAGATATTCTTGTACCCTTCCATATTAAATTTTCTAGAAGACCTAAATTTCCTCCAAACTCAACAGACTTTTAAAGGAAGGTTTTCCAGTTTCAATTCCACACTGACTTGCCTGCCCGAGTCTACTTAACACATATCATCACCAAGAGGAACCCTTCACACATGCATCCAGGCTATTTAAACAGGTCACCCTCCTTATTCTAACCCCAAGCTGGGACCACTTATTGAGCAGGCATTCAACAGATATTTGTTGAATGAATGAAAGACTGATTCTTCTATAAATTCAAAGTTGAACTATCTGGGGAGCAGATGTAGCTCACTGGTTGAGCGCCTGCTTCCTATGTACAAGGTCCCTAAAAAAAAAAAGTCAAACTATCAGCCTCCATGCAGCTGCTCTGGTAAAAGTTAAGCTGTGAGATACTCCCCCCTCTCAAACACAAACGCTAAATTGTCAGAAATGCCCTGATTCCTCCATAAACACAAAATAATATAGTGATGGATACCCATTTTATAAAGGTCAGTCTGACAAGGACAACCTACTTTCCTCACAGATGTCTGACAAAATTGATCTCTCCCAAATATAACCCAACTAAGTCACATATGCCCTTATCTTTCCAATACACTCAGATGTGCCTGACAAAGACCTCCTGAGCAACCATGGTATGATGAATGTAGTACAGGACTAGAAGTCAAAAAACTTGAGTTCTAGACTTAACTTTGTCACCAACTTAACATAGAACCTTGGAAAAGTCAGTATCTCTTTATACTCAATTTCCTCTTGTAAAATAGTGGGAAACATCTATTTTACCACTTTCACAGAGATTTAGTGTCATGAAGAAACTGTAAAAATATAAAAGCTTTACTATTAAGTGTTACTATAAACCCAAGTCCACAAAAAAAGGTCACCGATTCCATATACCCTCATAGCAATTATTCTGTTAAAGGCATCCTGGACCCTCACATTTACACAATTCAGAGGCCCAAATTATTCGTAAGACCACAACTGGTCTTATGACTTTAGCTATGCCAAGTTTCTCCCTTCCCTGACTCCATACATACAGACTATATTGTTTGGAATACAACCATTACATCTCTTTTGTAACAAGTAATAGGTGCTTCCAATTCCTAAAATATTTACACACACATATCAACCTGCAGAGAATATCCCAACATTTATTTTAAAAATAAGCTAACTTGTAAGAGGAACTCTTAATATACATATATAGATACGGGCAAGCCCTTCAGGAACACTTTTCATCACACACAAACACTGTCACTATACACCAACAGACCATCTGTCTTCTAGACCAAAAACATCTCTTTCCATGTACAAAGCTAGCCAGTAACATTTATTAAGCTATTACACTGAGATCATTGTCATTCCTACATACAATTTAACGTGCCAGGGATACCATAGACCTTATCATACAGGTAAACTATGTCCTGAAAATCATCCTCCCTGCTCCTCTTATGCCTTAAACAGACATAAACCAGGTACGGAAGATGCTCCAATCATGCCTACACACACAAACTAACCTGTCAGGGGCAAAGCTGACTCCGCCTCCACTGGCTTACTTTCCGGCCCCCTCCCCCAAGCCAGAAGCTGGCCTGTCAGGGACAACCCTTCACTCCCGCCTGGAGGGACTTCCCGGTAAGCTCAGGATCCCCTTTCCTACTCTCCCCTCCCCCATCCTTACCACCGCTCTCCCGGAGGTCCTGGTCCGGGAGATGACAGTAGGTCCCAGGAAGCCAAGGCTTGAGGCGCTGAGCGAGTACTTAGGCCCAAAGGCCTCTCCAGCCCTTCTACTCACCGTGTCAGAGGCCGAGGCCGAAAGAGATGAGCGTGCAAGAAGGTGGGGAAGAGGGGGCGGCCGCCACCAGGTTCCTCCGCTTCCCTAGGTCCACAGCGAATCCCTCCCGCTTGTCAGGAGGCGGCCGGCGGATGAGCGGACTGGCGGAAATGCGAGAGGGGAAAAGGGGAAGGCGTGGGGCTAAGGGGAAGAAACTGAGGGGAGGCGGGTCCCACGACCAAGACGGCGATCGTCTCCCCCTCCGCAAAGCGAACCCAAAATGGCGGCGGGAGCGGCGGCGGCGGCAGAGCGGCGGCGGCGGCAGCAGCTCCTCCAAGGGAGGGAACGAAGGACGCCTCGTGTCGTCCCCCCCCCCCGCACCTCCCACTCCTCCCTCCTTGCGTTTTCCCCCTCCGCTCCCCCTTCACCCGACTCGGGCCGCGGAGCGCGCACGCCCGCCCGCACGCGCCTGAGTGTATCTGGGCTCCTTGCTCGCCGCTCCCACCAACCACCACCTTCGGCCGCCACGCGCGCCTGCCAGCTAGTACGCTCTAGCTCAGGGGCGCCTTCTCGTCTGTTCCCCCACAACCCCTAGGTCCCTGTCAAGTCGGCTCCGGCGCGGGCCCTCACGCGTACCTTCAGCAGCGCGAGCCCAAGCCTCCTCCTCCACCTCCTCTTCTTTCCTCCCCCTTCCCCGCCCCCACTGCCTCCAACCGCCGCCACGGCCGCCGCCGCCGCCTCCGGCCCCCCCACCCCACCCTCTACCCCTCGCGCGTGCGCCTCCCACAATCCCCACCGTGGGACTGTTCCATTCCTGTCGGCTGCAGGGACAGGGAGAAACGGACAGAAGGTGAGCAGTGCCTGCCATTAGGACTGGAATTACTCTGTCGGTGAGCAGAGACCTACATTTCCCCACCTCCCTGGGCTCGTAGCCGCGCACGGTGGCTAGCTTCCCGTTTCCTCCTCGGGATTGCGGTGAGCGGGTCGGCGCGGCCCGCGCCCCTCCACTGGCAGGGGGTTGGAGGCCGCGGCGGCTGCGCGTAGAGTAGCCTGCCGTCGTGGGGCCAGACCTTTCTTCGCTCTTTCGGGATCAGCGCTGTGGGGCGGCCGCTGACGGGGTCTGTAGTTTGCCGCGTTTGGAGAACCGGTCCACGACTCACGGTGAGGGAACCGACCGGCCGGGCATGATTACACCGATAAGGGAAAGGAGCGAGACTCCGAACCTCTTAAGAGGTAAGGAGTGAGGCCAGTAGGGTCGGCGCCGCTCCTAAAGGGCTTCCTCCCGGGCCCTGGGGTACCGACCTGGGGCCCAGGGAAAAACCGGCATGATGGTCTATGCCAAGTCACTGCCTTTTTGTTTTTGTTTTGTTTGAAACCAGCTTAGATTTCAAGAATTTTATATTACTGCCTACATGTTTTCTGTGCACTTCATTCACTCCTCATGTATGTTAAATATTTAACCTCTTTACACAGCCTGATGATAGAAGGTAAAGGAGCTGTATTTTTCTCGTTCAGTTCTGGATTCGATCTCCCATGTCTTGTATAACCATCAGCAAATTATTTTTCTTAGTTCCTTATCAACAAGAAACCAAAAACTGGATGACAAAAAAAAAAAGTTAATTCCGCCTTCAGGGTTGGTGTGTAAAATAATAACAATATGTAAAATAGAATTAGCTTCTAGGCACAGTTCATGTTGGTTAGATTGTGGGTGTAGTTGTAATCTGTGTTCTATCCTTCGAAAATCGTTGATAAGACTATGCAAACCTAGGCCTATCAGATTCCTGTGGCTGCTAAACTCTTGTGATCATTAAATTCAGAACTATAGGCCGCTAAAATATACAGATATTCCCAAAATTTATCTAATCTAGCTCCATTCCTGTCGGCTTCAGTGGCAGGGGAGAAAAGGGTAAAGCAGAATGAAGTGAGGGATCTACTTGGGATTGCCTTTCACATCTATGGACCTCCTAGGAATCCAGAGAATAGTTTGAAAATCACTGCACCTGTTTGCCCTCAAAGGCCAGTTCAAGCTCTAAAGCTGAAGTGGGTACTCCTAAATTTCTCCTTTAGCATATTTCAAAGTATGGATCAGGGCTTTGGTTGGTTGGTTTGGTTTTTGGTTTTTGTTTTAAAATAAAGAGGAAATCACCCTTAATTACTCAACGTATGTTTGATTTTCCTAACAAAGTCTTATGTCCCAACTCTTTCATGGAGGCCACTTAAGTTTACATTGATCTCTCAATTGTTTCATGTATACAAGTGTATTAGTTTACCAGCATTTTTTATTTGAGGCAGAGACCTTGTCTTAGAAGGTCTTTTACATTCTTTCATAGCATCTAGTGCAGAGCAAGTCATGGAAATAGTGAAATGAATGTTAAATGCTTGAAATACCATAAGGGAAAGAGAGTTAACATTTGTGGAATACCATTCCCAGAGTATTACATATGTTCCTGTTTAATCTTCATTATAAACAACAGTTTGAGATAATCTTAACCTCATTTTACAGACAAGAAGCCTGAGGCTCTGGGAAATTAACTTGATCTGTAGAGTTTATTTTGTCTCTTTTAAAAACCTAACTTTTTTCACTATACCACATTGCCTTCATAATAGATTTCTCATCAGCAGCATAATTGCATGTACTATAAAAATGTAAGACTTTTTAAAATATCGCTATTATTGAAACATATTCATAGACCATACAGTCCATCTAAAGTGTACAATCAATGACATTTGGTATAACAGAGTTGTGCATTCATCATTGCCATCAATATTAGAGCCTTTTCATTATTCCAGAAAGAAAAACCCCCTACCCATTAGTAGTCACTACCTAGTTCCTCTATTCTTCCGCTGCCATACATAACTGCTAATCTATCTCCATCTCTATAAATTTTATATTTACATTTTGTATAGACAGTCTAACAATATGTAGTACTTTTCATCTAGTTTCTTGCACTTAGCATACTAAGAAGAAACACTTTTAATGGAATTCTGCCACATCAATATGTAAAGAAAGTTACTACTGACCTCTGCCTTCAAGTTCCTTTTTGGCAACTGCACCGATTTGTAAATTGTCAGCAAAGTATAGGCAAATAAAATACTATTCTGTTTTGTTTTTTTTTTATGTCTAGAGCCTACTAGAGATTAAAAGTGTTCCGTAAAATGATCTCATTGAATGATTGAACCCTAAATTATTTGAACCAGGGGAGGTGTGGAAGGCAGAATAATGGCCTTCCAAAGATGTCTACCTCTTAATCCCCAAAACCTATTAATATATTATGTTACATAGCAAGAGAAAATTAAGGTTGCAAATGGACTTCGTGTTGCTAATCATTTGACTTGAAAATAGGGAGATTATCCTGGATTATCTGTGTAGGCCCAAAGTAATATATAAATATATTTATATGGTCTTAAAAAATCTTAGAAGAGGCCATTTCATGATGATACAATGTGAGAAGGATTCCACAGACTATTAGTGGCTTTTGAAGGTAAAGGGGACCGTAAACCAAGGAATGCAGGTAGCGGCTATAAACTGTAAAGGGCAAGAAAACAGGTTCTCCCCTAGAGCCTGCAGAAGCAACATACCCCACTGACACTTTGATTTTAGCCCACTGAGACACATTTTGGACTTCTGAACTACACATTTGTAAGATAAATTTGTATTGTTTTATACCACTAAATTTGTGGTAATTTGTTATAGCAGCAATAGGAAAGGAATACAGAAGGCAAATCATGGCCAACCTCCAAAGAAGTCTGCCTTGGATTGTGGTTTTGTGTCTTAATTTAAATGAGGGTGTGGTTTAACTAAGACTTTTTCTTCAAAGTAATAGATACTCAACAGAGCTACCTAGATTTCCACTATTTCCCTCCTGCTCTGCTTCTCCTGGCATCAATCCTCAAGCTGTAACTAGACAGTTGGACTTTATGAAAATGCTTTAGAGCAGTAGTCTTACCTGAACTACCCTCAGATTTCCCCACTAGCGTAGAAATAATCAAACATTTATTTCATGGTCTTTCCTTGCTGGGATATTGTCTACATGTAGATAAACAGGAAAAGCTTTTTATTTTAAACTTTTGAAAATAAATGTAAAACTTGGTTGCATTGTTTGTGGAGGCTCAAACTTGTGAAGATTAAATACCATAATTTTTCATTTGGATTCTGAAAAGAAAGCTGGCTTTCCATTTCCTTTTAAAAAGACTTGTAAATCTAATTGTCTAATGAGATCTATATGAAGTTAACTATGTCTGTATGCCCTTCTCCTACAAAATATTGTATAACTAGTATGCTTGTAGTAAGTGCCACCATCTTTGTAATCTAATGAAATTGTGAATCACCCATTTGTATCTTTTTTTAATATATATTTTTTATAAGAGAAGTGAACTTACAAAACAATCGTACATAATGTACAGAATTCCTATACAACACCTTTCCACCAACACCTTGCATTGTTGTGGAACATTTGTACAGATTATGAAAGAACATCATTAGACTGTTTCCACTAACTATAGTCCATAGCATGTATTTGGTATATTTTTCCACCACCACCACCCCCCCCGCCCCATTATTAACACCATGTATTAGTATTGTACATTTGTTAGAGTTCATGAGAGAAGACTCATTTGTACTTTTGGCCATAGTCCATCTTCCACCTCATGGTTCACTGTGTTATACAGTCCCGTGCCTTGTACAATCTATCTAGCCACACTCAGTGGCTCTCACTTCCATCACAGAATTGTGCCATCATTGCTCCAGTAAATTTTTAAACATTTTCCTTAATCCAAAAGAAAAGTCATGGGTAGATAGGCATAAGAGCCCATAAATAATTTTTCATTTAATAAGGGAAGAATCTTGAAATTTTTGTTTGGGTACCAAGATTTTAAACTCATACTTCGGGTGATGGCCCTTCCGCAGAGTAGAAATATACACTCCAGACAGACTGCCTAGGTTCAAAGTTCAGCTGTTCTACTTGGTAGCTGTATAAGTTTGGGTAGAGACTTAATAGTAATAATATTTATAAGTCATTTAATTCTTATAACAATATTCTGATTTTAGATACTACCATTATCCCCATTTTTCAAACGAAAGAACAAATATACAAAGTTTAAGTAACTTGCTCAAAGTCACTCAACTATTAAGTAAGAGAGCTTGGGTTTCAAATCCTAAAAGTTAGATTCCAAAGTCCATGCTTTTAATGATTCAGTCATTCTTGCCTCTTGTGTCCTTGTTTGTAAAAATAGAGATAATAATGGTACCTACTTCATAGAGTTGTTGTGAAGATAAAGTGAGTTAATTCACCTAAAGCACTTAGAACAGTGCCAGGCACATAGAAAGTGCTAAGTAAATGCAAGCTATTGCCATCACAATTACTTGAGTTCTTTGGAGCCTTAGGTTTCCTCCAATGTGCTTTAGGAGCTAGAGGAACAGAACAGAGAAGCTGGAGTCGACATTCCCTACACCTGCCTTTACCAAAACAATTCTTTTATCGGTTTCGTATATTGCTATTACAAATTTCTGTTAACTTGGTAGAAATTCCATTACCAAAAAAAGATTGGTAACAGAAAACACTGCTCTAGTTTAATGCCTTTTTTTTACAGATGGAAAACATGGGCTTAGAGAGAAAAGGAACTTTTACAAGCTTAAAGCAATTGAATGTCAGACCCCAGCCTAGATCCCAGGTCTTTGACTCTGATAGAGAATATAATTTTTTCCTGTAGAGAATGTTACATTGAAGGTACTCATCTGAGAAACCAAGGAATTTATCGAGCATTCCTGAGATAGATTTAGATGCTAGGGTTAGGGGCCCACTACTTTAGTTATTTTTCGCTAAGTCTTTATCTTTATGCATCTACACTTCAGAACCATAATTTAAATGTAGAGTTGGATTGAAACCAATATGTAATTCTAGGATATTATCCCTGGGCATGGGAGTATAAATAATGTGGCTATTGTGAGGCCTTTGGGACCTCTCAGATATTTCAACAACCCTAGAGCCCAATGCTAAATTCTTTTTGTTGAGTGATGTCATAATATTGTCTAGTCTAGGAAGTAATCACAGTCCCTTCCATTTCCTTCTTTGCTTCCTCCATTGGAAGAGGCAGTGTAGTTGCAGCGTCACTTTTGCTCTTATCCGAAATGGAGACTAGTAGCATATTGTTTCTAGCAAAAATACTAGGTACAAAACTGAGAGCTGGGGGAAGTTTGCATTGTTGAAGTCTGTCATAATACTAACTGAATTACAAATGCAATGAAATTAGTCTCCATCAAACAAATTTTTCCTGTGGGACTCAGGATTCAGAAAAGGGATTCCTAACCGTGGCACTGTTGATAGTAATTCATTCTTTTAGCTGACACTCTTGTGCATTGAAGGATGTTTAATAGCATTCCAGGCCTAGATATCAGTAGCAACCCACCACTGGTCGTGACCACCAAAAGTTCCTTCAGACATTGCCAAATACCCACTGAGGGACAAAATCACCCCCAATTAAGAACCATTAATTTAGAAAAAGAATCAGTTATCAGTCTGGTTTCCGTTTAAAATTTTAAAAAAATAATGGCAAACTAATATAGCGTTTTTAGAATTCCTAGAATGGTAGATCAAAATAATGTCATTAGTGTATCATGTCTTTGTTAAAGTAGGGCAGTTGTTAGTTTCTCATTGTGGCTTTTTGGAGAAATGCATACTGAATGTTTATTGGCTACCCAAAGAGTACTTATTAAATAAATGACTGGAAACACCCTTGCGCACTGACATCCATGCCATGGTTCTCACTCTTGGCTGCACGGTGTAATCAGCTGAGGAGCTTAAAAAAAAATCCTGATGTCTGAGTCCCATTACCAGAGATAGCGATTTAATTGGTCTAAGGTAGAGTCTGGGTATCAAAATGTTTAAACTATACCCAGAGGATTCTAATATTCAGCCAAGGTTAAGCACCACCAACCTAGGACTGTGCTGTAGAATTATTCAGGTAACCTTGTCCTTTTACACAATTGTATTGATCATTTGGATGAGATCATTGAGGACATGTTTTTCAAATTTATACTTTTTGCAGAGCTGGAAGACTAGGTAATAAGTTGTTGATAGATTTAGAGAAACAGAAAGATCACCATATTTGCGATCCTAGATTGGATCCTGTAATAGAAAGAACACATTAATGTGCAAAACCTGAAATAAAATCTGAATAAAGTTTATAGTTTAGTTAGTAGTATTGTGCCAAGGTTAACTTCTTAATTTTGATAAGTTTATTATGCTTATGTAAGATGTTAACATTAGGGGAAACAGGATGACAGGTATATATCACTACCTGTACAAGTCCTCTATGAAAAGTCTAAAATTATTTCAAAATAAAAAGTAAAAAAATTACAAAAGGCTACCATTGCAACTACTTATTTGTGTGACTGAATATTTTTTTCTTCATTTTTTAATGTTATTTTGTACATTTAATAATTGAAAATATAAACAATTAAAAACTAAAAAGAAAACACAGTTGAATAAAAACATGTAATTTCTCAATTAAGGGAAGCGGCTGTGGCTCAATCAGTTGGGCTCCCGTTTACCATATGGGAGGCCCCGGGTTTGGTTCCCGGGCCTCCTGGTGAGGGCAGGCCCGCCCACACGGCGTGGCTGGCTGACCCAGCGAGCACAAGCAGCAAGGGGAGGATAAGTGAATAAATAAATAAAAACTTAAAAAAAATAATAATAATTTCTCAATTAAATGTACTGGATACAAAATGTATGTACAAAATGAAGTTTAAAAAAATGTACTGGATACGTATACATTTTTTTTGAATCATATAATATGTTATACAATATATTTGGTTCATAATAATGCAATCATACAGTATTTGTCATTTTGTGTCTGGCTTGCTTCACTCAACATAATGTCCTCCAGGTTCATCCATGTTGTCATATCCTTTACAACTTCATTTCTTCTTACAGCTGCATAAAATTTCATCATGTGAATAGACCACAGTTTGTTTATCCATTCATCTGTTCATGGACACCTGGGTGGTATCCAACTTTTGACAATTGTGAATAATGTCACTAAAAACATCGGTGTGCAGATGTCTGTTCGTGTCACTGCTCTCAGTTCTTCTAGGTATATACCCAGTAGTGGTATTGCCAGGCCACGTGGCAAGTCTATATTCAACTTCTTTAGGAACTGCCAAGCAGTCCTCCACAGTGGCTGTACCATTCTGCATTCCCACCAACAGTGAAGAAGTGTTCCTACCTCTCCACATCCTCTCCAACACTTGTAGTTCTCTATTTAATAGTGGCCATTCTGATAGGTGTGAAATGATAACTCATTGTAATTTTGATTTGTTTTTCCTTAATCATTAGTGATGTTGAGCATTTCTTCATGTGTTTTTTTGTGTTTTTTTTTTTCTATTTGTATTTCTTCTTTGGACAAATGTCTATTCAAGTCTTTTGTCCATCTTTTAATTGGGTCATTTCTCTTTTTATTGCTGAGTTGTAACATCTCTTTATATATCCTAGATATTAAACCTTTATTGGATATGTGATATCCAAATATTTTTTCCCATTGAGTTGGCTTCCTTTTCACCCTTTTGACAAAGTCCTGTGAGGTGCAAAAGTGTTTAATTTTGAGGAGATCCCATTTATCTATTTTTTCTTTTGTTGCACATGCTTTGGGTGTAAGGTCCAAGAAACTGCCACCTACTACAAGGTCTTGAAGATGTTTCCCTACATTTTCTTCTAGTAGTTTTATGGTCCTGGCTTTTCTATTTAGGTCTTTGATCACTTATGAGTTGATTCTTGTATATGGGAGTGAGATAGGGGTCCTCTTTCATGCTTTTGGTTATATATATCCAGTTGTCCCAGCACCATTTGTTGAAGAGACTGTTTTGTCCCATTAACATTAACTTGGTAGGTTTGTCAAAAACCAGTTGACTGTATAGATGAGAGTTTAT
The DNA here is from genome assembly GCA_026826555.1 of Tolypeutes matacus. NCBI lineage: Eukaryota > Metazoa > Chordata > Mammalia > Cingulata > Chlamyphoridae > Tolypeutes > Tolypeutes matacus. The sequence continues at coordinate 3,367,530 of JAKSZT010054308.1, forward strand.
TTCTGGGTTCTCAATTCTATTCCACTGATCTATGTGTCTATCTTTATGCCAGTACCATGCTGTTTTGACCACTGTAGCGTTTGTAATATGTTTCAAGGTCAGGCAGTGAAATTCCTCCCATGTCGCTCTTCTTTTTTAGAATGCTTTTGGCTATTCGGGTGCACTTACCCTTCCAGATGAATTTGGTAATTGCCTTCTCTAATTCTATAAAGTAAACTGTTGTGATTTTGATTGGTATTGCATCTGTAAATCAATTTGGGTAAGATTGACATCTTCACAATATTTATTCTTCTAATCCATGAACTCAGAATGGCTTTCTATTTGTTTAAGTCTCTTTAAATTTCTTTTAGCATTCTTTTGTAGTTTTCTGTACTTCTTTGGTTAAATTAATTCCTAGGTATTTGAGTCTTTTTGTTGCTACTGAAAATGGAATTTTTCCCCTAATTTCCTCCTCAGATTGTTCAGTACTAGTTTACAAAAACATTACTGATTTTTGCATGTTGAGCTTGTATCCTGCCACTTTGCTGAACTCATATATTAGTTCAGGTAGCTTTTTGTGTATACTTTAGGATTTTCTTTTTTTTTTTTTAAGATTTTATTTATTTATTCATTTATCCCCCCCTTGCTGCTTGTGCTCGCTGGGTCAGCTCACCACGCCGTGCAGGCGGGCTTGCCTTCACCAGGAGGCCCCGGGAACCGAACCCGGAGCCTCCCATATGGTAAACGGGAGCCCCACTGATTAAGCCACAGCCGCTTCCCTAGGATTTTCTAAGTACAGGTTCATGTCATCCACAAAAAGTAAGAGTTTTACTTCCTCTTTTCCTATTTGGATGCCTTTAATTTTTTTTTTTTTTTCCCTTGTCTAATTGCCCTAGCTAGTCTAGTACAATATTGAATAACAATGGTGACAGTGGCCATCCTTGTCTTGTTCGTTATCTTAGGGGGAAAGCTTTCAACCTTTCCTGGTTTAATATGATGTTGGCTGTGGGTTTTTCATATATGCCTTTTATCATATTGAGGAATTTTCCTTTTATTCCTATCTTTTGAAGTGTTTTATCAAAAAAGGATGCTGGATTTTGTCAAATGCCTTTTCTGCATGAATTGAGATGATCATGTGTTTTTCTTTTCCTTCAGTTTGTTAATGTGGTATATTACATTGATTGATTTTCTTATGTTGAACCAGCCTTGCATACCAGGAATAAATCCCACTTGGTCGTGATGTATAAGTCTTTTGATATGCTGTTGGATTCGATTTGCAAGTATTTTGTTGAGAATTTTTGTGTCTATGTTCATTAGAGAGATTGGTCTGCAATTTTCTTGTAGTATCTTTATCTGGCTTTAGTATTAGGGTGATGTTGGCTTCATAAAATGTGTTGGGTAATTTTCCCTCCTCTTCAGTTTTTTTTGAAAGAGTTTAAACAGGATTCGTGTTAATTCTTTTTGAAATGCTTGGTAGAATTCACCTGTGAAGCCATCTGGTCCTGGACTTTTCTTTGCTGGGAGATTTTTGATGAAGGATTCTGTGGCCATTGGGCAGTTTGATGTAATTATGAATTCCAAAAATATAATTGGATCATGCTTGTAAACTGATCTGTTAATCTGGGCATGGTTAAGTTATGATTAGGGCATTGGCTTGGCCATGTCAGTAGGGCTTTGAGCCCCACCCCTTGGTGGGTGAGGAATCGAATATAAAAGGCACGGCAAAGAACAGAGTAGAAGCAGTCTTTTGAGAAGCAGTTTTGATGTTGTAAAGAAGGCCCCAGGAGAAGAGAAGCAAGCCGTTTTCTTGATCGTCTACAGCTAACCTTGTAGCTGAGGAAAACATGAGCTAAGCCCAGAGAGAAACGCAGCCCTGGGAAGAGAGGAACCCCAGAAGCCTGAACCCTGGCAAACGCTGGCAGCTGTCTTGCTCTAACACGTGGCAATGGACTATGGTGAGAGAAGAAACTTAAGGCTTTATGGCCTGTATCTGTGGACTTCTACACCAAATAAATACCCTTTATAAAAACCAACCCATTTTTGGTATTTCACATTAGCACCCCTTTGGCTGACTAATACAGATTCAATCTCCTTAAATGTGATTGATTTGTTCAGTTCTTATATTTCTTGTAGCATCAGTGTGGGTTGGTTGTGCATTTCTAGGAATTTGTCCATTTCAACTAGGTTGTCTAGTTTGTTGGCATACAGTTTCTCCTAATATCCTCTTATGATTCTTTTTATTTCTGTGATGTCAGTTATAACTTTCCCCCTTTCATTTTTGATTGTATTTATTTGCATCTTCTCTCTCTTTTTCTTTGTTAGTCTAGCTAGGGGGTTGTCAATTTTATTGATCTTCTCAAAGAAACAGCTTTTGGTTTTGTTGATTTTCTCTCTTGTTTTTTTGTTCTCAATTTCATTTATTCCTGCGCTAATCTTTATTATTTCTTTCCTTTTGCTTGCTTTGGGGTTGGTTTGCTGTTCTTTTTCTAGTTTCTCTAGTTGTTCAGTTAAATCTTTGAGTTTAGCCCCTTCTTTTTTAATATAGGCATTTAGGGCTATAAATTGCCCTCTCAAGACTGCCTTTGCTGTATCCCATAAGTTTTAATAAGTTGTGTTCTCCTTTTCATTTGTCTTAATATATTTACTGATTTCACTTGCAATTACTTCTTTGACCCATTGATTATTTAGGAGTGTGTTGTTCAGCCTCCACACATATGCTAATTTACTTTTTTCTTGTCTATTATTGATTTCCAGTTTCATTCCATTATGATTTGACAAGGTGCTTTTTATAATTTCAGTCTTTTTATGTTTATTGAGAGCTGAATTGTGACCTAACATGTGGTCTATCCTGGAGAAAGATCCATGAGCACTTGAGAAGAATGTATAACCCGCTGTGTTTGGATGCAGTGTTCTGTATATGTCTGTTAGCTCTAACTCGTTTATCATATTGTTCAAGGTTTCTGTTTCCTTGTTGATCTTGTGTCTAGTTGTTCTAATGATGTGAGTAGGTTGTTGAAGACTCCAACGATTATTGTAGAAATGTCTATTTCTCCCTTCAGTTTTCTCAGAGTTGTCTCACATATTTTGGGACACCCTGGTTAGGTACACAGATATTTATGACTGTTATATCTTTCTGGTGGATTGTCCCTTTTATTAATATATAATAACCTTCTATACCTCTTATAACTTTTTTGCATTTAAAGTCTGTGTTTTTTGGCTAAAATCAAGTGTAGTATCTAAAAAAAAAAACAACAACAACAAAAAATAAAGTCTGTGTTTTCCTGATATTAGTATAGCTACCCCTGCTCTTTTTTGGTTACTATTCGCTTGGAGTATCCTTTTCCAACCTTTCATTTTCATCTGGTTTGTATCCCTGGGTCTAAGGTGAGTTTCTTGTAAGCAGCATATGGATGGCTGGTGTTTTTTTATACATTCTGTTAGCCTGTGTATTTTGATTGGGGAGTTGAATCTATTCACATTCAATGATATTACTGTAAATGCACTATTTACTTCCTCCATTTTATTCTTTGGTTTTCATATGTCATACCTTATTTTTGTCTGTCTTTTTACTCTTTTGGCTATCCTTTCTGCTATTCTTTCTTCTATACTCTCCTCCAAGCCTGTCTTCGTGTCTTTTTCTTTCAGGTTCTAAGACTTCCTTTAATATTTCCTGCAAAGCTGGATTCTTTTTTGCAAACTCTCTTAGTTTCTGTTTTTTTTGTGAATATTTTATACTCACCTTCATATCTGAAGGACAGTTTTGCTGGATAAAGAATTCTCGGGGGAGGCGGCTGTGGCTCGGTCAGTGGGGCTCCTGTTTACCATATGGGAGGCCCCGGATTCGGTTCCCGGGGCCCCCTGGTGGGGGCAGGCCCGCCCGCACGGCATGGTTGGCTGACCCGGCGAGCACAAGCAGCAAGGGAGGGATGAATGAATAAATAAATAAAATCTTTAAAAAAAAAAAAAAAAGAATTCTCGGCTGGCAGTTTTTCTCTTTCAGTTTCCTAATTGTCTCATACCACTGTCTTCTCGCCTCCATGGTTTTGAAGAGAAATCTGCACTAAGTCTTACTGGACGTCCCGCTCGTAACATGATGGTTTGCTTCTCCCTTGCTGCTCTGAGAATTTTCTCTTTATCTTTGACATTTGACATTCTGAGTAGTATGTGTCTTGGAGTAGGTGTGTTCAGATTTATTCTGATTGGATTATGGTGTGCTTTTTGGACATTTCTTTTGTGAGCGTTGGGAAATTTTCAGTTATTATTTCCTCAAATTCTCTTTCTGCCCCTTTTCCCTTCTCTTCTCCTTCTGAGAACTCCCATGACACGTATGTTGTTGTGTTTTGTGTTGTCATTCAACTCTCTGAGCCCTGCTCAATTTTTTCCATTTTCTCTCTCTGTTCTTTTCTCTCTTCAATTTTAGCTGTTCTGTCTTCAGTATCACTTATTCTTTCTTCTATCATTTTGAGTTTGCTGTTGTATGCCTCAAATGTGTTTTTGATCTCACCTATTGTGTCTTCCATTCCCATGAGCTCTGTTACTTTCTGGATTTCAGAGTCGTCTTTTCGCTCGCTCAGTGTCTTCTTGATGTCATTTATCTCTTTAAAGCTATTGTTTTTCAACTCATTAATTTGATTTTGGAATTTTGTGTGCATCTCGCTGATTAGTTCTCTCAAATCCTGCATGTCTTCTGGGGCTTTGATATATTCCTTTTCTTGGGCCATGTCTTCTGTTTTCTTAGTATGGCTCGTAGTTTTTTGCTGATATCTAGGCATCTGATTAGGATGTAGTTTACTCAGATGCTCAATCTCTTTCTCTTTTGTAGGAATTTAGTAGCAGGAGGCTGTGTGTTACCACTGCTCTTTGATTCTTAGCTTGTCCTGGATTGTTAGGATTGTCCTGCTGGTTGCTCATAACTGGGCACTGGAGCCAGTAATTGGTTGTAGATTCACTTCCTAGGGCCTTGGGGAGGGAAGCTGTAGAGACCGGAAAAAGCCTCCCGTTATTTTTAATTTTCTTGTGTGCACTTCATTGTTCTGCCAGCAAATGGCACTCTCTGGCAGCTCTCAGTTCAGTGTCTGGTTGGAGTCTATTTGTTGCAAAACAGATGGGATCAATGTGATAGAACTTCCTGTCTGGAGGCTATGAGCCTTGTAATTCATACTTTCTCTGAAATAGTTCTCCAGCCTTCTCTGGCAACCCCTTCCCTTTTTTTGGCTACGAAATATTTCCACTCCCCTCTGAGTCCTCAAAAATCACTCCCTGTTTGTAGAGCAGGAGATTGGGAGGGTTGTTTATCTTTAACCCCTTGCCAGCTCCCAAGGCAAACAATGGTGCAGCCCCACCTGGCCTGGAAGGGCTCCTGGGACACAGCATACCAAATTTGTGGGTCATAAGCAGAGTTCACCTTAGGCTGTGTCCCTCTGTCTCCCCTTTCCTGGGTTGATAGATCCCTCGAGCCCCCTTTGTCTGTAGCTGCAGGCCCAGAGGCCTGAGAATTTTAAAGTATCTTTAGTGTGGGGGGATGGTGTGGGCATCAGCAGCTGCTGATTTCAACTGACAGTTCTGTAGTTGTAATTTCCCTCCTTTGTCCCTATCTCCTCTAGCAGTGTCCAGCCTTTGCCTGGAGTCTTAAACCCTAGAAGATCTTTTTCTAGTCTTTTTCACCCTGTCCTCTAGCTATTTTTCTGGAGCAGAAGAGAGTCCCACATCTTTCTAGTCCACCATCTTCCCGGAAGTCCTCAAGATTTTTAATGTTGTGCAAACAAAATAAGAAACTGAATTTTATTGGATGCTGAGGGTGATATAAAACTGCAATTCTGTTCTATAATTTCTGATATAAAATTTTTGCAAAACAACTTTATAGTTCTCATTGGTTAACTTTATAAGTAAATGTTAAAAATTGTGAACTTATAAAACAATAAAACATCAGTGAAAAATAATCTCAGATTGAAATAAGGTTCAAAATTAATAAATTCATTTTAATATAATTCACTTATTCTTAGCTAAGATCAAGATCAACAAATAGCTGCACAAATTAAGGATTGAGGCCACCTGGGAGGAAATATGATGCAGTGATTAAGAATGTGTGCTCTTAAGTCCAATAACCATGTTTTCAAACAGGCTTTGCCATTTTCTACTGTACCAAGAGTTCCACGTTAGTAAAATGGTGATTCTACAGTCTGTTTCCCACCCCTTGAATTTGGGCTTTCCTAGAATGGACTGAAATAGAATTTAACAGCAGTGTTGTTGTACAGGTTCTGAGCCTAGGTTTCAAGAGGTTTTAAGTATTTCAACCTACCCCCAAACCTACGCCCCCACCCCCATCTCTCTCAAACATTTGCCACTGCTATGAGAACAAGTCCAGATCAGGTAGCTAGAGGATAAGAGACAATATAGAGAAGAATTAACCATCCCAGCTGAGGCCAGCCTAGACCAGCCAACTGAACTCAGATATACGCGGTAGCCCAGGAGATACAACCACACCTGGCCAGAACAACTAACCAGTCAAGCTGTAGCTGTAGACTAGTGAGCAATAATAAATGGTTATTGTTTTAAGCCCCTGAGTTTTGAAGTATTGATACAGTTGATACAGTACCTCAAAGGATGCTATTAAAATTTAACATTAAGCATATAATGTATATAGTCCGTGGTTTTGCACATAGTTAATTGCTACATACTAGCTACTGCTACTGCTGTTGTTTAATACAGTTAAATAGCAACGTTTTTCAGTAGCACCTTTATTAAAATATAATTCACATGCCATAAAATTCACCCTTAAGTATACAATTTAGTAGTTTTTAATATATTTACAATTATGCAACCATCACCATTATCTAATTTTAGAACATTTTTATCACTACAGAAACAATTCTTAGTAGTCACTCCCCATTCCCTCTCATCCCAACCCCTGGCAACTACTAATTTAACTTTCTGTCTCTATAGATTTACCTATTCTGGACATTTCATATAATTGGAATCATACATTATGTGGTCCTTTGTAACAGGTTTCTTTCACTAGGTTTCAGGGTTCGTCCGTGTTGTAGCATGTATCAGGACTCATTCTTTTTTTTTTTTGCCAAATAATATTGCGTTGTATATATATATATATATACCACATTGTGTTTAACCATTCTTCAATGGATGGACTTTTTGGCTGTTATGAATAATGCTTTGTGGACATATGTTTATATTTCTCTTGGGTATATAACTAGTGTAGATTTGCTAGGTCATATAGTAAACTTTTCAGGAACTGCCAAACTATTTTCCAGAATGGTTGTACATTGTGAGCCCTTTTGCTCAGGAGTGACAAGTTGCTAATACACAGAAGAGATGGGTGATATTTCTTACTTCTCGTAATACATGTTTCTATATGTTAATTAATTGTAGGGTAGATGTTAAGGTACCAGAATTGGTAAATGTGTACCGGGTCTTTTTTTTTTTTTTTTACCGAGAGGTACCGGGGATCGAACCCCGGTCTCTCCATATGGTAGACGGACGCCGAACCTCTTGAGCCACATCCGTTTCCCAGTACCGGGTCCTTTTGCAATAAAACTGGTTATGACTTGCAGGGAAGGCTCCAAGCCCCCACGTGGATTTTTTTATATCTCCTTCCCCCTCATTATTTGTGCTCGCTGTCTGCTCTCTTTGTCCATACATTGTGCGTTCTCTGTGTCTGCTCATCTTCTCTTTAGGAGGCACTGGGAACCGAACCCAGGACCTCTCATGTGGGAGATAGGAACCTCAACTGTTTTTTTGTTTTTTGTTTTTTTTTTTACAGAACCTCAACTGTTGAGCCACCTCCGCTCCCTGCTCTATTGTGTCTCTCATTGTGTTTCCTCTTTATGTCTCCTTGTTGCATCATCTTGTTGCGTCAGCTTACTGCGCCAGTCGTTCCGGTCAACTTGCTTTCTTGCTCGTCTTCTCTAGGAGGCACCAGGAACCAAACCCGGGACCTCCGATGTGGTAGGCAGGTACCCAAATGCTAGAGCCACATCTGCTTCCCACCCCCTCCAGGTGGATTTTACAATCCACCAGCAATGTATGAGGTTTACAGTTTCTTCACATCCTCCCCAACACTGGGTACTGTCTGTCTTTTGCTTTTAGCCATCCTAGCAGGTATGAAGTGGTATCTCATTGTAGTCTTGATTTGTATTTCCCAATTGACTACTGAAAATAAGCATCTTTTCATATGTTTTTGGACATTTCCCTATCTTCTTTAGAGCAATATCTGTTCAGATTCTTTGTCCATTTTTTAATGGGGTTATTTGTCTTTCTATGGTTGAGTTGTAAGAGATCTTTATATAGGATAGATACAAGTTCTTTATCAGATACATGACTTGCAAATATTTTCTCCCATTCTGTGGGTTGTCTTTCACTTTTCTTGATGGTGTCTTTGAAGCACAAAAGTTTTTAATTTTCGAGAAGTCTATTACATCTGTTTTCTCATTTGTCACCCATGCTTTTGGCCTTTTATTTTAGGAACCATTGTCTGACCCAAGGTCAGAAGGATTTACTTCTATATTTACTTTTTTTTTTTTTTTCCTTATTTCTTCCCTACTCATTGTTTTGCACTCACTGTCTGCTCTCTGTGTCCACTCACTGTGTGTTCTTCTGTGTGTGCTTGTTTCCTCTTTAGGCAGCACCAGGAACCGAACCTGGGACCTTCCGGAGTGGGAGAGAGGTGCTCAATCTCTTGTGCCACCTCAGCTCCCCGGTCTGCTGCGTCTCTTATTGTCTCACCTCTTTGTCTCTTTTTGTTGCATCATCTTGCTGCACCAGCTCTCTGTGCAGGCCAGCTTGCCGCACAGGCCAGCTTGCCTTCACCAGAAGGCCCGGGAACCAAACCCCTACACTATATGGTAGACGGGAACCCAATCGCTTGAGCCACATCCATTTCCCTATATGTACTTTTAAGAGTTCTATAGTTTTAGCTCTTAAATTTAGGGCTATGATCCATTTTGAGTTAATGTATGGTATGAAGTAAGGGTACTGCTTCATTCTTTTACATGTGGATATCCAGTTGTCCTAGCACCATTTGTTGAAAAGACTATTCATTCACCATTAAATGATTTTGACACTTAATCAAATCAATTGACCATGAATGTAAGGATTTATTTCTGCACTCTAAATTCTATTCCATTGACCTGTAGACATATATCAGACATATATGAATTTTGTAATCAACTCAAAAGTTTGTGCAAAAAAGACTCCTGGGATTTTTATAGGGAGCCACATTTGGTTAAATATATATGTGAGTGTGTGTATTTGTGATTTTAGTAATGTATGTTCTCAGTATGAAATAATGGTGTGATAGAATTACAAAATAGATTCACTCTTAGAAATACAGTACCTAAAATGAGAGAAATGATAGATTATACCAGAAGTATTGAGGGGTAATATAAACACTGCGCTATCTGATGATTGTTTTAAGAAACTGAAGGCATTTTTCAAGAGAAGAAAAAACTTAGAGAACATAACGAACTTTAATATTTGGAAAGTTGTCATGTGGAGGATGATGTGTAAGACCCAAGAGAAAAACTGGGACAGTGAGTGGAAGCTACAAGGAGACATTTCACCTCAGACTATGGAAGAACTTTAAGTAAAAGCTGTTTGAAAACTATATGGACTGCCTTGTGAGTTCCCCATCCCTGGTAATGTTCAATCACTTGATGAGTTGCAGTATGGCCTATGCAGTGGTTAATGGGAAAGATTTTAAGAGTCAGACATCAGTTTGAATTCACAAACTGCTACTTTTAGGCTATATAACTTTGGGTGAGTTATTTAATCTATACCTGTTTTATCTAGGGATAATAATACCTACCTGATAGGGTTATTGTGTGGTAATGCCTATAAATTGCTAATTATAGAGTCTGTTTCTGAAAAATACTCAGTGATTCTTACTAAGATCATTGTAGCATTGATTCAGTTCAGAACTAGCCCTGGACTAGGTTCTTGAACTAGATCAACTTAGCCTTAAGAATCTGTGACTCTCATTATCATTGAAGTCTAACCATATAGTCTTTGGTAAGTCTTTGTACCTTTCTAAATTTGGTAAAGGCTTCTTCTCACTTCTTAGGATACATTTGGAAAATCTAGGAGAAAATGTTTTTTGGTGGTTTTTTGTTTTGTTTTGTTTTGTTTTTTAAGAAAGAGGAATCTAACACTAGCTAGAAAGTTTGATCAGCATAGTGGGAGAATTTTAAATACAATGATAAAGAAATGTCCTTTCCACATACACTTGGGAAAATCTTCCACTGGTATAAAGATTAAATAAACTAGTTGTCTCTGGGATTAGATTGTTTTATCCACATTTAAAACAAAGAATGACTGGGAGTGGAGTCAGTAATCTTTTGCTTCCGAATTCCAGAAATAGGTAGGGTAAGTCTCAGGGTGATGGTAATTTAAACAATATTAGAGAAGTATTTTAATGATATGTTTTGTTTTTGTTTTCTTTTTTATTTTTTTTTTGCTTTCTAGAAGCCTTGAGATAACTATAATTAATCTTTTTTGTTTGCTTGTTTTCTTTTTTTAGTTTTACTTTTATCATTCATCTTTAATTTTTACCGTCACTTTTTTTTTCATGTTTCATTGATTTTTTTTTTCTTTATTTTTAAAGAAGCTTTAGTTTACACAAATGTTATGTTGGAAATACAGAGTTTTCTCATATACCCCATCCCCCCTCTGCCTCCCACACTTCCCCCCATTAACATCTTTTATTAGTGTATTATATTTGTTACAATTGATGGACATATTTTGAAGCATTGCTACTAACCAAGGTCTATAGTTTACATTATGGTTTACTTTTTTTTTTTTTTTAAGGAGGTACCAGGGATTGAACCTAGGACTTTGTACAGGGGAAGCAGGCGCTCAACCACTGAGCTACATTTGCTTCTCTTTGATTTACATTTTGCCCTGCATAATTTTATAGGTTTTGACAAAATGTATAATGGCCTCTTATCTGCCATTGCAGTATCATGCAGAACAATTCTAATGTCCCCAAAATGCTCCATGTTACACCTATTCTTCCCTCTCCCTCCCCTCAGAACCTCTGATGACCACTGTCTATATCAATGTTACAAGTTCTTCTGTTACTAGAATAATAAGTCTACTTCAGTCCACAGTTGCATTCCCCCCTTTTGTTTGTTCAATTTTACCAATTTTTTGGGAAGCGGCTGTGGCTCGATCAGTGGGGCTCCCGTTTGCCATATGGGAGGCCCCGGGTTCGTTTCCCGGGGCCTCCTGGTGAAGGCGGGCCCGCCCGCACGGCGTGGTTGGCTGACCCAGCGAGCACAAGCAGCAAGGGGGGGTTAAATGAATAAATAAATAAAATCTATTTAAAAAAAAATTTTTTTTTTACCAATTTTTAATGCTTCCATTGATTTTCTTTTCTTTATTAGAGAAGTTGTGGGTTTACAGAACAATCATGCATAAAATATAGAATTCCCATACACCACCTCAACACCAACACCTTGCATTGGTGTGGAACTTTTGCTACAATTGATGATGGTACATTTTCATAATTGTACTATTAAAGTCCATGGTTTAACTCAGAGTTCACTGTTTGTATGGCATAGTTCCATGGATTTTTTAAAAATTTTATTCTGTTACCATATATACAATCTAACATTTCTCCTTTTAATCATATTCAGATGTATTTTTCAGTGCTATTGATCATGTTCACAAAGTTGGGCTACTACCATTAGCATCATCCACTACCAAAACATTTCCATTGAGTATCCAAATAGGTATCTCTTACATTTTAAGCCTTAACTTCCCATTCCCTATCCCCACCCCATCCCCTCGTAACCTGTGTTCAAGATTCTGATTATGAATTCGCTTATTCTAACTGTTTCAAATAAGTGAGATCATATAATATTTGTTCTTTTGTGTCTGGCTTATTTCAGTCAACATCCATCAGCCACTTTTTAAAACTTAATTTTATTTATATACATTATATATCCACTGAACATATACTCTGTCTTCCCCCCTTCCCTCATACCCTAGTAACATGTAATCTACTTTCTGTCTCTGTGGGTTTGCTATTTCTAGTAATCTCTTATAAATTACATCACACATTACTTGTCCTTATGTGCCTTGCTTATTTCACTGAGCATAATGTTTCCAAGATTCTTTCACATTGCAGAACTTCATTCTTTCTTACGACTGAATAATATTCCATTGTATGTATGTACCACATTTTGCCTGTCCAATTAAGGACACTTGGGTTGTTTCTACCTTATGGCTTTTATTGTGAATAATGCTGCTGTAAACATTGGTGTAAAAGTATCTTTTTGAGACCCTTTTCTTTGGGTATATACTTATAAGTAGAACTGCTGGGTGACATGGTAATTTATGTTTAACTTTTGGAGGAACCACCATATTGCTTTTCACAGTTGGTACACCATCATACATACCCACCAACAATGCACTAGAGTTCCAGTTTCTCCACGTCCTTTCCAACATTTAATAATATCCATCCTTGTGAGTATGAAGTGGTATCTTGTGGTTTTGATTTGCATTTCCCTAATGGTTAATGATGTTGAGCATCTTTTCATATGTTTATTGGCCTTTTGTATATCTTCTTTGGAAAAATGTCTGTTCAAATCCTTTGCCAATTTTTTAATTGAATTATTTGCCTTCTTGATTTTGCATTGAAAAAGTTCTGTATATATTTTGGATATTAAGCCCTTATCCAATATATGGTTTACAACTATTTTCTTCCATTCTGTTGGTTGTCTTTTCACTTTCTTGATAATATCCTTTGCACAAAAGTTTTTAATTTTGATGGTTAAATTTATCTCGTTTATTTTGTTAATCATGGTTTCAAAGCCATATCTAATGATCCATTACTGAATTCCACATCATGTAGATTTGTCCCTATTTTATCCTCTAAGAGTTTTATGGTTTTAGATCTTATGTTTAGGTCCTTGGTCCATTTTGAGATGATTCTTGTATGTGGTGTGAGATAGGGGTCAAATTCATTCTTTTGCATGTGGATATGCAGTTTTCCCTACACCATTTGTTGAAGAGACTATTCTCTCCCCCCTCCCCCATTGCAGGCACTTAGCACCCTTGTTTGAGATCAGTTACCATAAGCATGTGTCTATTTCTGGGCTTTCAATTCTGTCCCATTGTTCTATCTTTATACCTGTATCACACTTTTTTTTTTTTTTTACCGGGAGGTCCCAGGGATCGAACCCGGGTCCCTCCATATGGGAGACGGACGCCCAACCAGTTGAGCTACATCCGACCCATGTATCACACTCTTTTGATTGCTTTAGCTTTGTAGAACAATTTGAAATCAGGAAGTGTGAGTCTTCCAGCTTTGTTCTTCCTTTACAAAATTGTTTTTGGCTATTCCGGGGCCCCTTACAAGTTCCATGTGAATTTGAGGAGCACTTTTTCCATTTCTCCAAAACAGGCTGCTGGAATTTTGATAGGGATTACATTGAATCTGTAGATTGCTTTGGGCAATATTAACATTAGCAATGTTAACTCTTTCAAGCCATGATCATGGGATGCCTTGCCACTTACCTTGGTCTTCTTTAATTTCTAATGGATTGCTTTGGATGTTCTATACATAAGATCATGTCTTCTGCAAATAGGAATAGCTTCACATTTTCCTTTTCAATTTAGATACATTTTATTTCTTTTTCTTGACTAATGGCCCTGGCTAGAACTTCTAGTACAATATTGAATAGCAGTGGTGAAAGCAGGCATCCTTGTCTTGTTCCTGATCTTAGGGGGAAAGCTTTCATCTTTCACCACTGGGTATGTTGTTTGCTGTGGGTTTTTCATTAATAGACTTTAACATGTTGAAAAAGTTCCCTTCTATTCCTAGTTTTCTGAGTGTTTTGCTTTTTGTTTTTTGTTTTTAATCAAGAAAGGGTGCTGGATTTTGTGAAATGCCTTTTCTACATCTGGTATTATCATGTGTATTATTTGTAATGTGTGTTTGTAAAAATAAAAAATAAACAGTTGAGAGATTCTGAAGGCTACCTCAGAGAGAATGGATTAGAGAGGTTCAAGACTGAAGGTTGGTAGACCACTTGTAATTTGGGTACAAGATGATAGTGACCTGTGAGGATGTTCATTTTTAACAAATGTGCCATAAAAATATAAGGTGTTGGTGGCGGGGCAGTGTGTGGGAATCCTGTATGGTATGCTTCATTGTTCTTTTAAAATTTGGAGAACAGGGGGGGGAAAAAAAAGGTGACAGTGTCCTGGACTGGGAAACTGTATGAGTGTAAGGAACTATAGGGAAAGAAAATTAACAAAATTTTTTTATTGGATATAAAGTAAAAGTTCATTCCCTCGCTGTCCCCCACTGCCATTCCTAAAATCCTTACCCTATCTTCCTTTTCTCCCCATCCCCCTTTTATCATCTGTATTATTTCCTTCCTTCAAATTTTCCACTTAGTCATAGGATTTTTAATCTTGGCTCCAATAATGTTTAGGTATTCCACTGAAAAAGACCTTCGGAGTACCTATGAACTCTCAAAGTATTTATAAACTATTTGTGGGGTTTTTTATGGGGGGGGGGGGTTGCTTGTTTCTGGGAAATGGTCCTTCACTTTTTTTTTTTAAGATTTATTTATTTACTTTATCCATTTTTAAACCCCCCCTTCCCCATTTTGCTGTTTTGTGTCCATTCGTTGTGCAATTCTCTGTGTCTGCTTCCTGCCATCTCTTCTCATCCTCCTCCTCCAGTCTTCACCAGGATTCGATCCTGGAGACCTCTGATGTAGGAGAGAGGTGTTCTGCCACCTGCGCCACCTCGGTTCCTGGTTTTCAGAGAATCTCGTCTTGTCTCTCCCCTGTGTCTCTCTCCTGTTACGTCATCATATTGCTGCATGGCTCCCGGCGCCTGGCGGCTCACCAGCACACAGAGCCTGGCAGCCCATGCGCCTTTATATATATATATATATATATATTTTTTTTTTTTTTTTACTGGGAGGTCCCAGGGATCAAACTGAGGTCCCTCCATATGGCAGACGGACGCTCAACCATTTGAGCCACATCCGCCCCCCTGGTCCTTCACTTTTGACAAATTATTAGAGGGTTTCTGAGACTGATAAAAAGTTTGGTAGCGGGAGGCGGCTGTGGCTCAATCAGTAGGGCTCCTGTTTATCATATGGGAGGCCCCGGGTTCGGTTCCCGGGGCCTCCTGGTGAAGGCAAGCCCACCCGCACGGCGTGGTTAGCTGACCCAGCGAGCACAAGCAGCAAGGGGGGG
>JAKSZT010054308.1:3402742-3413804 GCA_026826555.1 Tolypeutes matacus
AGAAAATGTAGGGAAACATCTTCAAGACCTTGTAGTAGGTGGTGGTTTCTTGGACCTCACACCCAAAGCACGTGCAACAAAAGAAAAAGTAAATAAATGGGACCTCCTCAAAATTAAACACTTTTACACCTCACAGGACTTTGTCAGAAGGGTGAAAAGGCAGCCGACTCAATGGGAAAAAATATTTGGAAATCACATATCTGATAAGGGTTTAATATCCAGGATATATAAAGAGATGTTACAGCTCAACAATAAAAAGACAAATGACCCAATTAAAAAATGGGCCAAAGACTTGAATAGACATTTCTCCGAAGAAGAAATACAAATGGCAAAAAAACACATGAAGAAATGCTCAGCATCACTCATGATTAGGGAAATGCAAATCAAAACTACAATGAGATATCATTTCACACCTATCAGAATGGCCACTA
Source organism: Tolypeutes matacus (assembly GCA_026826555.1). NCBI lineage: Eukaryota > Metazoa > Chordata > Mammalia > Cingulata > Chlamyphoridae > Tolypeutes > Tolypeutes matacus. Next base: position 3,403,174 of record JAKSZT010054308.1, read on the forward strand.
TGAAAAAGACAGAGAACTACAAGTGTTGGAGAGGATGTGGAGAGATAGGAATACTTCTTCACTGTTGGTGGTAATGCAGGATGGTACAACCACTATGGAGGACTGTTTGGCAGTTCCTAAAGAAGTTTTTTTTTTTTTTTTAAGATTTTATTTATTTATTCATTTATCCCCCCCCCCTGCTGCTTGTGCTCGCTGTGTCAGCCAACCACGCCGTGCGGGCGGGCTCGCCCTCACCAGGAGGCTCCGGGAACCGAACCCGGGGCCTCCCACATGGCAAACGGGAGCCCCACTGATTGAGCCACAGCCGCCCCCCCCTAAAGAAGTTGAATATAGACTTGCCACGTGACCCTGCAATACCACTACTGGGTATATACCCAGAAGAACTGAGAGCAGTGACACGAACAGACATCTGCACACCGATGTTCTGAGCCACATTATTCATCATTGCCAAAAGTTGGAAACAACCCAGGTGTCCATCAACAGATGAATGGATAAACAAACTGTGGTCTGTTCACACGATGGAATATTATGCAGCTGTAAGAAGAAATGAAGTCATAAAATATATGGCAACATGGATGAACCTGGAGGACATTATGTTGAGTGAAGCAAGCCAGACACAAAACGACAAATACTGTATGAATGCATTACTATTAACCAAATATATTGTGTAATATATATTTAAAAAAAAAAAAAAACTATGAATAGGGAGGACAAATTTTATGGACTATGAAAGATGAAGAGGCAAGCATACCAGTTAGGAAGTTATGTTTCTCTCTCATCCTGTCTAGAGGGAATGAACTGTTAAAGATTAAATTTTAGTCTGCAGCTGCAGGCAGGATAATCCCCTCCACCATATCCATGGGATTAATCCCACTCTCACTTAGAGGTGGAGTGGACATCACCATCCCAGACTCCTCAGGATTCGGGGAAGAGCTATGGACTAGAGTGGACTTAATGGTATTCTGTTGTAGACATATTGTGATTCAAGCAATAGAAGAAATTATAACAGTGAGGTGGAGCCAGTGGCCACTGGACGCTTTTGGGGCAGGGAAGGGAATAGCAGTTGTAATACAGGGGCTTTTTCGGGACTTGGGAATTATCCTGAGTGACATTGCAATGGCAGATATAGGCCATTTTACATCAGCATATAACATGCAGAACTGTGTGGGAGAGAGTGTGGTCTACAATGTGAACTATGGTCCATGCTTAGTGGCAAAGCCCCAGGATGTGTATATCCTTTGTGGGTGATGTGCCACACTAATGAAGGATGTTTATGTGGGAGGTGGGGAACATGGGAATCCCTAAAATTTTTGTGTAACATTTATATAATCTAAGCATCTTTTAATATATATATATATATATTTTATTTTTTTTAAGATTTTATTTATTTATTCATTTATCCCCCCCTTGCTGCTTGTGCTCGCTGGGTCAGCTAACCACGCCGTGCGGGCGGGCTTGCCCTCACCAGGAGGCCCCGGGAACCAAACCCATGGCCTCCCATATGGTAAACGGGAGCCCTACTGATTGAGCCACAGCCACTTCCCAAAATATATATTTTTTTAAAAATTATACTATGTGAAGGAGCCCAGATACAGATTACTACATATTGTATGATTCTATTTATATAAAATGTAAATATAAATAAATTAATAAAGAGGAAATTTTCAAAAAAAAAAAAAAGACCAAATTTTTATAAGGAGCTTAAAGTCTTAGGTAAAATGGATGTGAGTGTTATAAGGGGTAGTACAAAAAAAGATTATATATTTTCTATACTCAAGAAGCTGTTTAATGAGACTAAATATAAATATAACAGCTTTCATATTATATATTGATTTTTCAAGCAACTTCCATTTTGCATCTCTGTCACATCCCTGTTCTCCTGCTTCTATTGGCTTCATACCCTAATCTTTCCCTTGTAACTGGCATCTTTTCACTTTTACATAAGGCTTGTTATCCTTAAGCTCAATTTTAGGGTTCACCTCTTAGCATTTCCTCAGATTTTTCTACTGAAATCTTATCCTTCCCCAACCTCTTGGTTAAGAGGTTTCAGTGTGCAGTTCACTGAATTGCCTATACAGCAGTCTACTTTCACTTAGCTGGATGCTTTATGTACTTCATCATTACATGTCTTTAGTGAAAGTTTATGTGTGTGTGTGTGTGTGTGTGCGCGCGCTTGTTTTTTTTTTGTTTGTTTTTTTGTTGTTGTTTTGGTTTTGGGGTTTTTTGAGGTACTGGGACCAGGGATTGAACCCAGGACCTCATATGTGGGAAGCTGGCGCTCAACCACTGAGCCATATCGACTCCCCTGAGTTGTTTTTTTTTTTTTTTCGTTTGTATGCTTGTTGTTTGTTTTTAGGAGGCACTCAGGACCTCCCATGTGGGAAGCAGGTAGGTACTCAACCGCTTGAGTCACATCTGTTCTCCAAATGAAAGATTTTTTATTCCAGGGTGCAGCGTACAGCTAGCAAGAAAATTGTTGCAGGGAATGTAATTATAACTATCAAATAATGAGGAGCATTACTAATACCCTGATAATGGAGGTGACTATGGATTATTAAACAGCTGAGAATTGTACAGTATTGGCCACTGTGGGCAATGACAAGAACGCTTTTATATATAATTAAAATGTACGTTAGTGACATTTTCCCCCATTGCATATGTGGCATACAACCTCAAGTGTTACAGCAAGTATAAAAAGACTGATCATTCCAAAACACTAAAACAGTTTCTTTTACAGTTGAACCCTGGATGTTTTTTACATACGGGGACCCAGGCACCCCAAAGTATTGCTGCTCACCTGGATAACCAGGTTCCAGTTGAAAGTCCCAGAGCTGTTTCCCGCACTAGTGAGAGTGACCCGGTGAGTTGCTAATGTGTATGTGGATTTTTTTTAGGGCTTTTAATATGTTTTGCTTTCCCCATTACATATCCAGGAAAACTGAAACCCAAAGAAGCTAAGCAGATTTACATACAGTCAGACAGTGCAGCTGAGAGAGCACTGATAGTGCCTGATAGTGATAACATAAAACACCCAGGTCAGTCCACATCTGTTCTTATCTAATCCCTATCAGTGAACTCACCATAGTACCAGCGATTTTGTTGAGCAGAGTTGATACAAAGTAAACACTAAGTTCAATTCCTTACAAGTTAAGTTTAATATTTATTATTGCTCTTTCCTGAAAGGACCAGATAGTAAATATTTTAGGCTTGTATGCCATGGCCAACCCTGTCACAGTTACTCATCCTTGCCATAATCAAATGGTAATTGCTGTGTTCCAGTAAAACTTTGTTTTTAAAAAAATGGGTGTTTGGCCATAGTTTACTGGTATGGAGAATGCTAGAGAAACCAAATTACCTGCCCGAGATCACACTGCAGGACAGGTACAAAATCCAGCTTTCTTAATGACCAATCTGGTGCTATTTTCCACTTTTCTAAATGGATTTCCTGGTGTTTGGAGAGGGAACTAATTATGTTATGAGAAGAACAGCATTTATAATGAAGTTTGTCAGCAGAAGCCAGGATTCTAGCAGTATCCAGTGTTGCATTTTCTGGTTCAGATCCCATTCGACTGGAAATTGATTTCTTTTCTCCTTCCCAGCATTGTTCTGCCTCTCATAAATGAAATTAGCTTTGTGGTCTGTGCTGAAATAAATAGCTTTCCCCCCACACTTCTGTCCCTACTGTCTGAGTCTTATAACAGGCTGTACAGAAGAAAAAAATAATCCCATTATCCAAAACACCATCTCAGCAGGGTCTGTTTTATTTATGTCTCTAGCGTTCACCTATTTTCACAAGCATAAAATGAAATGGAATAAATGAATGAGGTCACTGAAATATCTTTCAGCTTCCTCTGTAATTGTAGTCCCTTTATCTGCCAGTTCCTCTGGGGTTTCTATGGAAACAGCAGCATGCAGATGATCTTGTCACATGACTGGAGCATCTCTGTATATACCACAGAAGAATACAGATGGCAAGAATTGTCTCTGATACTCCCACATCTTGTTGCTGAGCAACTGGCTTCATCATTCAAGCCCTCAGCAGCTTCATTTACACGCTGTGGATTTGGGGACAACCACCAGCATTTTTTGTCTTAAGATAAGAAATGAAAGATATCTTTTCCAGCTCTGGTAGATGAGTTTTTCTAGCTCTTGTAGATGAGTCTTTCCTCAACATGGTCTACAAGCCCTATCTGTTTTCACAAAGTCTTTGTCACTTTGTGTGTGTCCCCATTACCTGTTTGCATTTTGATTTCACAGGCCAAGCATGGGGAGCAGCATGAGTGTCAACACTACAACATCCCTTTCCAGGATTTGAAGACTATATTTCCCCATGGCCTGCCTCCCCGCTTTGTAATGCAGGTGCTCAAAACAGGGAAGGGAATTGTGGGGAGCCCAGAACATAAACTGTTGATAGCAGTGGGGTGGGATTAAATGAGTAGAAAACTATGAAAGATGACATTTGAATCTGAAAAACAGATAAATTCAGCTGTTGATTATCTTTTGTGACTAGCACAATTGCTTCAGTTACCTTAAGCCAATGTTTAGCTTCTGTTAACCACCTTAAATTATTTTTGGAGCCAGGTAAAGTATTCTTAAATAAATAAACAATATCCAGCTTTTTGTGTGTGTGATACCCAACAAGTTTCTAGAAATGTTGGCATTCAAATAAATGCTAAAGTGAATTTAATATTTGCCTGAACAAACTATCATGAATATAGTTAATATACTCTAGGGGGGTGAGGAACATAATACATTCTCAGGCCAAATAGAAGTGACATTTGGATTAGATGCATCATTGTTTTCCTTTTCTGGATTTTCAGAAAATGCAGTTTTGTAGCCATAACTTCGACCTAATGTGTATAATCTTGAATCACTTTAAAGCCATTGAAAAAACTCATGATTAAATATAAACATAGTTCATTAGTATAATTGGCTCTTTCTAGCTCCTGCTGAATTATTTTCAGCCTCAGAAATTATTCTTTCTTAATTGAATTACCAGATTTGTGCATGTGGGTTTTTTTTAGCTTAGGAGCCAGAAGATGCCATTTCTTCACTATGCTTTATTTAAGACAATCAGCTGAGACACCAATAAGAGAGCTAATTCTAGACCATAGACATAACCTTGTCATAAAACATGTTTTGAGATTGGAAATAGTTAGGACACAACCAGAAGGAATCATCTGTAATGGCATTTTAAACTGTTCTAAGACATTCACAATAGAATCTCTAGCTTCAGGGTTGGGAGGGCCTATTTTGAATTAACCATTTCAAGTTGCTTTCAGACTGGTTTAACTACCCATGCCTTAGAGGTAATGACTCATCCATTCTTTCATAGCTTCTGTTTAGGTGAAGGCCACAGGCCTAGACACTGTTTATTTTAACCCTGTCATATTGCCTAATAGGGCATTTCTGCTTTAGTTAAATCTGTATCATGTTTTTGAAGGTTATTACTTTATTTCGTTTGCATTTATCTGTCAGTTCCATCTCCAGTCCAATTGTTTTCTTAGGAGTCCTTTCAAAAATGCCCACGCTATTTTAAACATTGCCTAATGTACTTGCAAATAGTATTTGTTTAGATCTTTGTTGTTATTAGTAGACATAATTATTTGCAGATCACTTTCACAGATACCAGTATGTCTAAAAATTTCCCATGAAAATGTTTCTAGTCACAAAAGGGTAATGAACATATAAACTGATGTCAGTATGCTGATGGTGTAAGGTATATCCTTAATTGTGGGTCAGCTGACTACATCACCTCCTGAGCTGCCCTGTATATTGTTGTAGAGAAAAGCTTAGATGGTTAGAATAAGAATTAACTGATATTAAATTTAGAAGAATTAACATTTTTTGACTGCTTACCATGTGTCAGATACTTTGCTAAGTGCTTTATATGCTTTAAATATTTACATTGACCCTAAATGTAGCATGCATAGTTAGGTTATGAGATGTCTGGGTTATTTATAGATTCCAATAAACTGGTGTAATATCTGTGCTTCATTCACAGGAATAATCAAAAGCTGACTATTAAGTTTCTTGGTATAGGATAATGTGTTCATACTTCAGCTAAATTACATGGGGTAGATTTTCAAATTAAATACCAACTCAACCTCTCCCAACTGATTAAAGACATGCAGTTTGTTGCTCTTTTTTTTTTTTTTTTTTTTTTTAAATTATGGGTAAAAATCAAATTTTTCACAATACAAACCAATATTTGTAAAATGATATATAGATATATATGCGTCATATATGTGCATTTGCTTACATAAATGTTTTGGTTTTTTTTTTTTCTCATATATAGTTTGTTGCTCTCAGTTGCTTTATTAGGCTCAATGTATACCACACCCCACCCTCCTCTTCCTCCTTTTTATTAGGTGAAGACATTCAGTGAAGCTTGCTTGATGGTAAGGAAACCAGCCCTAGAGCTTCTGCATTACCTGAAAAACACCAATTTTGCGCATCCAGCTGTACGATATGTTCTCTGTATCCTTTCTTGCTGGCCTGGGCCCTCTGAACTAATGCTTTCCTCCATCAAATGGGGGTGATGGGGACACAGGAGTGCTGTTGACAGTAGAAGTGTCCCTTCTGGTGATGTTTTCTTTAACAACTTTTTAGATGGAGAGAAGGGAACAGGAAAAACCCTCAGTCTTTGCCATGCTATTCATTTCTGTGCAAAACAGAACTGGTTGATACTGCATATTCCAGATGGTAAGAACTTCTTATCTTCACTATGTCAGGTTTAAATATCTGTTACTATGGTAGCTCTGTGGCTTTAGTTTTCTGACAGCGCTCTGAGGGCTTAAAGGAAAAGCCTTTGTTCCACATGTAGAGCAACCTGAGCTAGTTCTTCAAGATTTCTTCATGATATTAGTGCCAAGCAAATTACAAGATAAAAATACATGTGACCAAAGGAAAGCTCCCAGGAGTCTTGCTACTAAGAGTAAGGTGTTTTGACCTAGGAGTTTTCACTTTAATTTAATGCCTGAGAACATGAACTTGGGCTTTAAGATTTAATTACCATTAATTAACAATTTTGAGTACTTTATTTTTTTTAAGATGTGTTTATTTATCTCCCCCCTCCCCCATTGTTTTGCATTCGCTGTCTGTTCTGTGTATTCTTCTGTATCTGCTTGTCTTCTCCTTAGGCAGCACCGGGAACCAATCCTGGGACCTTCTGTAGTGGAGAGAGGCTGTTCAATCTCTTGCGCCACCTCAGCTCCCTGGTCTGCTGTGTCTCTTATTGTCTCTCTTCTGTTTCTCTTTTTTTTGCGTCATCTTGCTGCTCCAGCTCTCCATGCAAGCCAGCACTCTGCGTAGGCCAGCTTGCCACTCGGGCCGGCTTGCTTTTCACCAGGAGGCCCCAGGAAACAAACCCTGGACTTCCTATATGGTAGGCGGAAGCCCAGTCACTTAAGCCACATCCACTTCCCAATTTTGAGTACTTTTAGAGCCTTTGCTGTTTCTTAGCATTCTAGGGTTGTCAGTATGGATCTTAAAAGCACCCTCTTTCAGTCTGCATGTATCCTTTGTTCATTATTGTATGCATCCACATTTTCTTGCTTAGCTTTAAAAACTGACAGGAGGGAAGCAGATGTGGCTCAAGCAATTGGGCTCCTGTCTACTATATAGGTTGTCCAGGGTTCAGTTCCCGGGGTCTCCTGGTGAAAGGCAAGCTGGCCTGAGCTGAGAGCTGGCCCACGCAGAGTGCTTGCCCACGCAGGAGTGCTGGCCCACGCGGAGAGCTGGCACAGCAAGATGATGCAACAACAACAAAAAAGAGGCAATATGAGAAGCAGCAGACCAGGGAGCTGAGGTGGCGCAAAAGATTGAGCGCCTCTTTCCCACTCCAGAAGGTCCCAGGATCCATTTCCGGTGTCGCCTAGAGAAGACAAGCAGACACAGAAGAACACAGAGAGCAGACGGCGAGAGCAAAAACAACGGCCGGGCAGGGCGGGGAGTGGGGGGAATAAATTAAATTAATTTTTCTAAAAAAACTGACAAATAGCAGAGGGGACATTTAATTCACTTAGTATGCCTTACGTATTGATTATAATGGCATTTGGTCTAAGGTAGATGGGACAAACCCCTGAAGTAAGAAGGCTTTACAAAATATGTATGGGAAACTAAAAACATTTTTCATAACTTAGAAATGTTATGAAGTTCCTGCCTAGCTTATTTTCTTGTGCCTTTTTGTTAGCTCACCATTGGGTGAAAAATTGTAAAGATCTTCTGCAGTCCACCTACAACAATCAGCGCTTTGATCAACCTTTAGAGGCTTCAACCTGGCTGAAGAATTTCAAAACTACAAATGAACACTTCCTGAGCCAGGTGACTAGATTCCCAGGAGTTTGGTGTTTGACAGTCTTCATATAGGTTATGTCTCATTTGTATTCTGAGTACCTGGTAGACGTGGGGATCTGATATTACGGTTGAAATATATATACCATTTTGTATTTCTTTAATACATTTTGCTCAGAGTAGATACACAACTTGAAACTCATTTATCTATGTGAAATAAAGAGGCAGTAGAAAGCTTTTCACATTTTGTGGATGGCAAAATGAAATCCAGATTGATTGAGACTTTCCTCACGTCTCGGCCTCGAAACCTCTACAAGCATATTTTCAACTCCATAATTTTGATCAGATTTTTTTTAGAAACCAGAAATGTATTGGTAAGATTGTTCTTTACTCCAGTGATTCTTGGTTATGATCTCTAGGCCAGGGTTTTCAATTCTGGTTGTAAATGAGAATCACATCCTGATTCTGATGTGATTAGAATCACATCAGATTAGATTAGGAGCTTGTTAAAAATGCAGATGCCAAGGCCTCATCCTGGACCTTTTAAAAATTTCTTCAGCATTGTTTTTAAAAGCTCCAGGCAAAATGAGCTAATAAAAGTTTACTTCCATTCTCTCCTATATAGGCCTTTTACAGGCCCTGAAAAATAGATTAAAATGACTCCTATTAACCTTAGCCTCCTACCTTCTCAACTAGAAGTAGTTTCACCCTTAGGCTAAGTAGCCATTTCTTTGTTTGTTTGTTTTTAGATAAAAGTTCAAGAGAAGTATATCTGGAATAAGAGAGAAAGCACAGAGAAAGGCAGCCCTCTGGGAGAAGTGATTGAACAGGTATAGGAAAAGACAACTGCATATGTATCATGACTTAACCAGAGAATGTAAGCCACTGTCTCTTTCCCTACAGGGCATAGCTCGGGTAAGGAATGCCACAGATGCAGTTGGGATTGTGCTGAAAGAGCTAAAGAGGCAAAGCTCTTTAGGTATTTTTCATCTCCTGGTGGCAGTAGATGGAAGCAATGCTCTCTGGGGGAGGACCACGCTGAAAAGAGAAGATAAAAGCTTGGTAGGAAAACTGAGTGTCTCTATTCTAGTTTCTCAGGTTGCTTAGTACCATCGTGGGCAGAGGCTGAGACATAGACTTCTAGAACATGCAGTATATTTTCTTGCCCTAGGAGTATGTAAATTAAAATGTACAGTGGAAATAGTGTCAGGAAAAGAAAGTGATGTCAAGATTTCCACCATCAGTTGAAAACAAACAATGTTTTGAAAAGAGCGTGACAACAGAAGCTATGTTTTCTTTTTTAATTTTTACTGACTTTCTCTTACTTAAAGCAGAGAGCAGAAGCATCAAGGAGAAGGGGGTGGTTTGAGGCATTTGATATTTTCTCCCTGGTGATTGGGTTTGTTTTGTTTTGTTTTAGATATATAACCATTTCAGAAAGTTCCTTTTTTTTTTTTTTTTTTGCTTTTATAAATTTTATTCTGGTAAAATGTATATCAAAATGTATTATTTGTAAGTATATAATTCAGTGGCATTAATTATTTTCACAGTGTTGTGCAACCATCACCACTGGCTTTTCCAAAACCTTTACATCACCCTAAACAGAAAGTCTGTACCCATTTTAGGCAATAACTCCCATTTTCCCCTCTGCACAGCCCCTGGTAACCTCTAATCTACTTTCTGTCCCTTATAAATTTGCTATTCTAGATATTTCATATAAGTGGAATCATATTTGTCTCTTTGTATCTGGCTTATTTCACTTAGCATGATGTCTTCAGTGTTCATCTATGCTGTAGCATGCATCAGAACTTCATTCTTTTTAATGGCTGAATAATATTCCATTGTGTTTATAGGCCACATTTTGTTTATCCGTTCATCCGTTGGTGGGCACTTAGGTTGTTTCTACCTTTTGGCTATTGTGACTCATGCTGTTATTGACATTGGTATATATGTACTTGTTTGAGTCCCTGTTCTTTGGGGTGTATTCCAAGGAATGGAATTGCTGGGTCACATGATAGTTCTAGGAATTACTTTCTGAGGAACCACCAAACTGTTTTACACAGTGGCTGCACCATTTTACATTCCCACAAGCAATGCACAAGGTTTCAAGTTTCTCCTCATCATTTGTTATTTTCTGTTTTCAATAATAGTCATCCTAGAAGGGGGTTGAAGTGGTATCTCACTGTGGTTTTGATTTGCATTTCCCTAATGACTAAAAATGTTGAGCATTTTTTCACGTGCTTATTGGCCATTTGTATATCCTCTTTTGGAGAAATATCTAGTCAAGTCCTCTGCCTATTTTCTAAATTAGATTTCATTTTTTGCTGTTGAGTTTT
>JAKSZT010054308.1:3413814-3436960 GCA_026826555.1 Tolypeutes matacus
CTCTGCCTATTTTCTAAATTAGATTTCATTTTTTGCTGTTGAGTTTTAATAGTTTTTATGTATGCTAGATTATAAACCTCTACCAGATAGATTATTTTCTCCTGCTCTGTAGGTTGTCTTCACACTTTTTTTTTTTTTTTTTTTTTTTTAAGTTAAACCATGGACATTTATTAATAGTACAATTATAAAAATGTGCTATTAGGGAAGCGGCTGTGGCTCAATCAGTAGGGCTCCCGTTTACCATATGGGAGGCCCCGGGTTCGGTTCCCGGGGCCTCCTGGTGAAGGCGGGCCCGCCCGCACGGCGTGGTTGGCTGACCCAGCGAGCACAGGCAGCAGGGGGGGGATAAATGAATAAATAAATAAAATCTTTAAAAAAAAAAAAAAAAAAATGTGCTATTATAAACTTTAACAAGTATTCCATACCAGTGCAGGTTGTTGTTGGGGAGTGGTATATGGGAATCCTGTGTTTTATGCATGATTTTTCTATAAATGTACATATGCTCTAATAATGTCTTCACTTTTTATGATTGTCCTTTGATGCACAAAAGTTTTAATTTTGATGAAGTCCAATTCATGTGGTTTTTCTTTTGATGCTCATACTTTCTTTGATGTCCTATCTAAAAATCTATTGCCAATTCTGAGGTCACGAAGATCCTTGGTATCTGTTCTTGATTTCCATAAACATGTCAGTTCTAGGGCCAGCAGCTATGTAGAAAGAAATGACTGTTGCATCTCTGACTCCTTGCCTCTGTTATTGTACCCTCTCTCATCTCTCTTGCATTCTTTCCACTCCAGAAGTAAAAAGAAGTTTATCCTAGAGGGTTTACCTCCAGGTACTATGGTTACAAAGTAGTTGAGGATTTTTCTTAATGTTGTCAATTCAGTTGTCTGGGGGGACCAAATAATGATCCCCTCTCAATGTCTCTCTCTTCTTTTCTCTCATTGACCAATATGCAGATTGCCCCAGAGGAACTAGCACTTATTTATAACCTGAGGAAAATGGTGAAAAATGATTGGGTGAGTGCATATGATGGCTAACACATTTCAGAAAGAAATGTATTTTCATTTTAAAGATGTTCTGCTTCTTCATTGCTAATACTTTCCAGTCTCTCTAATTTTATAGACGGAAAGGGTCATATATCTTATTCAATTCCCATAACTCTACAAAATTAGGAGTAAGGTCTGGGTCAAAAATCTATATATTTTATTTCTAATATTTCTGTTTGACTTAAGCTTATTCAAAGCCATTTTATTTAAATATTTTTTTACTTTGTTTGCCATGGTTCAAAGTGTTTTTATATCTTCCCACCCTCTTTGGAAAAGATTTTGAGGCTCAAAAATATACCTTGATAAATTTAGGATCTTGCAACAATTTATTGTCAGAGTCAAATCTAAAAGTAATAACTAATGTAGTTGCCATTTAACTGTGCTTGGCCGCATTGCCATATCACTCACTGTATGCCAGAAAGTACAAATACAAGATGGTTTGGTTTGTTTTGGTTTTTGGCTTTTTTTAATTCAGCCTTTTCTCTTTTCTTTCAGCATGGAGGTGCCATTGTGTTGACTTTGAGCCAGACTGGTTCTCTCTTTAAGCCCCGAAATGCTTATCTGCCCCAAGAGTTGCTGGGAAAGGTCAAAGCATTGGAAATTTTGGTTTCTGTTAGATAGTTATCCTATCTAAAGAGATAGCTCTTTTTTTTTCTTTTATTTATTTGAACACAGTTTTAAATGTAGAGAAAAATTATATTCATGTAGATTACAGGAAAGTTATAGGGATTTGTCTGTTTCTTTCTGATTAGATTTAGATTAATCACTCTTTCCAGGAACATCACAGAAGTGATGTCTTCTCAGTGCATCATATCAGGAGCCATTTCTCCCATTACTGGTGCTGTTAACTTTGAACATTTAGTTAACATGGTATCTACCTGGTTTTCCCTCAGTAAAGTTACTTTTTTTCCTTTGTATCTTTTGGAGATATACTTTCATTCAAGATAAATCTCCTGTTAATCCTCAAACTTTTACATAGTAGTTTTAGCATCTGTTGGTGATTTTTCCCTAAATCCATTATTAATGTGATTGTCAGATATTTTCCAGCTCCACTGTTTCTTCTAAATGTATCATTTGGCTTTGTACTGTAAGTAGGAACTTTCCCTTCTATGATACTTAATGATACATTTTACTTAATGATACTTAAGTAATACATGTATACATGCCAGTGTAGATTTGTGGTTCCTTTACTATCATTATTTGGATGCTCGAATTATCCCAGATTTGGCCAGTAGGGGCCCTTTCAGGTTGGTGCCTGTGCCCTTTTGACATGTCCCCATCATTCCTTGAGCACTTCTTAACTTTCTGCCTCAAGAATATGTTCCATTCATCTTGTGCTTGCCATGCCCCAACCCTTAAATCAGCTATTTCTCGTAGGATTGGTTTGTTTAGAGGAGAATGGTATTTAGAAACCAAGACCTGAGTGCTAGGTATATTCATTGCTACTGGGGTGTCATTGTTTCTAGGCCCTCTTGGTGCTATTAAATGTATATGTATGCATATAATGTGTGTGTGTGTGTGTATAATATATATATATAATGTTTATATATACACATCCACACATCTCTTTTTCAAACTATATTAAAAACCCATGAGTTAATACTGATACTTCCAAGTCCAGTTCTAGCACCACAGCATTCATATCCTTCTCCCTTTCCATATTTGTAACCTCCATCTCCAACAATAAGAAATCTGTTCAAACCTAGAATACACTAAAAGTAGTTTCTGAAATGCTAACCCTTGACTCTGAAAATTAAATATTCTGTTCAGAAGTTACTTGGGTTATTTCTTCTCCCTCCTTCAATGTTATGCTTGAAATTTGAAATATGATTTGATTCATTTGTTTCAGTTTATGTTCCACATAGGATCTTTTTTTTTTTTTTTTTACCCTTCTTTGTTGATTTTATTTATTTTCTATTTTTGAGTATATGAAACATTGTTTCAAAATAGATAGCCAGCGAGTGAGGAACAGAAGAAAAACAAAGATCTTGCCCTCAACGTACTTAAATATAATTTGCCTCTCTGCTGATTTGTCACTTAACTAATACTGTATTTTTATCCTTTTCCTTCTCTAGGAAGGATTTGATGTTCTGGATCCATTTATTCCCATCTTGGTTTCCAACTACAACCCAAGGGAATTTGAAAGTTGTATTCAGTATTATTTGGAAAACAGTTGGCTTCAACATGAGAAATGTCAGTTACTTGTTTCTGTTTTTTTTTTCTGATAGGGCTTTGTGCTCACAGAAGAGTCCCATTGAATCAGAGCTTTGAGCTCTTTTATTTCTTCCAACAACAGCAGCCTGTAATTTGTATTTCCTCTTTTTCCCTTTATCCTGTCTCTTTCTGTCTGATTAGATGGGACAGAATGGTGGTTTGGGAATTAATTTTTAATTTTCAAAAGAGGTAATTTCTCTCCCTAAATTTTCATCTTGGTCTATAATAAAATGCTCATCCTAAATGAGGAAACCAGGTTAAGTCCAGCCACTAGGCAGAGTTTCTAGGGGCTAGGGTTGCTTCCATTCTCTTATTGTTTGTTCACCATTCAACACACTTTGAGTGACTGGTATGTCCAGGCAGCCATAGAATAATAATTGATACTACGTGAGAGGCTACCTCAACACCAAACCAAATCCTTGCCATAGCTGTCCTAGTCTATGTACTTATTGGGAGATAGGTAAAGCACAGATTTAGAACCACAAAACAACAAAAATTGTTAACTTTAATTTAACACCATATTTGATCCACTTTGACTGAAAGCATTCCACCTGTTCATTTTACCTTTGCCCTTACCTCTGGACATGAGAGGCATGTAGAGGAAAAATAAAGGCTTTTCTCTCCTTAGATAATTATTAGCATTAACTGTAATTTGAATAGGTTATTAAAGGAGTAGAGGGGAGAGTATAAAAGAGCTGTGGTTTCGGAGACACAATGGAGCGATTTCTAAGAAGATTGGGAGCTTTGAAAAATTCCTGAAATCGAGGAGATACTCTTGGAAGGGAGGGAGGGATCCTTGGATTGGAGGAGTATGCCCAGAAAGGGAAATTATGCATGAAAAATATATTTTTTATTAGATCTCTTGGTAGATACTAATTATATCAGAATGTAATCTGCATAATGTAGCCTTTGGCTACAGAATTTTCTGGGAAATACAAATGCAGCAGGAACTGACACTTACCTGTGTTTGACTCCATTTTAGCTCAGACAGAAGAAGGGAAAAAGGAGCTGCTGTTCCTAAGTAACGCAAATCCTGGGCAGCTGGAGCGGCTCTGTGCCTACCTCTAAGCTAGGGTTCACAACATCCCTGGAAGACAATGGACATTTCCTTTAAGCTGGACCTAATCAGATGGGGAAATCCCACAGTACACAGGAAGAGCAGCCAGGCCCCTGCCTTCATGGGATTGGACAGGACTGCATTTACCTCCAACTTTCACTGAGATGGATTCCTTGTGAAATGACTATAAAAGCAAGAAGACTACCCATCTTCCTGAATCTAATAGCAGGTTATTGGATGTGGCTTTCAGATTTAAGATAATCATGCATCTTTTCCTTAAAAAATAAAATTAAATGTCTTTCTTAAAGTGTTGTGTTAGATTTATAATATGGAAATAACCTTCCGATTGGCCAAATTGAATTTCTCTGCCATTCTGCTTGTTGGAGCTCTAAAGAGACTCGATTCTATAGAAATGTCCAGTAGTTCTGTTTTCTAATCTTTATTCAATTCAGGAGATTGAGAGGCACAACTTAACTTCTCCCTCCAGACGCTCCTGCACTTCCTATCTCACTTTTATCCATTGATGGTCCCTGAGAGCCTTACTGAAACTATAAAAACTCTGTCAGCTTTGTACGATACAGCCCTTTTGAACTAGTTCCTGAAAGCATTAAAGCCCAACAGCATACATTAAATATAGTTAATTAATTTTATCTTTACATACAGAGTACATGTAGCATTCTTGGAAGAATTGAGAAAAGAGTAATTCAAATCATTTTCAGTAGAGTTTAGTTCTCTCACCATACCCAGTTTGATACAGTTTAAGGAGTCAGAAATTTAGTTACCATGTCTGCCATTTATTAGTTGTATGTCTTACTGTTATCCCTTCCATATAGCAGGGGTTAGGGGCTGTTTCCTTTCCTATATAATGGTGGTGATGATGCCAAACTTTCAGGGGTTTTGTGAGAATTAAATTATAAGTTTGCAAAAAGAACGCGAAAGCCAGCAAATGATATACAAAGGCTATAGAAATTAGGTATCTTCAAAAGTTTAGTAACTCATTAAATGCATGAAATGCATGTACTACTGTTATGTATAATATTAGCTGTACAGTATGTATTTTACTTCTTAAATGAACAACTACACAATTTTTTTTTCTTAAAATTAAATCTGTAGTAAAAGAAATACGGTTCTACGCACTGGTCAGAGAATGCCAAGCGTGTTTATGGCAGTCTCACAGGACCATTCGCGATGATCTCACAGCGATCTTTGCATCGAGTTTCTTATGTCTTGTGTCATTTAAACACCATAACTCTATTATAATCGTGGATCCCACGCATAGTGTTCCTACGGGTTTGGAAAGTGCTCCCAATGGAAAGAGGAAAGTGATGAACTTGAAGGAAAAAGTAGACTTGTTAGATATGCTTCCTTTAGGCAAAACAGCTCCTGGCATTAATGCCTCAACCTTCTGACTGTAGGGCATATCAGGAAGAAAGAGAAAGAAGTCTGGGAAGGTGTTGCAGCAGATAGAACTGCAAAGCATTTGCATGAACCACAAGATTTACATCTCTCACTCATAGAAAGTGCAACATTCTTTTGGGTGCAGGATTGTTATTTTTTAAAAAGGCATTCCAGTAGGCTCTGGCATCATATGAGAAAAGCTAAGTCCTTATATGATGCCCTAAAGGAAAATGAAGGTGAAGGGTCTTATAAAAAAGGTTAGCTTTGGGAAGCGGCTGTGGCTCAACTGGTTGGGCTCCCGTTTACCATATGGGAGTTTGATTCCCTGGGCCTCCTGGTGAAGGCAAGCTGGACCACCCAGTGCGGTGAGCTGGCGCAGCAAGATGACACAACAAAAGAGAGACAAGCAGACACAGAAAAACACAAAGCAAATAAACACAGTGAGCACAAATAGACACAGCAAAGGGGGGACAAATAAATAAAAATAAATCTTTAAAAAAAAAAAAAGCCTACCCAATGTAAAAGTGATGGGAGAGGGGGAAGGATGTGGCTCAAGCTGTTGGATGCCCACCTACCACATGGGAGGCCCTGAGCGTTTGGTTCCCGGTGCCTCCTAAGCAAGACAGCAAGTTGACTGGCCCAGCAAGCTGACGCAACAAGATGATGCAACTGAGGAGACCCAATTAGAGACACAACAAGCAGGGAACAGATGTGGCTCAAGTGATTGGGTGCTTCCCTTCCACATGGAAGGTCCTGGGTTCGGTTTCCGGTGCCCCTTAAAAACAGCAAGTGCAAACAACCAGGGGTAGGGGCGTGGGGGATGGGATAGAAATAAATAAAGTGATGAGAGACGCAGTTGGGAGAACTGGGTATCTATAACCAAAAGAATGAAAGAGCATCCCTATCTCACCCCCTAAACAAGAATCAACTCAAAATGGATCAAAGATCTAAATATAAAAGCCAGGACCAGAAAACTACTAGAAGAAAATGTACGGAAACATCTTCAAGACCTTGTAGTAGGTGGTGGTTTCTTGGACCTTACACCCAAAGCACGTGCAACAAAAGAAAAAATAGATAAATGGGACCTCCTCAAAATTCAACACTTTTGCACCTCACAGGACTTTGTCAGAAGGGTGAAAAGGCAGCCAACATAATGGGAAAAAATATTTGGAAATCACATATCTGATAAGGGTTTAATATCCATGATATATAAAGAGATGTTACAACTCAACAATAAAAAGACAAATGACCCAATTAAAAAAAAATGGGTGAAAGACTTGAATAGGCATTTCTCCAAAGAAGAAATACAAATGGCAAAAAAACACATGAAGAAATGCTCAACATCACTCATGTTTAGGGAAATGCAAATCAAAACTACAATGAGATATCATTTCACACCTATCAGAATGGCCACTATTAAAAAGACAGAGAACTACAAGTGTTGGAGAGGATTTGGAGAGATAGGAACACTTCTTCACTGTTGGTGGGAATGCAGAATGGTACAACCACTATGGAGGACTGTTTGGCAGTTTCTAAAGAAGTTGAATATAGACTTGCCAGGTGACCCTGCAATACCACTACTGGGTATATACCCAGAAGAACTGAGAGCAGTGACACGAACAGACATCTGCACACTGATGTTCATAGCAGCATTATTCACCATTGCCAAAAGTTAGAAACAACCCAGGTGTCCATCAACAGATGAATGGATAAACCAACTGTGGTCTATTCACACGATGGAATATTATGCAGCTGTAAGAAGAAATGAAGTCATAAAGCATATGGCAACATGGATGAAACTGGAGGACATTATGTTGAGTGAAGCAAGCCAGACACAAAAGGACAAATACTATATGAATGTGTTACTATGAACCAAATATATTGTGTAACATATTGTTTGATTAAAAAAAAAAAAAAGGAAGCGGCTGTGGCTCAATCAGTAGGGCTCCCGTTTACCATATGGGAGGCCCCGGGTTCGGTTCCTGGGGCCTCCTGGTGAAGGCAAGCCCGCTCGCGCGGCGTGGTTAGCTGACCCAGCGAGCACAAGCAGCAAGGGGGGGATAAATGAATAAATAAATAAAATCTTTAAAAAAAAAAAAAAAGTATATATATCTGTATTAGTCAGCCAAAGGGGTGCTAATGTAAAATACCAAAAATGGGTTGGTCTTTATAAAGGGTATTTATTTGGGGTAGAAGTCCACAGAGACTAGGCCATAAAGCATTAAGTTTCTTCTCTCACCACAGTCCATTGCCACGTGTTAGAGCAAGACAGCTGCCGGCGTTTGTCATGGTTCAGGCTTCTGGGGTTCCTCTCTTCCAGGGACTGCGTTTCTTTCCCGGCTTAGCTCCTGTTTCCTCCACAAGGTTAGCTGTAGACAATCGGGCAAACGGCTTTCTTCTCTTCTCCTGGGGCCTTCTTTCCAACATCAAAACTTCTTCACAAAAAACGGCTTCAACTGTCCTTTGCCTTGCCTTTTATATTTGATTCCCCACCCACCAAGGGGTGGGGCTCAACACCCTAATCCTAACCTAATCATGCCCAGATTAACAGATCAGTTTACAAGCGTGATTCAATTATATTTTTGGAATTCATAATTACATCAAACTGCCACAGTATCCATTACATTTAATTGAAAAATGTATATATTTATTCATCTGTGTTTACTTTTAGTTTTTAATTGTTTGTATTTTCAATTATTAAATGTACAAAATAAAGTTTAAAACATGTTAAAAAAAAAAAAAGAGAGAGACAGGAGAAAGAATCAGCAAACTAGAAGACAGGACAACTGAAATCTTATAGACAGAGCAGAGAAGGAAAAAATATAGGAAAAAATTGAGCAGGATCTCAGGGATTTGAATACTAGCATGAGGCACACAAACATACACATCATGGGAGCCCCAGAAGTAGGGGGGAAGGGAAAAGAATTTTGAGGAATTAATGGCTGAAAAATTCCCAAATCTAATGAAAGACATTAATTTACAAGTAAAAGAAGTGCAACTACTCCAAACAGAATACATTCAAGAGACATACTAATCAAAATGTTAAATGCCAAAGATAAAGGGAAAATCCTGAAAGGAGCAAGAGAAAAGCGATTCATCAAATACAAAC
The DNA here is from genome assembly GCA_026826555.1 of Tolypeutes matacus. Lineage (NCBI taxonomy): Eukaryota > Metazoa > Chordata > Mammalia > Cingulata > Chlamyphoridae > Tolypeutes > Tolypeutes matacus. The sequence goes on from JAKSZT010054308.1 coordinate 3,422,642, forward strand.
ATTGCCCAAAGACTAAGTACTGATTTTTCATTAGAAACCATGGAGGCAAGAAGACAGTATATGATATTTAAGGTACTGCATGAGAAAAACTGCCAGCCAAGAATCTTATATCTGGCAAGATTGTCTTTCACAAATGAGGCCAAGATTAGAATATGCACAGATAAACAGAAACAGAGAATTCATAAAAAAGAGACCTGCCCTAGAAGAAATAAATACTAAAGAGAGTTCTGTAGGGTATAAGGAAAAGACGGGAAGAGAGAGGCTTTTGAAGATAGTGTAGAAATGAAGATGATTAGTAAGGGTAACTAAAAGGGTAAAAGGAGAGAAAAAAATAAGATATGATATATAAAAGCCAAAAGATAAAATGATTGAAGTAAGTGCTGCCTTTACAGTAATAACATTGAATATTAATGGATTAAACTCCCTGATCAAAGACACAGATTGGCAGACTGGATTAAAAAAATATGTTCCATTCACATGCTGTCTACAAGAAACTCACCTTAGACCCAAGGTTACAAATAGGCCAAAAGTGAAAGCTATTGCGAATATTCTCGCTGACCTGATTTCATGATAATCAGGGTAGGCTAAACATTCGCTATATTAGAAACCATGCATGTGTCCCCAGACCTAGTTTTTCTCCCTAGGTCTGGTTTTTAGAATGCTGATGATAAACTAAGCCTGATTTATTATATGACCATCCTATATGGGAAAAGACTATAACTTTGGGTATCTCTGGTCAACCTTAGATATAGCAGCGGGACAGATGTGGCTTGGGTGGTTGGGCGTCTATCTCCCATATGGAAGGACCTGGGTTCCATCCCTGGGACTTCCCAGTAAAAATAAAAAAGAGAAAAATATAGAAGGTGCATGGGCCACCAGGCCACGTGTGTGGGTGCACTGCCAGGCCCTATGCGCAGGTGCACCGCCAGGCCCCGTGAACGGGTGAGCCATTGGGCCCCATCCACGAGTGTGCTGCCGGGTCCCATGCGTGGGTGCACCATCAGGCCCCACGAGCCACACAGCAAGATGATGACGTAACAGGAGAGTGACACAAGGGAGAGCCAAGATGAGATGCACCGGTAAACCAGGAACTAAGGTGGCACAGGTGGTAGGAGGCCTCTCTCCCATGTCGGAGATTCTGAGGATCGAATCCCAGTGATGACAGGAAGAGAAGGATGAAAAGAGAGGGCAGGAAATAGACACAGAAAGTTGCCCAGTGAATGGACACAGAAACAGCAAAAATGGGAAGGGGGGTAAAAACGGATAAAAGTAAGTAAATAAATAAATAAATCCTTAAAAAATGTATACGGGAGGAAGATATGGACTATAATTAGTAGTAATTCTTTGACGATGCTCTTTCATGATTTTTTAACAAATGGTTCACAACAATGCAGGGTGCTTGGGGAGGGGGGTGATGCGTGGCAGCCCTGTATGATGTTATGCATTTTTGTTTTGTAAGTTCATGATGTTTACTGAACACTTATAGTTTATGTATGTTCATGTATGAATGACATACTTCAATAAATTGTTTAAAAAAAAAAAAAGTAAAAGGCTAGAGAAAGATATTCCATGCAAATAATAACCAAAAAAAAAAAAAGCTGGTATAGCAAAACTAGTATCAGGTAAAATAAACTTTAAATGCAAAGCTATTATAAGAGACAAAGAAAGACATTATATATAAATAAAATAACAAACGTAAATATGTATGCACTTAACCATGGTGCCCCAAAACACATGAAGCACTGGCAAAATTCAAGGGAGAAACAGACAACTCTACAGTAATAGTTCATACTTCAAATTACCACTCACATCAATAAATAGAAAATCTAGATAGAGGCTCAATACAGAATCAGAGAACTTAAATAATTTCATGTTCTCTGAAATTATTGTTTCTGAACAATAAGAAACACAGCAGACCAGGGAGCTGAGGTGGCACAAGAGACTGAGCGCCTCTTTCCACTCCGGAAGGTCCCAGGTTCAGATCCTGGTGCCACTTAAAGAAAAGAAAAGCAGACACAGAACACACAGAGAGCAGACAGTGAGTGCAAAACAACGGGGTGTGGGGGGAGTGTAAAATTTAAAAAAAACTTATGGAATACAGAGAAAGCAGTGCTGAGAGGGAAATGTATGGCCCTATGTGTATATATTAAAAAAGAAGAGGGAAGCGGCTGTGGCTCAATCAGTAGGGCTCCCGTTTACCATATGGGAGGCCCCAGGTTCGGTTCCCGGGGTCACCTGGTGAAGGCAAACCCGCCCGCACGGCGTGGTTAGCTGACCCAGCGAGCACAAGCAGCAAGGGGGGGATAAATGAATAAATAAATAAAATCTTTAAAAAAAAAAAAAAGAAGAAGAAAATGCTAAAATCAAAGACCTAACTGAACATCTGGAGTAATTAGAAAAAGAACAGCAAATGAAGCTCGAAGCAAGTAGAAAGAAATAACAAAGATTGGAGCAGAAATAAATGAAACTGAGAACAACAAAAAGACCAATAGAGAAAATCAACAAAACCAAAAGCCTTTTCTTTGAGATTAATAAAATTGACAAACCCTTAGCTAGACAAGGGAAAAAAGAGAGAGGATGCAAATAAATAAAATCAGGAATTAAAGGGGGTACATTAAAACTGAACCCACAGAAATAAAAAGGATCATAAGAGGATATTATGAAAAACTGTATGCCAACAAATTAAACAACCTAGATGAAATGGACAAATTCCTAGAAATGCACAACAACCCACACTGACTCTATAAGAAATACAAGAACTCAACAAATCAATAACAAGAGATTGAATCAGTCTTCAAAAATATTCCAACAAAGAAAAGTCCAGGACCCGATGACTTCACAGGTAAATTCTTTTTTTTTTTTTTTTTTGAAGATTTATTTATTTATTTATCCCCCCTTGCTGCTTGTGCTTGCTGTGTCCATTTGCTTTTGCATTTTTCTGTGTCTGCTTGTCTCCCTTTGTTATGTCATCTTGCTGCGCCAGCTCACCGCACCGCGTGGGCTGGCCCGCCCTCACCAGGAGGCCCTGGGAATCGAACCCGGGGCCTCCCATATGGTAAATGGGAGCCCAACCAATTGAGCCACAGCTGCTTCCCCACAGGTAAATTCTATCAAACATTTTGAGAAGTAATACCAATCCTGTTTATTTATTTATTTTTTTTTTTTTTATTATGGGTAAAAATCAAAATTCTCACAATACATACAAACATTTGTAAAATGATATATAAATATATATGCATATATGTGTATTTGCTTACAAAAATGTTATTTTTATATACCAATCCTGTTTAGACTCTTCCAAAACATTGAGAAGGAGGGAAAAATGCATAAAACATTTTATGAAGCCAACATCATATTAACATCAAAGCCAGATAAAGATACTACAAGAAAATAAAATTATAGACCAATCTCTCTAATGAACACAAATGCAAAAATTCTCAACAAAATACTTGTCAATTGATGAAAGGTGATAAATTTCTTGTCTATTTGTCTGTTTTTTGTTTATTATTATTATTGAAATAAGTAAAATGCTCTAATAATGATTGAAGTGATGAATGCACAACTATGTAATTATACCAAATACCATTGATTATACACTTTGGATGAATTGTATGCTTTATTAATATGTATCAATAAAATTGATTTGTTTAAAATATATATTTGCCAATCAAAACCAACAGCATATTTAAAAAATTATACACCATGATCAAGTGGGTGTTATTCCTGGTATGCAAGGGTGAGTCACCACAAGAAAATCAATCAACATAATACTCCACATTAACAAATAGAAGGAAAAAACCCCACATGATCATTTCGATTGACCCAGAAAAGACATTTGACAAAATCCAGCATCCTTTCTTGATAAAAAAACACTTTGAAAGCTAGGAACAGAATGAAAGTTCCTCAACATAATAAAGGGCAAATATGAAAAACCCACAGCCACCATTGTATTCAATGGGGAAAGGTTGAAGGCTTTGCCTCTAAGATTGGGAACAAGACAAGGATGTCCTCTGTCAACACTGTTATTCAACATCGTACTTAAAGTTCTAGCTAGAGCATTTAGGCAAGAAAAAGAAATAAAAGGCATCCAAATAGGAAGAGGAAATATAACTCTCTATATTTGCAGATGACATGATCTTATATTTAAAAAGTCTGAAAAGTCTATGGCAAAGCTATTTGAGCTAATAAACAAGTTTAGCAAAGTGGCAAGACACAAGATCAATATGCAAAAATCAGTAGTATTGAACAATATGAGGAGGAAATCAAGAAAAAAAATCCATTTATAATAGCAACAAATAGACTCAAATACCTAGGAATCAATTTAACCAAAGATCTACAGGACCTACAGAAAACTGCAACACACTGCTAAAAGAAATCAAAGAAGATCTAAACAAATGGAAAGACATTCCGTGTTCATAGATTGGAAGACTAAATATTGTGAAGATGTCAATTCTACCTAAATTGATTTATAGATTCAATGAAATACCGATCAAAATTCCAACAGCCTACTTTACAGAAACAGAAAATCCAATTACCAAATTTATTTAGAAAAGAAAGTGCACTGGAATAGGCAAGAGCATTCTAAAAAAGAAGAGCAATGTGAGAGGACTTTCACTGCCTGACCTTGAAACATATTACAGGGAAGCGGATGTGGCTCAAGTGAATGGGCTTCCACATACCACATGAGAGGTCCCGGGTTTGGTTCTGGTGCCTCCTAAAGAGAAGACCAGCAGACACAACACACAGCAAATAGACACAGAGAGTAGAGAGGGACCGCAAACAACGAGGGGGTGGGGGATAAATCGTCCGCCATGTCTTCTCATAAGACTTTTAGAATCAAGCGATTCCTGGCCAAGAAACAAAAATAGAATCACCTCAGTCCTCAATGGATTCAAATGAAAACTGGCAATAAAATCTGGTACAACTCCAAAGAAGACACTGGAGAAGAACCAAGCTGGGTCTGTAAGGAGTCACACATGTGATAACTCATATGTTTATGCTGTATCAAGTTCACTTATATTTTGCGATATGAATTTGAAAAAGACGCCCTTTCTGAACAGTTGGACTTAGTTTATTGGAGAAAAACGCTGTTTTTTTTTTTCTTTGCTTTTTATGCTTTGGCATAAATAAGTTGGTTCAGTAATAAATATGTGAGACCTTTTGTTTGGGAGAAAAAAAAAAAGCTACAGTGGGGAAGCGGCTGTGGCTCAATCAGTAGGGCTCCTGTTTACCATATGGGAGGCCCCGGGTTCGGTTCCCAGGGCATCCTGGTGAAGGCAAGCCCGCCCGCACGGCGTGGTTAGCTGACCCAGCGAGCACAAGCAGCAAGGGGGGGATAAATGAATAAATAAATAAAATCTTTAAAAAAAAAAAAAAAAGAAAATGCTAGAATCAAAGACCTAACTGAACATCTGGAGTAATTAGAAAAAGAACAGCAAATGAAGCTCGAAGCAAGTAGAAAGAAATAACAAAGACTGGAGCAGAAATAAATGAAATTGAGAACAACAAAAAAGAGGAAGTAAAACTCTCACTGTTTGCGGATGACATGATCCTGTATTTAGAAAATCCTGAAGTATCCACAACAAAGCTACTTCAACTAATAAATGAGTTCAGCAAAGTGGCAGGATATAAGATCAACACGCCAAAATCAGTAATGTTTTTGTACACTAGTACTGAACAATCTGAGGAGGAAATCAGGAGGAAAATTCCATTTTCAATAGCAACAAAAAGACTCAAATACCTAGAAGTTAATTTAACCAAGGAAGTACAGGACCTATATGCAGAAAACTACAAAACAATGCAAAAAGAAATTTAAAAAGACCTAAACAAATGGAAAGACATTCCGTGTTCATGGATTGGAAGAATAAATATCGTGAAGATGTCAATCTTGCCCAAACTGATTTATAGATTCAATGCAATACCAATCAAAATCCCAACAGCTTACTTTACAGAATTAGAGAAGGCAATTACCAAATTCATCTGGAATGGTAAGTGCTCCCGAATAGCCAAAAGTATTCTAAAAAAGAAAAGCAATGTGGGAGGAATTTCACTGCCTGATCTTGAAACATATTACAAAGCTACAGTGGTCAAAACAGCATGGTACTGGCATAAAGATAGACATATCGATCAGTGGAATAGAATTGAGAATCCAGAAATAAACCCTCACCTATACAGTCAACTGGTTTTTGACAAACCTACCAAGCCCACATTGAAGGGAAAAAACAGTATCTTTAACAAATGGTGTTGGGAGAACTGGATATCTATAACCAAAAGAATGAAAGAAGACCCCTTTCTCACCCCCTATACAAGAATCAACTCAAAACGGATCAAAGATCTAAATATAAAAGCCAGGACCATAAAACTACTGGAAGAAAATGTAGGGAAACATCTTCAAGACCTTGTAGTAGGTGGTGGTTTCTTGGACCTCACACCCAAAGCACGTGCAACAAAAGAAAAAGTAAATAAATGGGACCTCCTCAAAATTAAACACTTTTACACCTCACAGGACTTTGTCAGAAGGGTGAAAAGGCAGCCGACTCAATGGGAAAAAATATTTGGAAATCACATATCTGATAAGGGTTTAATATCCAGGATATATAAAGAGATGTTACAGCTCAACAATAAAAAGACAAATGACCCAATTAAAAAATGGGCCAAAGACTTGAATAGACATTTCTCTGAAGAAGAAATACAAATGGCAAAAAAACACATGAAGAAATGCTCAACATCACTCATGATTAGGGAAATGCAAATCAAAACTACAATGAGATATCATTTCACACCTATCAGAATGGCCACTATGAAAAAGACAGAGAACTACAAGTGTTGGAGAGGCTGTGGAGAGATAGGAACACTTCTTCACTGTTGGTGGGAATGCAGGATGGTACAACCACTATGGAGGACTCTTTGGCAGTTCCTAAAGTAGTTGAATATAGACTTGCCATGTAACCCTGCAATACCACTACTGGGTATATACCCAGAAGAACTGATAGCAGTGACACGAACAGACATCTGCACACCGATGTTCATAGCCACATTATTCACCATTGCCAAAAGTTGGAAACAACCCAGGTGTCCATCAACAGATGAATAGATAAACAAACTGTCGTCTGTTCACATGATGGAATATTATGCAGCTGTAAGAAGAAATGAAGTCATAAAGCATATGACAACATGGATGAACCTGGAGGACATTATGTTGAGTGAAGCAAGCCAGACACAAAAGGACAAATACTGTATGAATGCATTACTATGAACCAAATATATTGTGTAAAATATTGTTTGATTCACAAAAAAAACAAAAACAAAAAAACAAACAAAAAACAAAACAACAAAATTTACATGTATCCATTACATTTAATTGAGAAATGTATATATTTATTCATCTGTGTTTACTTTTTAGTTTTTAATTGCTTATGTTTTCAATTATTAAATGTACAAAATAAAGTTAAAAAAAATTTCTTTTAGCATTCTTTTGTAGTTTTCTGTACTTCTTTGGTTAAATTAATTCCTAGGTTTTTGAGTCTTTTTGTTGCTATTGAAAATGGTATTTTTCCCCTAATTACCTCCTCAGATTGTTCAGTACTAGTGTACAAAAACATTACTGATTTTTTTTTTTTTTTTTAAGATTTTATTTATTTATTCATTTATCCCAACCTTGCTGCTTGTGCTCGCTGTGTCAGCTAACCACGCCGTGCAGGCGGGCTTGCCTTCACCAGGAGGCCCCGGGAACCGAACCTGGGGCCTCCCATATGGTAAACGGGAGCCCTACTGATTGAGCCACAGCCGCTTCCCAACATTACTGATTTTTGCGTGTTGATCTTGTATCCTGCCACTTTGCTGAACTCATTTATTAGTTCAAGTTGCTTTGTCGTGGATACTTCAGGATTTTCTAAGTACAGGTTCATGTCATCCACAAAAAGTAAGAGTTTTACTTCCTCTTTTCCTATTTGGATGCCTTTAATTTTTTATTTTTGTCTAATTGCCCTAGCTAGAACTTCTAGTACAATGTTGAATAACAATGGTGATGGTGGGCACCCTTGTCTTGTTCTTGATCTCAGAGGGAAAGCTTTCAACCTTTCCCCATTGACTATGATGTTGGTTGTGGGTTTTTCAAATATGCCTTTTATCATATTGGGGATTTTTCCTTCTATTCCTATCTTTTGAAGTGTTTTTTGTTTTGTTTTGTTTTGTTTTTGTTTTTTAAAGATTTTATTTATTTATTCATTTATCCCCCCCTTGCTGCTTGTGCTCGCTGGGTCAGCTAACCACGCCGTGCGGGCGGGCTTGCCTTCACCAGGAGGCCCCAGGAACCGAACCCGGGGCCTCCCATATGGTAAACGGGAGCCCCACCGATCGAGCCACAGCCGCTTCCCTTTTGAAGTGTTTTTATCCAAAAAAGAATGCTGGATTTTGTCAAATGCCTTTTCGGCATTGATTGAGATGATCGTGTGTTTTTTTTTTTTCCCTTCAATTTGTTCATGTGGTGTATTACGTTGATTGATTTTCTTATGTTGAACCAGCCTTGCATACCAGGAATAAATCCCACTTGGTCGTGATGTATAAGTCTTTTGATAATCTGTTGGATTCGATTTGCAAGTGTTTTGTTGAGAATTTTTGCAGTTATGATTGTTAGAGAGATTGGACTGTAATTTTCTTTTCTTGTAGTATCTTTATCTGGCTTTGGTATTAGGGTGATGTTGGCTTCATAAAATGTGTTGGGAAATTTCCCCTCCTCTTGAATTTTTTGGAAGAGTTTAAACAGGATTAGTGTTCTTTTCTAAATGCTTGGTAGAATTCACCTGTAAAGCCATCTGGTCCTGGATTTTTCTTTGCTGGGAGATTTTTGATGATGGATTCAATATCCTTAAATGTGATTGGTTTGTTAAGTTCTTGTACTTTTTGTAGTGTCAGTGTGGGTTAGTTGTGCATTTCTCGGAACGCACAATATCCTAATATCCTATTATTCTTTTTATTTCTGTGCAGTCAGTTGTAAATTCCCCTCTTTCATTTCTGATTGTATTTATTTGCATTGTCTCTCTTTTTTTGTTAGTCTAGCTAGGGGTTTGTCAATTTTATTGATCTTTTCAAAGAACCAGCTTTTCATTTTGTTGATTTTCTCTATTTTTTTTTTTATCCTCAATTTCATTTATTTCTGCTCTAATCTTTATTATTTCTTTCCTTCTGGTTGCTTTGGGGTTGGTTTGCTGTTTTTCTAGTTTCTCTAGTTGTTCAATTAAATCTTTGAGTTTAGCTCTTTCTTCTTTTTTAATATAGGCATTTAGGGCTCTAAATTGCCCTCTGAAGACTGCCTTCGCTGTATCCCATAAGTTTTAATAAGTTGTGTTCTCCTTTTCATTTGTCTCAATATATTTACTGATTTCACTTGCAATTTCTTCTTTGACTCACTGATTATTTAGGAGTGTGTTCTTCAGCCTCCACATATTTGCAAATTTACTTTTTTCCTGTCAATTATTGATTTCCAGTTTCATTCCATTATGATCGGAGAAAGTGCTTTGTATAATTTCAGTCTTTTTATATTTATTGAGAGCTGTATTGTGCCCTAATATGTGGTCTACCCTGGGGAAAGATCCATGGGCACCTGAGAAGAATGTATAATGTGCTGAGTTTGGATGCAGTGTTCTGTGTATGTCTGTTAGGTCTAACTTGTTTATCATATTGCTCAAGTGCTCTGTTTTCTTGTTGATCTTGTGTCTAGTTGTTCTACCTAATGATGTGAGTAGGTTGTTGAAGTCTCCAACGATTATTGTAGAAATGTCTATTTCTCCCTTCAGTTTTCCCAGAGTTTGTCTCACATATTTTGGGACACCCTTGTTAGGTGCATAGATATTTATGACTGTTATATCTTCCTGGTAGATTGTCCCTTTTATTAATATATAATGGCCTTCTGTATATCGCTTATAACTTTTTTTGCATTTAAAGTCTGTTTTGTCTGATATTAGTATAGCTAACCCTGCTCTTTTCTGGTTACTATTCTCATGGAATATCTTTTTCCAACCTTTCACTTTCAGCCGGTTTGTATCCGAGGTCTAAGGTGAGTTTCTTGTAAGCAGCATATGGATGGCTGATGTTTTTTTATACATTCTGCCAGCCTGTATATTTTGATTGGGGAGTTTAATCCTTTCACATTCAATATTACTGTAAATGCACTATTTACTTCCTCCATTTTATTCTTTGGTTTTCAAATGTCATCTTATTTTTGTCTGTCTTTTTACTCTTTTGGCTATCCTTTCTGCTATTCTTTCTTCTATACTCTCCTCCAAGCTTGTCTTTTTCTTTCAGGTTCTAAGGCTTCCTTTGATGTTTCCTGCAAACTCTTTTTTTTTCACTGGGAGGTCCCAGGGATTGAACCCAGGTCCCTCCATACAGGAGATGGATGCCCAAACATTTGAGCCACATCCGTCCTCCTGCAAACTCTCTTAGTTTCTGTTTGTTTCTGAATATTTTATACTTACCTTCCTATCTGAAGGACAATTTTGATGGATAAAGAATTCTTGGCTGGCAGTTTTTCTCTTTCAGTATCCTAATTGTATCATACCACTGTCTTCTTGCCTCCATGGTTTCTGAAGAGAAATCTGCACTAAGTCTTACTGGACATCCCTTGTACGTGATGGTTTGCTTCTGCCTTGCTGCTCTGAGAATTTTCTCTTTATCTTTAACATTTGACATTCTGAGTAATATGTGATTTGGAGTGGGTGTATTTGGTTTTATTCCAATTGGGGTACGGTGTGCTTCTTGGACATGTAAGTTCATTTCTTTCACGAGAGTTGGGAAATTTTTAGCTATTATTTCCTCAAATACTCTTTCTGCCCCTTTTCCCTTCTCTTCTCCTTCTGGAATTCCCATGACATGCATGTTGTTGCATTTTGTATTGTCATTCAACTCTAATAAACACATGAAAAATGCTCAACATCATTAGTCATTAGGGAAATGTAAATTAAAGCCACAATCAGATACCTCTTCATATCCACTGGAATGGCTATAAATAAAAAAGACAGACAATAACAAGCACTGGAGAAGATGTGGAGAAATGGGAACCCTCATACATTGCTGGGAGGAATATAAAATGGTACATTTACTTTGAAAAAGTTTGCAGTTCCTCAAAATGTTAAACACAGTTATTTTGACCCAGCAATTCCACTTATAGGTATTTATTCTAAAGAAATGAAAATGTGTCCACGCAAAGACTTGTATGAAACTATTCATAGCAGCCTTATTCATAATAGCTAAAAAGTTGAAACAATCCAAATGTCCATCAACTAGTGAGTGGATAAGCAAAAAGGAATGAAACACTGATACATGCTACATGTACCCTTATACCAGGGATACAAACCGGCTGAAAGTGAAAAGTTGGAAAAAGATATTCCATGCGAATAGTAACCAGAAAAGAGCAGGGTTAGCTATACTAATATCAGAACCTCAATAACCTTTTGCTAAAAATCCAGGCATAAAAGACTGCATATTGTATAATTATATGAAATGCTCAGGAAAGACAACCCTATAGAGGCAGTGGTTTTCTGGACTTAAGGCAACAGAACAGGTATTAACTGTAATCACAGGGAAGGGAACTTTGGGGTAAGATAGAAATGTTCTAAAACTGGATGATGGTGATAGGTGCACACATCTGTACATTTACTAAAAATAATTGAATGTACACTTTATTTTTTAAAAAGATTTATTTTATCTATTTATTTCTCCTCACCCCCTCCCAGTTTGCATTTGCTGTGTCTGTTTATGTGGTGGTCTTCTTTTCAGGAGGCACTGGGAACTGAACCCGGGACCTCCCAAGTGGGAGGGAGGCACCTAATCTCATGAGCCACATCCACTCCCTGCTTTATTGTGCCTCTCATTGTGTTTTTCCTTATGTCTCTTGTTGTGTCATCTTGTTGCATCAGCTTGCCATGGCTGCCCGTAGCATCAGCTTGCTGTCTTGCTCATCTTCTTTAGGAGGAACTGGGCACTGAACCTGGGACCTCCCATGTGGTAAGTGGTAGCTCAATCACTTGAGCCACATCCGTTTCCCTGAATATACACTTTAAATGGATGTAATGTAAATGATACTTTAGTAGGGGTGCTTTTAAAAAAACACTGCACTGTAGTCAAAAACTTTTTTTTCCCTTCCCTCTTTCCTTCACAGGAATCAAACCTTCATTGTGGTCTGATGGCTTTCCCAGGTCTCCTCGGTTCCTTCTCCATTTTCCCTCTCAGGCATGTTCACAATAAAGCACTTGCATGTCTAATTCCATCTTATTATCTGCTTCTGGGAGGATCTAACATCCAAACCATTTTCTGTGTTCAAGAGACAAATCTAAAGTTGAAAGTAAAAAGTCAAAAAAGATAGACTGTGCAAACACTAACCAAAAGAAAGCTGGTCTGTCAGTATTACTATATGACAAAGTAGACATTAGGGTAGAACAGCATTATTAGATAAAAAGAGGGATATTTTGCAATGATAACAGGTTCAATTCATCAGGAAGTGTATTAGTCAGCCAAAGGGGTGCTAATGTGAAATACCAAAAATGGGTTGGTCTTCATAAAGGGTATTTATTTGGGGTAGAAGTCAACAGATACCAGGCCATAAACTGTTAAGTTTCTTCTCACCAAAGTTCATTGCCACGTGTTGGAGCAAGACAGCTGCCGACATTTGCCAGGGTTCAGGCTTCTTGTGTTCCTCTCTTCCCGGGGCTGTGTTTCTCTCCGGGCTTAGGTCTTCTGGTTCCTCCACAAGGTCAGCTGTAGACTATCAGGCAAACGGCTCACTTCTCTTCTTCTGGGACCTTTCCTCCAACATCAAAACTGCTTCTCAAAACTGCCGCAACTCTGTTCTTGCCATGCCATTTATATTTGATTCCCCACCCACCAAGGGGTGGCGCGCAACGCCCTACTGAAGTGGCCCAGTCAACATCCTAACCGTAACTTAATCATGCCCAGATTAACAGATCAGTTTACAAGCACGATCCAATTATATTTTTGGAATTCATAATTACATCAAACTGCCCAACTGCAACAGGAAGATAAAACTTTTCTGAAGTAATATGCCTGAATAGCATGGCCTAAAAATAAAAATAAAAACTGACAGGATTACAAAGAGAAATAGATATTCAATAGTGGGAGACCTAATATACCTCAGTAATTGATAGAAGAGACAAAAAGAATCAGTAAGGATATAGAAGATTTGAAGAACGTGATTAACAAACTTGACCTAATGGAAGTATTTTTAAAAATATACCCCAAAACTTCAGAATATACATTATTTTTAAGCACACAGAGAAACTGTTCAAAAATTAACTATCACTGGGCCATAAACCAAGTCAACAAATTTCAAAGAATTGAAAACTTATAGATCATGTTCTCTGATCCCAATGCAATTTAAACTGGAAATAAATAGCAAAAAGATATTAAAGCCCTGAGTGTTGGAAATTAATAAATACTTTTCTGATATGCCCATGGGTTAGGGAAAAAAAATTACAGTGGAAATGAGAAAGTAATTCAAACTAAATGATGATGAAAATACTAAATTTGAAACTTAAAGAGTTTGCTCTTTTATTTATCCCCCCCCCTTTTTTTGGTTGCACTGGGTGGGGGCTGTGTGTGTGTTCGTCTGTGTCTGCTTGTCTTCTCTTTTATTTATTTATTTATTTATTTATTTAACCGGGAGGTCCCAGGGATCGAACCCAGGTCCCTCCATATGGGAGACGGACACCCAACCCTATGAGCCACATCCATCCCCCGTTTTCTCTTTTAGGCAGCACCGGGAACCTATCCTGGGACATTCCAGAGTGGGAGACAGGCTCTCAATCTCTTGCACCACCTCAGCTCCCTGGTCTGTTGCTTCTCTTATTGTCTCTCTTGTGTGTCTCTTTTTGTTGTGTCATCTTGCTGCACCAGCTCTCTGCATGGGCCAACATTCTTGTGTGGGCCAGCACTCCATGCAGGCCAGCACTCTGTATGGGCCAGCTCTCCACTCGGGCCAGCTCGTCACGTGGCCAGCTTGCTTTTTACCAGGAGACCCTAGAAATCGAACCCTGGGCCTCCTATATGGTAAACGGGAGCCCAATCACTTGAGCCACATCCATTTCCCTCCCCTATAGTTTTTTTTTTTTTTTTTTTTTTTAAGATTTTTTTTATTTATTCATTTATCTCCCCCCTTGCTGCTTGTGCTCGCTGGGTCAGCTAACCACACCATGCGGGCGGGCTTGACTTTACCAGGAGGCCCCGGGAACCGAACCTGGGGCCTCCCATATGGTAAACGGGAGCCCTACTGATTGAGCCACAGCCGCTTCCCTCCCCTATAGTTTT
>JAKSZT010054308.1:3436970-3482203 GCA_026826555.1 Tolypeutes matacus
GGAGCCCTACTGATTGAGCCACAGCCGCTTCCCTCCCCTATAGTTTTGATGTAACTTTTCTGTAATCTAAAACTTCTCTAAAAATAAAGTTTATTATGAATTTTTAAAAAATATATAAAAGGACATCACCACAGATCCTGCAGACCTTAAAAAGATTAAATCAGTATATTACAAACAACATGATGGTAATAACTCTGAGTTTATTGATGCAATAGACAAATGCTCAGAAAATATAGCTTACATAAATTGATAAAAGAAACACAGAGGGAAGCATATGTGGCTCAAGGAATTGGGTGCCCACCTACTACATGGGAGGTCCTGGGTTCAGTTCCCAGTGCCTCCTAAAGGAGATGAGCAAGACAGTGAGCTGACGCAATGGGCTGGCATGGCAAGCTGAGGCAACAAGTTGATGCAACAAGGTGATGCAATGAGAAGACACAATGAAGAAACACAACAAGGAAACACAATGAGACACACAACAAGTAGGGAGCAGAAGTAGCTCACGCGATTGGGTGCCTCCTTCTCATGTGGGAGGTGCCAGGGTTGGTTCCTGGTGTCTCCTAAAAAGAAGACAAGCAGACAAAGAAAGCACACAACAAACAGACACAGAAAGCAGACAGTGAGCTCAAACAACAGAGAGGGGGGTAAATAAATAAAATAAATCTTAAAAAAAGAACAAAAAGAGAAACAGAGTTTAAATAGTGCTATAGCTATTACAAAAATTGAATTCATAATTGAAATCTTTTCTACAAAGAACACTCCAGACCCATAAAGCTTCACTAGCAAATTCTACCAGATATTTAAAGAAGAAATAAAGCTAATCTCATTGAAACTCTTCTGGAGAATAGAAAAAGAAGAAACACTCCCAGCTTGCTTTTTGAAGTCAAAATTACCCTGATATCAAACCTAACAAAAACATTACAAGAAAGGGAACTTATAGGCCCATCTCATTAATAAAAGTGGATGCAAAAATTCCAAACCAAATATGAATAACATTTTAAAAGGATAAGACAATATAAATGAGGAATAAATCCAGGAATAAAAATCCAGGAATGCAACACAGGATTACATGTAAAAATCAAACTAGATAATTTACTCCATTACCAAATAAAAGATAAAATATGATTATCTTAAGAAGTGCAGAGAAACCCTTTTTTTTTTTTTTAAATTTAAAATCCTTTCATGGTCAAAACTCTTAGCAAACCAGAAATAGAAGGGAACTTCCTTTTTTTTTTTTTTTTTTTTTTTTACCGGGAGGTCCCGGGGATCGAACCCCGGTCTCTCCATATGGTAGACGGACGCGGAACTTCTTGAGCCACATCCGTTTCCCGAAGGGAACTTCCTTAATCTGACAAAAGGTACCTACGAAAATTCTTCATCCCACATCAGATGTAAAAGTGAAATGGTGAAATCTTCCCTTGGAGAAGGGCAGCAAGACACGAATGTCTGCTTTCACCCCTTGTGTTCTACACTATACTCTAAGTCCTATCCAGTGCTCTGAGGCAAGAAAAACAAAAGATAGAATTGAAAAGGAATAAAAACCATCATAATTTGTGGATGATTGTACAGAAATTCAAAAGAATCTATAGATAAATTATTAAAATTAATGCAAGCATAGCAGTGTTGTTGGTTACAATGTCAGTACACAAACCAATTCTCTATATCAACAATAAAAATGAAATAAAAAAGATTCCACCTACAATAGCATCAAAAATGAAAAAGCATAATAAATAATATATATATAAATATATATATAACATATTAAAAATATAAAAATGTATAAGACCTTTGTGTAGAAAACTATAAAATATTATAGAGAAAATTAAAGACTTCAATAAATGATGAAATATACTGTGTCTATGAACTGGAAAAAATAATATTGTAAAGACATAAATTCTTCCCAGATTGATCTAGAGAGATGCAATACTATCTGTTCAAAATCCCCATAGGTTTCTTTATGTTTTTGTGTAACTGGACAAGCTAATTCTAAAATATATGTGGAAATACAAAGGGTCCAGGAGAGACAAAATGCTGATGGTTCCGTCTCCTCCACCTGGCTCGTGGGGACCTGGGAAAGCAGGTAGTTTGAACACTTGGTTAAGTCCACCAGATTTCATCAATGAAAATGTACCTTTCCCCCTCATAATTCACAAGTAATCTGTGGAGTGAAACTTTGAAATCCTGTAACCATCCTGTTTCCTAACAAATTACCACCCAGTGGTTTTGATGATCCTCAACTGATAAATTATTGATAGTTGCAAAACGGTAAATTTTAAAAATTCTATCACTCCTAAATTTATCTGCCATTCTATGTAATCCCTAACACTATCCCTGCCCCCATTTTTAAATCTCATTTTGGACCCAGGGTTCTAAGACACTTTTAACAAATCTTCTAATAAAGCTAAAATAATTAAGACAGTGTGAAACTGGAACAGAGCAATGGAAGAGAATCAAAAGCATTAGCAATATTTGAAAAGATTGATAAATATATTTAAAAAAATAAAATAGAAACTGTTCTTCAAACGACCCCTTTAAGAAAATGAAAAGGTGAGGCAGAGTGGGAGCAGATATTTTCAATACATGTAAGTGACAAAGGGCTTGTATTCAGGATAAAGTACTAAACTACCCCCATAAATCAATAAGAGACAGACAACACAAAAGAAACATGGGCAAAAGACCTGAACAAGCAAGCACTCCATAAAAAAGATAGCCAAAGGCCGATGAACATGTGAAAAGGTGCTTGCTCTCAACCTCATTTGAAAATTCAAACCAGAGATAATGACTAAAATTAAAAAGCTCTAGCGTGGTCATGGAACAACTGAAAACTATGCTCACTGCTGATGGAATAGTAAATTGGCAGTTTTAGAAACAGCTCGTTACTATTTACTGAGTTTGAACACACCCAACCTCAGGACCCCACAATTCCACTCCTACCTATACACTCAACAGATAAATGAAGTAAGATAAGTGTTGATACACAAGTATGTCAATTCTGGTACCTAATAACCAAAATCTTGGAAACAATCCCAAAGCCTATCAATTAGAAATAATTGGTGGTACAGTCATACTGAAGACGGTGAAACATTGGATTCCTCTAGGTTCTTGGCTATAACGCAAAAGAGAATTTATAAACATGCCAGTAAAAATAATATATTTGGGAAGTGGGGGAAAGAACAGCTTGCTGAGAAATGAGAGAGAAAGACGGAAATACACAGTAAGACTTGGTGCAAGTCCCTCTAGACAGAGAGCAGGCTCTGCCTCGTGCGAGTACGTTTTAAACTATTAATTATTCCACCCCCTTGCTAATGATAAGGGGATGGGCCCCAGCAGTTATTGGTTACCCACCTGGGTGGGGGCCAATGGTGAGGCCTTTCTGGAATATCCAGGGCCAAGGGGAGGTCCCAGAAAGAGAAACTAGGACCTCAAGGTTGAACACGCAAGGTCTTGCAGCCACGTGGTCTGTGGCCATGCATCTGCCAGCTACGTTGTGGGTGGTCTTCTCCTCCGTTACCCTGTACTAACCTGCCTCAGTACCTTGGACAACTCTGAAGGAATGAAAAACAATTTACTAGTACATCCAAGAATAGGGATGAAAGTCACAAACGACACTGTAAGAAGCCAATAGCAAAATAATACATACTCCGGCTTATTTACATACAGTTACTTAAAGACACTTTTCTCGGTAGTGCTTTCACTTCTCTGATAGTTTTTCTCTTCCCCAGGCGCTACTGGCCAGCCATGGTATCCCGCGAGAGAAGAATGGCGGCTTGGCTGGAAAGTAAGCAGCCGCAAGGGAAGTCAGGGCTAGGCTAGGGCCACCTCTTGGGCGCTAGGGCTCGGGGCCTCACGAGCCAGGAAGAAAACACGGCGCCATCAGCGATCCAGCTGGGGACAGCGCCGGCCGCCGCGACTTCCGGCGCGAGGGGCGGGACCGCGCGGCGCCCCCACTGTCGCCCAAGACCGACAAGTAGGACTGGTCCACTCCAAGAAAGGGGGCGGGACTTCCGGACGGTGTCTCTCCAATCAGCGGGAAAGGATGTGTGCGACCTAACGGAGAGCAGCGAATGAGACCCCGCTCACAAGCCTGCCGGGCCAATGGGCTGGGACGGGCGAGTGGCAGGCACGCGCAGTGCGGCCCCGCGGAGCCGAGCGGCATGGCGGGCGGGGCCCGGGAGGTGCTCACCCTGCAGTTGGGACACTTCGCCGGCTTCGTGGGAGCGCACTGGTGGAACCAGCAGGTGGGGTATCCCGGCGGCTGCACCAGCTGAACTTTCGGGATTTCCAGCCCCGACTTGCGGCTGCCCGCTCCGGACCTGAGTCCTGTCCTCCCCTCTGCACCTCCCCAGGATGCTGCGTTGGGCTGCCCGACCGATGCCAAGGAGCCACCGGGGGAGCTGTGCCCCGACGTCCTGTACCGGACGGGCCGGACACTGCACGGCCAGGAGACCTACACGCCGCGACTCATCCTCATGGATCTGAAGGGTGAGGCGGGGGCAGAGGTCAGCAGATGTGATGTTCCGTTTCCCCCTTTCGCGTGCAGAGTCTCTAGCATCCGTTTGTGATCAGAGGTGAGGAGCCACGGGCAGAGCGAACCATAGTTCGCCAACACCCGAAGGGCGCAGGAAGACACTATTCCGCTCACTCAAGAGCCATCTCTGGGATGGTCTACTTGCCCTTGAAGACAGCGAGATGTTGAACTGCGGCACGCCTGGAGAACCGCTAGATGGAGATTTTGCCCCAGGTCCCAGGGCTAATGACTGAGCGGGGAATAGAAAAATAGAATCTAGATTCTCCAACTCTTAGGGAAGGGTCCCTTCCCCACCACTCCCCCAACTCATGTAGATGTCAGAAAGCTTCTTGGAAGAGCCAAAGTAAGTGCTGCAGGGATGATTACAGCAAGTTGTCACTGAAGCAAAGGAAGAGCATCTGTGGTGGAGAGAGACACCTTGGGTTTAACCTGACGTTTCTTGTTATTTCTATGCAGGCAGTCTGAGCTCCCTAAAACAGGAAGGTGGACTCTACAGGGACAAACAGCTAGATGCTGCCATAGCTTGGTGTGTATTTGCCATGATGGAGTGGTGGAGGATGTGTATAGAGAAAGCTGGAGAACTCAGGGACACTATCACTATGCTCAATCTCCACTCTCTTTTAGGGAGGGGAAGCTCACCACACACAAAGAGGAACTCTATCCCAAGAATCCTTATCTCCAGGACCTTCTCAGTGCAGAGGTGAGGGTCTCTGCCCTAAAATTTCAACTCAGGTACAACCAGTGTGTTAAAATTGCCTCCCAAGCAAGCCAGACACAAAAGGACAAATACTGTATGAATGCGTTACTATGAACCAAATATATTGTGTAACATATTGTTCGATTAAAAAAAATTTTTTATATGTATCCAGTATATTTGAGAAATGTATATATTTATTCATCTGTGTTTACTTTTTAGTTTGTAATTGTTTATATTTTCAATTATTAAATGTACAATATAAAGTAGAAAAAAAAATTGCCTCCCTGAGAAAAAAGAGGACTTTAATCATTTTAAATGCCTTAGAATGATATTTTGAGGAAAAGCACTCATTTCCCTAAGCACTGTGACTATGTGAACAGAAAGGAGGCTGTGGGATCTGGCCAAAAAATCCAGACAGGGTAGATCAACTCTTGCTTCTAGACTGCAGGGACTAAATGCAGATTTTTCCTCACCCCTCCCAGGGAGTGCTGAGTGGTGAAGGTGTCTGGAGAGTCAAAGCCATTCCTAATAGCAAAGGTGAGACTTCTCCAGCTACTGCTGGCTGGGGGAACTGGGCAGGCCAGGAACATGGAGAAAGGTACAGTTCCTCTGCTTTTTCTTCAGGTCTTCCATCACTCACCACAGCCATAACTCCAAAACCACTCATCCCTACAGAGAGCAGCATCAGAGTTTGGTCAGATTTCCTCAGAGTCCATCTCCATCCTCGGAGTATCTGTATGATTCACAAGTACAACCATGATGGGTATGTGGGCCCCAGAGGCTGTGTGGCAGCAAACTTGGGTCCCCACCAATGCTAGACAAGGCTTTTGAGGCCATCTTCTCTACCTTTCCCCAAAACAAAAGAGATCTAGGAATGAAGAGGGAAGAGGGTCCCGCAAGTCCTGGATTGTGTTTATGTGTGGCAGGGAAGCAGGTCGGCTGGAGGCTTTTGGCCAAGGGGAGAATGTCCTGAAGGAACCTGGCTATCTGGAAGAACTGGAAGACAGGCTACACTTCTATGTGGAGGAGTGTGACTACCTACAGGTAGCTGTGTGGCAAGGTGGATAAGCAGGGTAGAAACCTTCTCATCCTGTTTTAGTACCTTTCATCATTTATTTCTCTCCAGGGCTTCCAGATCCTGTGTGACCTGCACAATGGCTTCTCTGGGGTAGGTGCTAAGGCCTCTGAGTTGCTACAAGACGAGTATTCAGGGCGGGGAATAATAGCCTGGGGCCTGCTCCCTGGTCCCTACAGTCTTGAGGTAAGTGGAACTTGGAGCTGGGAGGGGGAACAGTCTCAGAGTGGAGAGGGGGAAATGAGGGAATGATGCCCCGGTGAGAAAGCTGCCTAAGGCAAACTGTTTCTTTCTCCAGGAGCCCCAGAAAAATATCTATCGTCTGTTAAACACAACTTTCGGGCTGGTGCACCTGACTGCTCACAGCTCTCTTGTCTGCCCCTTATCCCTGAATGGAAGCCTGGGCCTGCGGCCTGAGCCACCTGTCAGCTTCCCTCACCTACATTATAACGTAAGGCCAGTGCTCTTGTTCTAAGCACAGCTAGCCTAGCCAAAGGGCACCCGCTCACACTCCCCAAGTGTTAATGGCTCTGTGGCTGAAGCCTGAGCTTGGACCCAGCTATGAGGTGGCCTTTTAGATCCTCCTGTGCCTATGCTTATCCAGCCTTGTCCCCAACACACCCCTGCTTCTTTCCGATGCACCAATTACTATTCTGCATCCACATTCTCTTTTCCAGGCCTGAAAGGCCAAATGCTCCTCTTGGTATCCCCTTTCTAGGCCAGTCTGCCTTTCCACTGCAGTGCCATCCTGGCTACAGCCCTGGACACAGTCACCGTTCCTTATCGCCTGCGTTCCTCTCCAGTTTCCATGGTTCATCTGGCTGATATGCTGAGCTGCTCTGGGAGAAAGGTAGGAAGCACTGTGAGGAGGAAAGTCAGAACTGAGAACAAGCTCGGTAACCTGATCTCTTCTTTACCTTTAGGTGGTGACAGCAGGAGCGACCATGCCCTTCCCCTTGACTGCAGGCCAGTCCCTTCCTGATATACTGGTTCAGCTTGGGGGAGCCACCCCATGGACCCCGCTGTCTGCATGTGGGGACCCATCTGGAACACACTGCTTTGCCCAATCAGTGGTTTTGAGGGGTATAGACAGAGCATTCCACACCAGGTGAGGACTGCAGCTCACCTGGTGTGAGATTTTTTTGTTCCATGTCTTTTTCCCCGTATGCCTCTCAGAATTCTAATGGTATTGTCCCTCACTTCCTCTCCCCCTACACTACTTAGAAAAGAAAAGAAAAGAAAAAAAAAAAAAAAAAAAAAAAAAGAAAAAAGCCTCTGAGCATCCAGTTTCCACTGATATTCAGGAATGTAAGACTTTTTAGTTTCTTACTCATGCTGTCACAGAGTAAAGGTGACTTTGGCTCTGTTCTGGCAGTCAGCTCACCCCAGGGACACCTCTGCCCTCCCCACTCCATGCATGCACCACTGGAGAAGAAGTCCTGGCCCAGCATTTACAGCAGCAGCAGCCAAGAGCCAGGAGGTCAGTATGAGGCTTGCTCCTGCCCTCCTTCTAGACCTCAGGCCTACCTGCACTTTTCTGCTCACTCAGCTTCCTTTCTCTTGCCCCCACAGTTCTTCCCATCTGCTGTTGACTCCCTGCAAGGTGGTTCCTCCTTACCCACACCTCTTCTCCTCAAGGCTTAGCCAGCAGGGCTTAATTCTGGATGGTCCCCCTACTGGGGCAGGTATGTAGGAGGTGAAGAAAACCAAGCATAAAAGAGATTTTACCATTTTCCTGGGTTAAAGGTACTTAAAATGTTCACAGGTAAACATTTTATTTTCCCTGTGGCTCCTGAGAGGAGTGTTCGTTCATCCTCTGGAGTAGTGGTGTAGTAAGGACAGTACACAAAATTTTCAGAGTTAGCTTTACAATCAAGTGTAGCAAGGGCCCAGACCTCCCTATCTGCATGACCCTAAGGTCCCAGGTCTCCTTTTTCTTTCCCTCCACAGCAGTGGAGAGCATCCCAGTGTTTGGGACCCTCTGCTCCTCATCGTCCTTGCACCAGACCCTGGGAGGCTTGGCCAAGGAACTCTCTAAACTTGACCTGCGGCGGTGGGCCAGCTTCATGGCTGCAGGAGTGGAGCAGGATGACCTAGAGGAGATGCTGCAGGAGCTACACAGCCTGGCCCAGTGCTACTGGGATGGTGACAGCCTCACAGACTAAAGTTCCAAGAGGAAAAAAAGAGCTCGTTTCCAATAAAAACTGCTGGATGCAGGACCTGTCTTGGAGCAGAGCAACTCAGTGTCCAGGGTTCGCTACAACAACGTTTATTACATTTATTACACTTACATTAGACAAAAAAGGTAGAGAAAGGAGCTGAGCTCCACTCCCACAATGCTATTTACAATGTAGATTTGTAAGGTTTTCATAAAAGACCTTGGATGACACATAGGGATGGGAGAGCTCCTGGGCCCTACTCCAACCCCAGCCTAACTTTGTCCTTGTCTTTCGGACAAAGGACTGTAAACTGAGCCCAAGGATTGTACCAATAAAGTACAGTCACTATCTCCCTCAACATCAGGGTGCCATGTTGGGTTTAGTATGGTGCAGATAACACTCCCACATTGTGAGAGTCTCACTCATCCAGCTCCTCCTCAGACAGAAGGTCCCCATGGTCAGAAAGCTGGTCTGTATTACTGGTGCTGGTTGCATCATCCTCATCCTCAGAGCTGGCCTCACAGGCTGTGTGGAAGAGCTGCATGAGTTCTCGAAAACGGTGGGAAACCTAGGAGTAGAGGAGGGCTGTTTTCACTTCCTAAATTAGAACCATTTTAACATTAAGCACTATATACCAACTTGAACAAGCTGCTTTTATTTATTCCACATGCCAAGGCTGTAAGGATTGTGTCCTTATAGAAAGGAGACTCAAGAAGCTATTTTGCCCAAAGTCATAGGATAACCAAAAGCAAAACTGAAAAGGAACCTGTGGGGCTTCGACTTCTAAATTTTTCGTCAAGAACTACCACCACCTGACAAGACCTTCCTTAGGGCAGATCTAAATAACATTTAGTGTCTTGTATTTGAAAACTTCCTGTTCTGTCCTTTCTGTCCCTTACTTTGCCACCCTTGCCCACTCCTTCTCCCACTTACCTCAGCAGGGGTCTTATTTCCCAGCTGTTGGGAGATAATGCTAAAGGTCTGTGGCTGGGCTCCTTGCTCCTGGCACATGGTGAGAATCACACGGTCAGCTTCCCTGTAACCAAAATATGATCAATCCTAAGGAGCCACATGGATATATTCCATGCTTTTTCCAAACACACACCATCCATCCTTACCTACCTCGTCCACAGGACAACCTTTTCTCCAGTGGAGCTAACTTTGCTATTGTTGGCACACACTGTAGCTTCTGTGGCCTTTGGCTGCTGCTCCCCCTCTGGGCTCTTGCCTTGCATTCCACTGTCCTTAGCCAATCCCCCTCTAGAGGCCTTGGGAGAAGCCTCTAAGGTGTCAATTCCTAATGAAGAAGATTCATAGGCAGGGGACATCCTGTCTGCTGTCTTCATCCCAGTGCTACTTGACAGCCAGCTCTCTTCAGTACTGGGTTTTCCAGACACTTGTCTTCTCCCTAAGTCTCTGGTTCTTGAGGAAACAGGACTTAGGGAGGAAGCAGAGAGTTCAACGGTTCCAGGCAATTTCTCAGTTTCTGAAGCATTCCAGACAAGTCTTAAAGTCTCTGACTCATCCACCACTGCTTTATTACCTTCCCTCTCTTTATGAAGTTTGGGGGATGCCCTGGGGCAGGAGACAACCTCAGGCCCAGCCTGGTTTCTTCCAAGAGGGTATAGTACAGTTCCAGTTTGGGGAAAAAGCTGAGGAGTCTCTGGAGAGCAAGGTGGTGGGCCAGCCAGGAGGAGTCGATCTGTAAGAGTCACTTCCTGAGGGGACAGCGAAGTGCTTCCCACTGCCAATCCTGCTTAGGAGGAAAATAAGGGTTTAAGGGTATGGCCAGGGTCAAGATGCACCTAAGGACTACAAATTACCACAGGGTCACTCTGGTGAGCTACTGGCATAAATTCATAATTTAAAAAGGTGGGGGTGACGGTGGGGGAGAGAAAGTCACGTATGCAAAGATATAAAGTCCTACAGCCAAAGCTGAGTGTAGCTGAGATTTTAGAATGTAAATTACAAAGAACTTGGGGTTAAGGGGAGGGGCTTTAGGAATGGGAACACAGGAGAATGCTGAATCATGGAGACTTTATAGCATTTCTACAAAAGGCCACAGACACAAAATTAAGGCTGGATAGGAAAAAGTTTCCTATTGGTCTACTAATGAAAGGGGTGGTAAGTCCACCCCTGAAAAGGCTACTATTTTTCCAAGCTGAAAGAGGTTCTTGGTCGAAGTATATGAATAATGAGAAATAAAGGGAGGAGGAGGCTGGGTTGGCCTGGAAAACTAGGATAGGCAGTCACAGATCACTCACCTGCAACAGGGGTCTCTCCCTTTCTGGTGGTCCTGCCTGTCCTGCTCTGTGTTGCTTCAACATTCTCGTGCTCCTCTGATGCTTCTTCCTCCATCACGTCCTTGCATTGCCCGGCTTCCTTTGTACCAAGCATGGGACTGGCCTCTCGCTGGGGGCTGCTGCTCACCAACTCATGGAGCTCCTTGTTCTTGCAGGATTTGCTGTCACAGACCTGCAGGAATGGCTTTGTGGGTCAAGGGTCTCCTGCCCTATATCTCCCTGGCCCACCAAAGGAAAAAGCCTTGCCAACCAACATGCATGCCTGCTCCAATGATTTCTAATGGCCCAGAACAGAATATTGGATTCTGCCACTCATTCCCGAACCTAGCACTGAATTTTTGCTGTCAATCAACCCACCCTAGAAAACCAGCATTACCTTTAGGGGGCTGTATTCCTGACACAGGTTTATTAGGTTAAAAAAAAAAAAAAAAAAAAAAAACTAAACGGGAAGAATTTGAACTGGTTGGTCTTTTTCCAACTCCAAAGCTTTACCCACAAGATTCTCTTTAAAGAGCAAACTCCATTCATATATATTTTTAAAGATTCTACTTATTTTACCCACACATGCTCACACATACACATATACACACTTATATGTGTGTGAACTGCATTTTATATATGCATAATTTTTTTTAGGAATTCAGTAAAGTACAAATCTGTGGTAGCAAACAATTCCCAAATAGTAAGGCCTGGAGTTGGCCCGGGCAGCTGTGATAACCCTCTGTATAGTTTCTGCCTCACCTTGTTGCTACAGTGGCTACAATTTCTCCTTTTGCTCTTCTTCAGCCTGGAATCAGGACCTCCCTCATGGCAGGAACAGGTACAGTCTTTGGCCCCATCTGGCCACTCAGCCTCCTAGGAAATACCTGGGCTTAGTTAGCTAACAAGCATTTTTGGTACCACGTGAGGGAGCCAAGTTGTGAACTGTCTAAATAGATCCCACCCTGCCTTAATCATTTCTCTTTTTGTATGTGCCATCTCTTCGCAGCGCCTGGGGAAATCAATGGCCCACACTAGATCAAAGCCTATTATGAATTCCTGAAACAAACTCTAAATGACCAAGACTGACATATCCCAACTGTACAGAAGTTTCAAGAAAATTTAATACAATCTGAGGCAAAGTCATCACTGGAGAGCTCCACCATGAGATACAATCTACTCACTTGTCTGTCTTTGTTTCTGTCTCCCTGTGCTTTGAGTTCTCCCCCTCTCTTCTAAGCCCCTTGAGAGAGCACTTTATACATATGACAACCAATGACAAGCTCTGTTTAATAAACCCAAGACAATATTATTACCCTCATTTATGATGAAGAAACTGAAACAAAGAGATGTTAAATAATTTGCCCAAGGTCATCCAGCCACTAAAGCAGTTTCTCCCCAGGAAAGAGTAAAGACATGTAGTAAAAAGACATGGATCCAAGAGAGGACTTCATGAAGAGCAGTACAGAGCAGATTCGGAGTACCCTCTGGAGCTAGATTACCAGGGTTTATATCTTAGCACTGCCACCTATTACTCGGAATTAAAGAGAAAAGGGGGAAAGGGAAATAAATCCTTCTGATGAGACAATGCTGGGATCTCTTCAGCAACTTCACTAATCTTTCCATGGTCTCTGCATACTCCATAGCAGCCTGCCTTTAGTTCCTGCTCTATGATTATCTCAGATCCCATCAACCTGAACTTTGGACCATTCTACACCACAGAAACATTTAGAGAGAAAACTCAAGACGTGGTTCATGAAAAATTGACAATCCCCAACAAATAATCTGGCATACCTTATCATGATTTTGAACCCCAATCTCTTTTTTTCTCTTGTTCTTTGAGGCTGTGGGTATCTTGGGAGGTTCCTCTTCCTCTTCCACATCAGGCAATGCCACTTCTTCAAAGCCATCAAACTGGGGAGGAGTTGGTGCCACTCAACACAGACTCTGGACTGAGAGCCCTCCCACATAAGGCCTTCCCACTTCAAAACCTCCCTACAGCCTCAAGGTCTATACCTCATACTCTTTCTCCTCAGTCCAATTGATCTCCTCAAAGTCACCCATCCGGCTCGCTGATGGGCGCAGATGGTCAAAGAAGATGGAGAACTCATCCTGCAGGTGATCATGGCCCTTGAGGAGCTGCCACATCTGTGTCTTCAGCTATGGAGAAAACAGAGGGCGGGATGAAGCCTCCAGAGCCTCTTCAGGCAGCCATTCCAACCCAATCCTATACACTTCCATGTTCTGCTTTCCTAGTCAACTGGGAGACATACTGAAGACTTTCTTTGATAGCTAAGAATTCTTAAACTTCTCCTTCCTTGCTTGACAACAGGGGAGGGGTATTAATAATAGGTTTGACTCCTAATGATAACACTCTCCACTTCTACCCTACAGCATGCTCTCCAGCTAGGGCACTAACCCAAGCCCTACTCTCCCCGGCGCCCCATCACCTCCTTCTTTGAATGTCTCTTGCAGGCACTGATGGCATTCCTAACCTGTGAATATCAGTCGGGCTCGTTTTAGATGGCAACTCCTCCCTACAGAGCTTTAGACTTTAGGTGACCCTAAGTAGTCCTAGACTTCCTCATCTCCTCCAGAAAGTCCAAACTGCCCCAGGTACAAGAGAATATGGAATAGGTTAGGGGAAGAGAGAAGGGAAGGGCTTAAGGCCAAGATGACAATGGAGAGGAAGCAAGATAGGAAAAATTACCTCTATGATTTCCTGGGGCAGGCAGTCTGCACAACCTTGTAGGACTTTGATAATCTTTTGGTGGTGCGATGGGTTCTCAGCAAAGCAAATCTCCAACTGCCGAAGGAATTTGCGACTCTTCTCAAAAGCCTGCTGTTCCTCAAACTTCCAGAAGGGAAAGAGGACAAAAGAGGAGTCATTTATACAACTAGAGCAAGACTTGAGGATGCTAAGAACAATGTGCTAGGGGGTATCGGGGGTGAAGTGGGGGGGGGGAGGCAGAGCATGGACAACAGGACTCTAGTGTACAACTGTGAGATCCTGTTAAGACCCTTAGCATCCCTCAACCTTGGGCCAGTGGGGGCTACCAACCCAAGATAACTAATATGTGAATGAAGGATTCAGAGGGATGTGTACATCTCAAGTTGTTTATTCTTTCATGGATTGTGAAATCAGACACAAACTCCTATTGCACTTCATAGATTACAAAGAATTTTTTTTTTTTTTTTTTTTTTTAAGATTTTATTTATTTATTCATTTATCCCCCCCTTGCTGCCTGTGCTCGCTGGGTCAGCCAACCACGCAGTGCGGCGGGCCTGCCCTCACCATGAGGCCCCGGGAACCGAACCCGGGGCCTCCCATATGGTAAACGGGAGCCCCACTGATTGAGCCACAGCCGCTTCCCAATTACAAAGAATTTTGACATAAACACTCACTTTGATTGTCATAATAATATCAGAAGAGATAATTGGCATGAGATGCATAATCATTCCATTATCATTTAACTGCACAGACAATCAAAATAATCTCATAATATCCCTTACCCCTGTTTTTATGAGTCATGACAAGAAGCCAAGAATTACTTGGACAATTCTTATATTTAGACTCTTGTTCTCCAACATTTCAAATATCACCTTACTACCCTAACCACTCCAACACCCTAACCCCTCATCCACCTTACCTACAACTCTATATTCCTCCTTCCTGCTTTATTTTTCTATAAAGCATTATCACTGTAAAGCATTATCAACTACATAGTTTACTTATTTATCTGTTTATCAACTGACTATCCCTGTGAGAATTAAGCTCCATGAGGGCAGGGATTTTAAGTCTTTTTTTTTTTTTTTTTTTTTAAAGATTTTATTTATTTATTCATTTATCCCCCCCTTGCTGCCTGTGCTCGCTGGGTCAGCCAACCACGCCGTGCGGGCGGGCCCGCCCTCACCAGGAGGCCCCGGGAACCGAACCCGGGCCTCCCATATAGTAAACGGGAGCCCTACTGATTGAGCCACAGCCGCTTCCCAAGGATTTTAAGTCTTAATTGCTGTATTCCCAGCATCTAGATTTTGGCCTGACGCACAGTAGGCATTCAACAAATATTTGTTGAATGAATGCCTATTTTACAACAGTGAGGCACTGAGGACATATGACTTGCCTAAAGTCTTCATTGCAACTAAAGGTAAAACCCCCTCACATTCCACATGTAAAGAAGATATGAGAACAGGGGATAGAAGATTATCCCTAAATAAGGAGGAGGCTGTTATCACCTTGGGCTAGGGGAAGGCTATCAGTCTGGAAGCAGATGAGAGGTTGGAACACTGATTCAACCACATTCAATCCCAGTCTTGCTCTGACCCAGGAGTCCTGGTGTACTGTTTTGGCCCATTCTACTTACTAATCCACAGGCAAGAGCTTGCTCTGGCAAGAGGAAAGCAGCAAAGTCTCTCAACAGCTGAGGCCAATCTCGGAGCAGAGTTCGCAGGCTTCTGTAGAGATCCACAGCTGTCTGCTTCTGGGTACTTGACTCAAACTCATAGATAACTTGTAGGAAGTCCTCATACTTGCCAGGGATATGTTGTAGGGCTTCTCGTACCTACACAGGAAAATTTTCAGTCATCAATATCTTGTCTTTGGGCCCCAACAAGAAGCAAGGGTACAAAGGGCGAAGGAGCGGTTATTGTTAGCGCCAAGTATTATCCTTCAGAGGCTACTCCTCTGACAGATCTTAAGGCCTGACTGTTAATGGAAGACATAGAGCAATGAGCTGTGTCTGGTAGTTGGCAACCAGAAATCCTCCATCTTACAGAGAACAAAGCCCTCATCATCCATTCCTTATTTCAGCGTCGTGTTATTTAAGGGTAAATAATATATAAATAAGGAATGTTACTAGAATATTAGGAGACAAGAAAAGGCCATGACTACATCTGCTAGTACTCCATTTTGCTGGGGCAGGGTGGGGAGATAAAGGAAATAGCTGGTTAACAACAGAATAAGACAGCTAAACAGGACAACTACCAGGAATAGGATGCTTCATTGTCTCTGAAGATCAATGTACTTGCCTGAGACCAACTCTTTGGCCAGTGTACCACGTCTTTCTTCTCTAGCTAAGGGCCCAGTAAGGGTCCTAGTAAGTCTAACTAGAGAAGTCACAACCTCCCAGAGATAATGGTGGCACCACCATGCCTTAAACTCTGGGCAATAGAGGGGTGATGCTAGGGTACTAACAATAAACCTGCTTATGACTGAACTCTGTCTCCTTGTGGTACTCACAAGATATCTTTGGTAATTCTAGCAGAACTAAAGAAGAGGCATGCAATGCCTGTTTAGAGCAGAAAACAGCACTTTTTTTCTTTAAAACCCTTCCTTAGGGGAGCAGATGTGGCTCAAGTAGTTGAGTGCCTGCCTCCTACATAGAAGGTCCCGGGTTCAGTTCCCGGTGCCTCCTAAAAATAAAACAAAACAAACAACAAGCAAAACAAATGATAAAACCAACTCAGGGAAGCTGATGTGGTACAGTGGTTGAGCGCCAGCTTCTCACATACAAGGTCCTGGGATTAATCCCTGGCCCCAGTACCACAAAAAAAACCACAACACAACACAACACAAAAAACCCTTCCTTGGAGGAGAAGCAGCCTCATTCATAGGGACTTACAGTAACAGGAAGCAGCATTTGCCTACCCTGGTCAGATAAGCCTGGGCAAAGGCCAAGTCCTTCTGTTCCCTGAGTGGATCCCGCTCGAGAATATCTTCATCATATAGCAACAGCAGCTTAGAGGTGTCCTTGCTGGCCCGGGCTCGACTCCCCCGCTTGTTTCGAGTTCGATGATTGCTCCGGCCCTTTCCAGCAGCTTTGGTGCTCTCTCCTTGGAGCACATGTGAAAAAGATTGTTTTTCTGTCCCTGCAACACCTACTCCTCCCATCCCACCACATCCAAATCATATTCAATGTTATGGAGCAACTCAGGAGAAAAGTTGTTGGAACAATGGTATGAGAGGCAAGTCTGTCTCTGTCAAATCAGCTCCAAGCAGGGTCTGCAAGATAACTGCATCAGTGGAGATGACAATGAGATAATTAGCTACTGCATATTGAGAAAGGAAGTCGAAAGAGTGGGTATGGCCTTATGTTGGGCTCTCAAGGGGGTGGGGAATAAGCAGGTTTTTTTTTTTTTTTTTAATAAATGTACCTCTTAGCCTCATATGTGATAGATGAGGTGAGAACCAGTATTAACTTGGATGACCCATATACAAATCTAGCAGCTGATGAGAATCAAATTAAAAATCTCTGAGCATCTCTTCTCTGCAAAGGCACCAGATTAGACATATGAATTGGGAAAGGAAAACTGCATGGAAGAGCCAGAGGATTTCCTGTGGAACTCCTCCAAACCGGTCTGCAAGCTAGCTACTCTGAACATGGTCCTCTAGACACTGAGGCTAAGCGAGACCAATCCCTCAGGGCAGGCCTGCCAAACTCACCTGGTGGGGTTCTGTTGAGCTCCACTTTGGGAGTAGTTTGGGGTAAGGTAAAAGTGGAAGGGGGCTTTTCAGCAGGGTCTCCAACTACTTCATCAGTCATTCCATCTTTCTGCAAGCTTTCCATCCCTTCTGCTTCCTCTTCCTCTTCTTCCTCTGGTTCAGAGTTCTCCTCCTGGGAGTTTTCTTCCTCAGACTCACCTTCCTGACTCATGCGCCTTTCAGATGCGAGCCAAGTCAGTTTCTCCATTGTTTCCTGCAAACCCCCCCAAGAGTGCTTATAATGGCTCAGACAGTGCCAAGTGCGCAGACTTAGAAGGAACAGAGGCTAAACCATGGGGAGCCTACCACAACTAACAAAAGCCTGACTCCCTGAGTTACAGAACTGCAGGGATAGGGGAATGCAGCAGAAAGGGGTAAGAAGACACATTCTGAAAGATCCCCCTCTATCCTGAAAATTGTTATCCTTTGACACACATACACTTATGATCTACTTTTATAAGTGTTTAAAGTGTACTCAGGTGATTCAATCTATATTTTAAATGAGTTGATGTCAAAGACAATTAGGAAATAAAATTTCACCCTTTCCTACTACTCCCCTAAACTCACCTGGAAAATTACATCCCTAAAACACTGAAAAATCAAATAAAAATAATTTTAGGACCATCTGTAGTGCAGCATGCCTGGCGTGCCATATCAATAAATTAAACAAATTACGGGGACCACATAATATTGGAGAATATTCCCCAACTCTCACCTGCAGTTCCGGAACAGAAAGCACAGACTCCTCAGAGGCTGATGACATCTCATCTTCCTCATCTTGGGTAAGGTCATCAAAGTCCTCTTCTTCCTCTTCCTCTGGCCCATCCTTCTCTCCTCCAGTTTCTGGCCCAGCAGGGGTCCCTACTGACTGACCATCAATACTGGATGAATCTTCAGGCTTCCCTAGGGGACTACTAAGCATCATTTCAGGATCAGTGGAGGATGAAGCCTTCTTTGGGGATCCTTTGCTCACATCTCCTCCTGAGTTTCCTTCATAGGGAGGATCCTGAGAAGCTGACGGGGTTTTAGTTAGCTGATTCCTCCCCTCTTCCTTTTGTAAGACTGTCTGTTTCTTTACCTCTCTAGCACCTCCTGACCCCTCATTTGGGGAACCAGTGTCCAACTCCACAGACTGTTCTTCTTTAACTTCACCACCACTGTCCTGCTCGGGGGATCCACTGGAGACTGCCTCCCTGGAGTCTTCAGGCTCCATCTTGACAATCTGCATTATATCCCCAGACGGAGACTTTAGAGAGTCCTGGAAGCCCTGTGGCAGTGGCTCCAGAGCTTGCATCCCCTCTTCTGTTTTCACAGTAGTCCAGCCAGAGGCACTGTTCTCTGACAATTCTTCCTGGCACCTCCTATCTGCTGGAGGAAGCCCTGGGCTGTGCTCCTCTTTGGGGAAGACAGCAGTACAGACAGGAGTTATTTCCTGGGGTTCCAATTTGGGTTCTAAGCCTTGAAAGTCACTTTTTCCTTCAGTCAAAGGACAAGCAATATCCACGTTGACTTGGGCTTTATCTTCAGGGGTAGGTGCTACAGGAAGATTCACAGAGTTGCCAGAAACAATTAAAGGTGGGATGGAGGAAGCCACAAGGGGCTGGTTCAAAGGACAGGGGAAGGGAGTAGGGTTAACCAAGAGGGTGGTGATGGGAATGGCTTGAGAACTCTGGGCCACAGTTGCATTGACAGGCTGGATCATGTTACAGCTGCTGCCGAGGCTCACAACATTCACAGTGGCGGCGGGAACGGTAAAGATAACAGGTGCAGGGTGGATGAGAGGGGCAGGCTTCAGATAGGGAGTAGCTTTGGCCCCCTTTCTCTTTGGGGGTCTCCATTTCACACAGAGTTTTCGAAACTTAGAAGGGGCAAGTGAGGGCAGCATTACCTTGGGAGCAGAGGCAGGGGAGAGCAGGGCCTGGGACTCAGAAAGAGAGCAGCTGGTTCTGGCCTCAGGGGAAATAGTAGGCAGTGCCGAAGGAGACTCAAAACCATCACCCCCAGTGACGCCCAGTGGTGAGACACTTGGCACTGTCTGTAAGACGGTGGCTGGTTGGATCAGGGGAGGAATCCGGACCATTATTTTGCTTGGAGGGGCTTCTGATTGAGTTGACCTGGTTGGAGTTTTTCCAGAGTTGGAGCTAGGCTGGAGAGACGGGCTGGGTCGGATAAGGAGAGGTTTCAGGACTGATGACCGCTTCTGTCTCCAAGCCTTCCTGGAAAAACGGTTGGCAACTGGCTTCAGTTTCAAGACTACACCTTTTGGCAAGAGCAGAGGATACTGAACTTCACTGCTGAATTCTGAGCTGCTTTTCTCCAGCCCTGGCTCAGACTTGATTTCAGTTGCTCCAGCCACATTTTCTACCTCCCGAGCACCAACAGCAATGTGCCGCAGTTCCTCCTGGATGGATGGCAAACTGGCCTGTTGGGAACAAGAACACTCGGAGCCATCACATGTCAGAATTTAGGAAAAAGAATATGCCATTCTAGACTTGAGGGACCTTTCCAAAACAGTCTGAAGACATCTTTCCAAGAGGAATTTTTCTGTACAGTATAAAATTTCTACTAAGACTTCATGCCAATTATACACTTGAGAAACTCTTCTGAATTTCCTTTAGAAGTTTTCAATTTGCCCAATATTTTAAAAACATTGTTGAATCCCTTGGGGGGACAGAGAGGAAAAGCAGGAGGAGGAGGGTGAATGAGGAAGACTTAAGTCCAAGTTCTACAACTAAAGCATTAGAGGCTTAAGGCAGCCCTTGACACTTCTGCCAGGGTTTTCAGTGACCTTCTGTCCCTACACACTTTGAAGAGGAGAGTTGTACCTTTAACCAGAATGGGAGCCGGTGTTCTTCTCTCTCTACAGGTGGCTTCCACTGATGTGGCTGGATCTCTTCACAGCACTTTAATAAGATAGGCAGCTGTTTGGTCTTCTTGTAAAACTGAGCATGCAGAAATACAGAATGTTTCTTTTCAGAAACACTGCCCTCTCTCAGGCTTGGGCAGGGGTTGGGGGCAGGCAATAGATCGATACAAGCAAGCGCGCACACACACACGTTGTATCATGCACACATAGATAAATACAAATATATAATGCATATGCGGAATGTTTCTGCATTTCAAATTAAACAAGAATCTATAATTCATCAAGATTTAAAAATTACACAATATCTTCTATCTCCATTCTGGTGACCAGGAAGGGAAAAGTTTAGGTCACAAAGAAAAGGAAGCAGATGGTTAGAGTAATTTTATAAAATAGTTCATCTTTTTTTCTTTCTTATTTTTTTTAGGTTCTGGGGGCCAGGGATTGAACCTGGGACCTTGTAAGTGGGAAGATGGTGCTCAACCACTGAGCTATATCAGCTCCCCTAAGTTAGTTTTTTTTGTTTTTGTTTTTGTTTTTTCATTTGTAAGCTTGTTGTTTGTTCTTTATTGTTTTTAGGAGGCACCGGAAACTGAACCTGGGAACTTCCGTGTGGGAAGCAGGCGCTCAACTGCTTGAGCCACATCTGCTCCCCTAATAGTTCACTTTTAAGAGTAAATGAAGCAAATGAAGAGGGGAACTGAACTTAAAACCTTTACAACAAGCATCCCTTCATTCGACATTTGTTAGTGCCCTCTACTGTGCTACTAGCTGAGCATACAGACAAGAGAAGCAATCCCTGCTCTCAAGGAGCTTCCAGACTAGTAGGAGAGAGTCAAGTAGGCCCATAATGACATTCTGCATTAAAAAGTACAAACTTGAGGATAAAAATGGAACACAACTTAAACTTGTACAAAGATTTTTCTGGAGTGGATATGACTACAGATGAATCTTAATGGAAGAGAGAATTTGCTACATGAGGCAGGTAAAGGCAGAGTACAGACCATATGTAAGATCATGGAGGTGTTTAAGGAACCAGAAAGAGATTAGTTTGGCTAGAGCTTAAGAAATGTGAGACTTGAGGAAACAAAACCAGATGTAGGATGTGCCATGCCGAGCAGTATGAACTTTACCCTGCAGGATAGGATAAAGATGGCTATGGCAGCAAGTAAAGGACAAAATACATGGTCAGAATTAGGGACACCAGTTAGAAAACTACTGAATTAGTCCTGGTTTGACAAAGGTCTCTAGTAAAGCAGTTGGCAACAGAGGTAGAAAACTGAGGACTTGGTGACTGCCAATATGTAGTGGAAGTCAAGCATGAGGAGTCAAGGATAAATCCTGGTTTGTGGACTAAGAGAATGGTCAGACAGTGAGGTGACGTGCAGAGACAGAAATCACAGAAGGGGTAAGTTGGGGTATGGGGAGTATGTGGTGGTGGCAGTGGTAACAATTAGAGGGCATAGAGAGGAGACATAAGTTCAGTTTGAGGCAAATGAAGTTTGAGGAGCCAGTGAGGCAATCAAGTTGAGAATTCCTTTACAAAGTTAGCTAAACTAAGCCAGTGCTAAGGAGAGAAATTTGGACTGAAGATACAGATTTAGGAATAATCATGAAACAGATGGTACTGAAAATCATGGATTTGGCTACCACACATTGAGAAGTCACTGTGGAGCACTGAGGTAGGAATTCTCGGGAGGCGGCTGTGGCTCGATCAGTGGGGCTCCCGTTTACCATATGGGAGGCCCCAGGTTCGGTTTCCGGGGCCTCCTGGTGAAGGCAGGCCCGCCCGCACGGCGTGGTTAGCTGACCCAGCGAGCACAAGCAGCAAGGGGGGTGATAAATGAATAAATAAATAAAATCTTTAAAAAAAAAAAAAAAAAAGGAATTCTGGTATCACAGAATCTAAGAGAACTGAGAGTCTGCAGAAGGAATGAATGAATTACAGCAACAAATGTGACCTTAAGGATAAAAACAGAAAAATAAACATTGGATAAGGCAATTGAGAAATCATCAGAGATTTGGGGGGGGGTTAAAGGGGTAAGGATAAATTTACTGTTAAAACAAGCAGATTAAACATATCCATTTGGCTTTGATCCCTCTTGAAATCCAATGAAAACAAGAGAAAGGAATATTTTTAGGAATGGTATGGACTGATGTTCAATACCTAACCCCCAGACCTTCAAATGTGAATTTATTTATAAATATGGTCTTGGAAGATGTTATCAGTTAAGAGGAAGCCAACCTGGATTAGGGCAGGCCCTATAATCCAATATGACTGGTATCCTTACAAGAAGAAGAAATTTGGGCAGACAGTGCATTAGAGACAGAAATAGATGGAAGCTCATGTGATGGAGGGAGGCTTTGAGTTATGCCATCATATGACAAGGAATTCCACAGATTACAAGCCACCCAAAAGAGCCAAGGGGAGAGGCATAGAATGGTTTCTCCCCTTTAAGAAGAGACATGGCCCTGCTGAAACCTTGATTTTGGTCTCTAGCCTCCAGAACCATGAGACAATAAATTTCTGTTGTTTAAGCCAGCTAGCCTGTGGTACTTTATTACAGCAGTCCTGGCAAACTAAGACTAGGCAAAAACCTACAAGAACCAAAAGAATGTGAGTAAAGACAAAAGCAACAAAACTTTGAAGAGCAGATGGATGACGGGTAATTGACATTGCAGAATGCAGAGAACTGAATCTCAGGTGAAAAAAGTTAAGGGCCAACTAAATTTATATATCAGAACCAGCAAAAGATTACCAAACCAGATACCTCTAGAAGTGAGGGTAAAACTGAAATTTAAAACAGGTACAAGTGTTCGCTCCAGCAGCACATATACTAAAATTGAAACAATACAGAGAAGATTAGCATGGACCCTGTGCAAGGGTGACACACAAATTCGTGAAGCATTCCATATTAAAAAAAAAAACAAGAAACAAAAAACAGGTACAAATGGGGAGTGCCTGCTTTGCATGTATGAAGCCCTGGGTTCAATCCTCAGTAAATCATAAAAACAAAACAAAACCAAAACCAAACCAAAACAAAACAAAACAAAAAACCCAACAAAAAGTAACAGTACAAATGAAATTAAAAACAAGTAAAGAGGAGGACGAAGTGCAAATCTGTAGAAGAGGCAGTTAGACCCACATATTCCCTCTAACTTTTGGTGCAGCCAGGTGACAGTTCATCCTCTTCCTCTGGCAGAAGCCAAGGCATTATTTGCTGGAAAGAATGGTCGCTGGACTAAGACTACCAGGTATAGCTGAGGACAGTTACTATATGCTGATAAAACACAGAGTATTCTAGACTTTCTCCTCCCCTACTTCCCTTCAGGCCCTCTGCCATTTAAAAAATTCAACAAGAAAAAAAAGCTATTAAAAATGAAAAGTATGATAGAAGAAATAAAGAACTCAGTTTGGCAGAAGAAAGACAAGATCAAAATCCAGTCTGGGATGTCCAACATCTGACCACTGGGCATTGCAGAATGAGAAACCAGACCAATTGAAGTGAAGGAAATGATCAGTATATAGTTCCTGAAAATCTCCCCAAATTAGAACATATGAGTTTCCAGAGTAAAAAGATTACTGAATGCCTAGCAAAATGGATGAAACTAGACCTATACTACAGTATATTATCAAATTTCAAAACACTGGTGTGGAATCCCAGGCCCACCTCCAAGTCCTCAGCAAGTAGCCACCTGCAAGACCTAGACATAAGCTAAAGGTTAACAACTGGGGGTGGATGTGGCTCAAATGGTTGGGCATCCATTTCCCATATGGACGGACCTGGGTTCGATCCCCAGGACCTCCTGGTAAAATAAAGAAAAATATAGAAGGTGCATGTGTGTGCCGTCAGGCCCCATGAATGAGCGGGTGAGCCCCCAGGCCCCACTGAACCACACAGCAAGATGATGACGTAACACGAGAGAGATGCAGGGGATAGCCAAGGCGAGAGATGCCAAAAAATCAGGACTGAGCAGGTGGCAGAACACCTCTCTCCCACATCAGAGGTTCCCAGGATCGAATCCCCCTGAAGAGGGCAGGAAACAGACACAGAGAATTGTCCAACAAATGGACACAAAAACAGCAAAAATGGGGGATGGGGGGGATTAAAATGGATAGAAAAAGTAAATCAATCAATCAATCTTTAAAAAAACAACAACAACAACAAAAAACAGTTAACAACCCTCCTCAGAGGGGAGAGAACATATAGATTATGAGTATCATGAACTATATTCTTTCCAAAACAGTAACCGTCCTTGGTAAATGTCCTTCCTGTGAAAGTAGTGAGAACATCACCAGACCCCATATGTATGCTTCATGTGACCCTAGCAGAAACTCTGTTCTCACACCCCATTGGAATGTCCTTGTTCTGAAACCCCTTATACCACCCCTCATTTTCCTGTCTCCTTGAGGAGTGCTATCTTCATTCTCTGAACCACCGCCATCAGAGAGCCTGTCTGTAAGTCCCAATAAAGCTTATGCCTGACTCACTGCCCGGTGCATTCTCTGGTTTTGTGGTCACACCAGCTTGTGTCCTGCAGGAATTGGGTTGGAACAATTGGAGACAAAGAAAA
Organism: Tolypeutes matacus; assembly: GCA_026826555.1. Lineage (NCBI taxonomy): Eukaryota > Metazoa > Chordata > Mammalia > Cingulata > Chlamyphoridae > Tolypeutes > Tolypeutes matacus. The sequence goes on from JAKSZT010054308.1 coordinate 3,461,631, forward strand.
GATGCTACATGCTGGCTAGAGGAGGGAAAAATAGGTATCACACAAAGGTACAAGAGACTAAAGGCCATCAAATTTCTCAATAGCAGCCCTAGGAGCTAGAAGAAAATGGAATGAGGCCCTAAAAATTCTAAGAAAAATGATTTCCAGTCTAGAATTCTAGGCACATTGAAGGGTGAAGGTAGAATAGAGATGTTGTTTTGACTCTTTATTTTGAAACTATTATACATATCTTCACAGGAAGTTGCAAAAATAGTACAGAAAGGTCCTATGTATCCTTTACCTAGTTCCCCTCAATGTTAACATCTTATGTAATTATAATGCAATATCAGTGCTTGCTTCGGCAGCACATATACTAAAATTGGAACGATACAGAGAAGATTAGCATGGCCCCTGCGCAAGGATGACACGCAAATTCGTGAAGCGTTCCATATTTTTGTGAGAATTTTGATTTTTACCCATAATAAAAAAAAAAAAATGCAATATCAGAAGCAGGAAATTAATACAAACCACCAATCATTAATAAACAGTTTAAACGTAAAGATATGCTTCTCAGGCACTCTTTCTCATAATGCTACTAGGATGTGCTCCATTAAAGCAAGGAAGTAAACCAAAGAGGATGATATGGGATCCAGGAAACAAGGGGATCCAATACCAGTTAGAGAGGCAAAAGGGATCCCCTGGATGATGTTAAAGAAAAAACCCAAGGAAACAACAGGGCAGCAAACTGAGAGAGAAACACATTTCAAGTAGTATAGCTTCAGAGCACTCAGGGAGATGAAAATGAGAGAACATCTAAAATACCTGAACATACTGAAAAGAAATTTACAAAACTGAAGTAAAATTTAGTGTTGAACTGGTAATGATTATATAATACCCCCTCCAACCCTTTCCCCCAGCTAAAAAAAAAAAAAAGGCAATTATTAAATAACTCTAAGACAAAAATTTTTCAGCAGGAAAGGCAAAGTAATCATGATACACTACATGGCTTAGCTGTGAGCAGTATTTACACAGTCCTTACAATTCTTATACTGTAAACTCTGAATATGATCTAACCAAAATTGTGATATGATTATAGTGGGAAGATGGAGAAGAGAAAATATGCCATACGGGGTGGCAGTAAGGGAGTGAAGAGGGAGCTAAACCCTCACCTTCTATGGTCTAAGGTTAACATGTAAAGCTTGAATAAACATGTTATTTAGATATGGAGGTAAATGTATTCCCCCTTTAGCAGGAAATGGGGAGAAAAATACTGGTTTTCATAGCAAGCCTCATAGACTCTTTAAACCATTTGACTCTTTAAACTATGTTTAACTGGTCTATACAGGGTTATACATGCATAACTGTATAACTTTGATAAAAAGATCTAACTAAAACAAAGAAAAGTTGAGAAAGTTATAAGTGGAGTGTTGTCTACCCTTTCAAGAAGATTATAGAGTGAAAGAAAGAGAGAATGTACAGCTAAAGGGAAACATGGATTCAAGAAATATTTTAAGTTGGGACAGCACTGAACAATTTTTTATTTAGGGGAAATATCCATAGGAGAGGAAGGGCCTAAGATTCACCAGAAGACTATAATGGATCAATGTCCCTACTGAGGCAAAAGGGAAATGCATCTAGTGTACAGGAAAAAGGAAGGTCACCTTTGTTACTGAGACTAGGATGGGGGAAAAAAATGGGTGTAAACAGGCTCAGTGCCCAGGTGGAGCACGCAAGAAGCACTCACTTTAATGATGTTGTCAGGAGCTCTGTTCATGTTGAGGTTCTTGATTCTCACTGTCAGCTGGTGGGCAGTCTTGCAGGTTAGAAGGTATGTGCTGATTAAAGGCTTAGGAAATTCAGTCCCTTCAAAGTGCTTCAGTCCTAAAGCTAACAAACTAAAAAAAGGAACAATGAAAACAATGAAATTAAATCCCACTTCACAGTCCTTTCTTCTAAATATCTTCCACAGACTAACTCAAAAATTTTACAACCCAATTTTTCTACATCTACTCTTGCACAAGACAATGGCTATCAAAAGAAAATTTCAGAAATTTCCTGAGTCCTACCATGGACTAATAACAAGTACTGTGTAGGTTACAAAAGTGAATAAAACTCAATCAGGAATTACAATTAAGTTGCGAAAGGTAAACTAGGTATAGATCACTAATAAATGTTAGAAAATGATGTGTTTTATACTAGTAATATAAACTAAGTCTAAAGGCAATAATAAAATGGAAGAAGAATAATTCTAATAAAATGTATAAAATGAATAATAGGTACCATATTAGACATAACAAATCAGCACCATCCAAATGTAACATATTCAATTATGGTCACATATGTACATATTTCCTGATGGCAGTTTAGTAATACATATCAGAACCATAAAAACGTTAATAACCTAAAGGATAAACTCAAAAGATTTTAAAAGCTCTATGCACAAAGATACTTGGTGAAACATCACTTAGAATAGCAAATAAAAGAGATGGCCAAGAAAAGGAACACCAAAAGGCCATTAAACATTGCTTTAAAAAACAATGCATATAAACTTCCACTTCAATAGAGATCATAGAATCTGTTGATTTCTCTCAAAACTCATATGATGCCCACATAATTTGGCTTCATCTGTATTTTGGCAGACAAAGGAAGGTGATGAGTTCAACCATTTTATATCTTTTGTTTCTCTACCATGTGCTTAAACATTGCCCAAGAATTACAGTTTATAAAACTTTTTTGATTCTAAAGGGAAAATAGGCTACAACTTTATATCCACTGACTTTATGAATTGGTATGAGTCAATAATAAAATATTACTGAGTAATTAGTGAAAACAAAAAACAATGCAGTCAAAAAAGGACAATGTTAGAGCATAGAAACACAATTTCAATAAGATGTTACATTGAAAAATAAAATACAATATTTCACTGAATTTCACAAGAATTATGTGAAAAATGCAGAGGGAAAAAACCCATTGTCATGGAGTGGTAGGATAATGAATAAAATTTTTTTCCTTTAAAAGATTTCCTTTAACAGTATTCAAGATTGGTTTTACAATAAATTAAAGACAGAAAACAAGTTAAAATATTTCCAAAATGTACATGTCATCCCCAAAAAGAGCAATATTTGGCCCTGCTGGAACAAGCACACCCTGTAGAATGCTACCTAACACCCTTTCCTTTTCGTCTTTTGTATCCAAGACTTACTCTAAGTGCCTTTTTCCCCACAGCACCTAGAGAAAAAGAACTATGTCTCCTCCTTGGGATATTTTGCTTTTCCCCCCACATAGTTAACACCTACTTGTCCTCTGCTTTGGTGAAGAAGATCTTATTCTGGGGATTCTTTGCCTTCAGGGAACATACAGGAAGTAGCTCTGGGTACATGAAAACCTTGCTTGTGGCCAGGATCCAAGCCACTTGTTTTGGCAAACAGGGAAATTCATTGGCTATAAGAAAAAATCCGTGATAAATGGAATTTTAGAACAAAAGAAGGCTTCTGAATCCATTTCTGCATTTAGTTAGAGCCATGCTTTTATAACTTAATGCTCTCTCACCACCCTTCCCCCACCCTCCCAAAAGTTTCCACCATCTTTTTCAACCTCACAAATCCCTAAAGGGCATCCCATTCAATGCCAATAAAAGTTGACTCTCTTATTCTTTCCGATGTGAAACAAACAGGTTAAGTAGCACAAACACTTAAAAAGCACCTAGCCTGGCACATTAGTGTATGCTCAAAAAATTGTATCTTTTTCCCCCTTTAAATCATTGAAGGATAAGTGAGCTTCAACAATGCTTTCTTTCTTCCAGGATAAAACTCCAAGTTCCTTTATCCCCCTCACAAATCTGGTGTTCCACATTTTATTTGACTTGATTCTTACTTAACTTTTATTAAGTTCTCCCAGTTTTCTCCTGAGGATGGGAAGGAAAAAAATATAAGAGAAATGAGACAATTCAGTCTCATTCTTTTCAGTCTTCTTGCCTAAGTCTCTCAATTCAGGTACCTCTGCCTTTCTAGAGACAAGCACTATTGTACCCATATTTCTCCTTTCAAACTTTTTTTTTTTTAATCCCTGAGGAAAAAACATAGGGGACTAGATAAATAAGTTGGTACTATGGTTTGTGTTAAATGAGGTTTTCAATACAACATATACTTATTAAAGTAATTTGGGATCAGTGTCTATAACATCATGCACATGAATTTAACTATAAAAGAGTCAGGGATTTAAAATGAAATCCAAAGACAAACCAAAATTCAGAACAAACCACAACTAATTTGCTAAACGAAGAAAGAAATCAGAAGCAAATATCTGGTTTAAGGGAAAAGCAAACAAATTAAATGTTTTCTTAAAAAGTACTAAACCAATGCAAGGTAGAAACCAAACCTGCAAACCTTTAAAATACTGAACCCGACAAAAGTATAACATCTCTAATTTGTGCCTAATACCCAAAACAACATTTCATTCAAAATGGAGATGCTACTTCCATTGGGAAATAGAATGAGTTGATCTTAATGACGAAGAGAGTAAAAATCTCAGCACAACCAGACTTTACACCACTTGACTTCCTTCTTTACCATACCCTAGATTATCTTGATCTCACTCCTAACACTTACCTTCTCAAGTCTATCTAAAATCCAATTCTGGGGGACGGATGTGGCTCAAATGGCTGGGTGTCCGTCTCCCATAAGGAGGAACCCGGGTTCGATACCCGGGACCTCCTGGTAATAATAATAATTTAAAAAAAATCCAATTCTTAGCTCTCAGCCCCACATCTTTACTCCCCCATACTGGTCCTGTCCACTGTCTCCACCCCTTACCGAAGCCTCAAAATTGTCATGTAATTCCAGAACTTAGATCATTGAATATAAAGGGAAGATAAAAGAGAGAAGGAAGAAAGTGCAAAATACTGCCTTTTCCATGCCTAGGAAATTATCTGTGGAAGAAGACTCCCATCTCTCACTACAAAAAACAAACAAACAAACAAATAAAAAACATTGAAATTGACATATCTGTCCCCTACCAGTCTTCTTGACAGTTTTACGAGGACTCCAGTCAATGCTGACATGTGTGTTGAAATCTTCAATTAGCTGCATAGCTCCCATCAGGTTACAAGGTTGGAATAAGGTTTGAAATTTGGGGTTGAACTGTTGGTGAAGAGCGATGGAGCTTTGAGCAAAGGTTCCCAGCTCTTTCTGGGAAAAAACAGGACACAAATAAGATCCAGACCATGAATACCAGTAGCCCTTAGCCTCTGTGCGAGAAACTATCCTTCTTACTACAGCGTAAAAACAGGTAAAAATCATTATAGAGTCTTTCTTGATGAACATTACTTCATTAAGATTACTTTTTTCGCTGAGTGCTCAGATATTCAGGAATTAGGTTTGTAATACACTCGTTTTGTTATGGTTTTATTTTTAGGCTGAGTGTTCCTCAGACTTTTAGATATATGGTCTAGCACCATAGCTAGAATTAAGGCGCTCAAGAATGAGGCTGGTGGGAGTGGATGTAGCTCAGTGGTTGAGCACCTGCTTCCCATGTATGAGGTCCTGGTTCAATCCCCAGTACTTCCTTAAAAAAAGAATGAGACTGGTTATTATTTATTTATTTATTTTGGGGTGGAGTGTCTTTTGGTTTCTTTGAATAATAGCTAGAACAAGGTATTCCTCTGAACACAAATGGAGGTGAGTACCCACTGTTACCCACCAAGAAAGCCTGATATATTAGCAAACATATTACTAGAACTCTCAAGAGACTGAACTAAGCAGCACAGAATATACTCATTATTTGCCACAAAGCTCAGATTTTATAGGGTTTAAAATTTCAAAATTAAAAGCTTTTCCTCCAAAATACTTAAAAGCATCATGAGTGGGAAGCGGCTGTGGCTCAATCAGTAGGGCTCCCGTTTACCATATGGGAGGCCCCGGGTTCGGTTCCCGGGGCCTCCTGGTGAAGGCAAGCCCGCCCGCACGGCGTGGTTAGCTGACCCAGCGAGCACAAGCAGCAAGGGGGGGATAAATGAATAAATAAATAAAATCTTTAAAAAATAATAATAAAATAAAAAAAAAAAATAAAAGCATCATGAGCAAAATTAATCCTATATACAAAACACTGGTATTGAACCTAATGCATGGGTGAAGAATTAAATATCTATAAAAAGAATAGCAGTACAAAAACCTAACAGTCAAGATATATCAAAAAATGAGGCAGAGGACTCAACAAAATGTCAGAGAGACAATTCTGAGAAAATTGAATACATTCTCTATCCTTTCATGGAGATCAGTAGCTTATGTTTCTCTTAGCAAACATGGAAAAAAGTAGAGTTATCTACCAAAAACATCCCAGAACGAAGAATAAATGTAAGTTAGGATGGGTGAATAACTGTGAGAAATGACTTATCAAGTATTTGGGGTTAGGAATATATAGAGCCTTACAAGAAATATCCTGGTGGTACTGGCTTCGGAATTGAGACTGGGGTTGGAGCTGGCAAGAAGGTGGATTTGTGTCAAGAGCTGAACATGCTGGGGAAGGAAAGTAAAGAAATATATGTTATGATGTTGTCATTTCAAGAACCCAAACAGATCTTACCACAATGTTTGCAACTTTATCACACCTATTTTGCTTGCTGGAGAGACTATGAGAATGACACAGTATCTTAGCATGAACTTCTCAGATATGTTTGACTTGAGCAAGAGCCAGAGGAATCTCAGAGGGACTGAGATTAGAAAGGGGAAAAAACTACTGCAGGCTGTTAAATTTCAGAATGGATGACTAAGACTCTGAAATCTGTAATTCTGAATACTATTAGGGTCCTTCATGCATTTTTGCCTGAGCCATAGGGCAGAAACATGATAGCCATTCAAGGTCCTAATAGATGTGATGAATCAATAGTCCATGGTTTCGATGAGTATGAAAGACACAGCTAATTTTTGGCCTTAGGGTCAAACTATGGGATGATGCAATATTAACATTACCAAGAAGAGTCTTACCTGCTGCATCTGATGCTGGAGTCTCTTCCTCTGTGCTGTGTCTAGAACCAGAGTCTGATGAACTTTCTCAGTCTGGGGCTTGACCCTCTCTACCTCCTGCTGCTGTTTGGCTGAAGATTTCTTCATCTTCAATTGTTCAAATAGCTCCTTCACTGTCCGATGTTGCTCATTTAGCAAATTGGCCAATGGTTCCTCAAACCTATCCCCAAGAGAGATGACTGAAATTGAATATTTTCCTACATCTACTCACACACAATTATTGCTAATGACAGGTGAAGAGAACCCCAAAATTTCCATCTTCTGATAATCCCCAAACCCACTTTAGCCAACAGTTGAACTCTCAGCCTTATCCAAATCTTTTCCTAAAGTTGTTAACATAGACTCAAATAACATGATTCTGAATTAGCCCCTTCTTCCCAATCCTTCTACAATCACTCCTCTAAGTATGGAAAGCAAATTAAACAAAAATCTAGGAGCCAAGAAACATCTGGATAACAAAGTACCCAAAGAGCTTGTGGGAACTTGTCATTCTTGCATCACATTAATTACATTAACCATACTGATTACATTAATCTGGGGCGTGCTCTTAACCATGATATAGAATTTCTGAAAGCACAGCATTTGTTCTCTAGTTTACCTGTTACTCCCTTCCCAGGTCAAGCTTTTCCCACCTACCTAGCCATACAGGCTGCACTGCCTTCCTTTCTTGAAAAGTCAAAGACATTCAAACATGAAGTTCGGGAAGTGGCTGTGGCTCAATTAATAGGGCTCCCGTTTACCATATGGGAGGCCCCGGGTTTGGTTCCCGGGGCCTCCTGGTGAAGGCAAGCCCGCCCGCACGGCATGGTTAGCTGACCCAGCGAGCACAGGCAGCAAGGGGGGGATAAATGAATAAATAAATAAAAATCTTAAAAAAAAAAAACAAACATGAAGTAGGAGGTTTACTGAAATACATGGTAGTTGAAATGAACTATAGAACTGAGAAGTTAGTTCCACTATTACCCTACTATCCTTCATGAAAATACCTTCTTTTGGCTCTTTGAGTCCCTTCCCCACTCTTCCTAACCCTACCCTCCTATCCTTACCTCCTAAGACACTGTTTACAGGGCTGAAGCAAAAATCTAAATACCTAGCCTGCTAGTTCTTAGGTGAAGGCATAGCAAGATATTTAAATGACTAAGCACATGCTGATACACTATATAATCAGGGTAAGTCCTGCTCAAGGAGCTATGATGAGCAAGTTTTCCTGTTTTAAGGAATCCCCTATATATTAAGGCAGCAGTAAAATGATAATTTAAAATTTTAATTGATGATTTTAAATATTTTTAAAAATAATATTTTTCAGTGGCTTCTGGGGATAAAGATTATATTTCCTTTTATAGTATCTACTACAGGTTTGGGCAAGCACAGGGTAAAAACCTGAAGACCATGGAACTGTCCTCTTTAAGAGAATTGAAAATGCTTGATTATCTGTACAATATCAGAGGACCAGAAGAGCAGAAACATAGTTGCAAAAATTGCCTGCATCTGACTTTAATAAGTATTATTGGGGGTCGGATGTGGCTCAACTGGTTGGGCGTCCGTCTCCCATATGGAGGGACCCGGGTTCGATCCCCGTGGACCTCCCGGTAAGAAAAAAAAAAAATAAGTATTATTTAGCTAGCTGGTAAGGGGAGCACAAATGACTCACTTTCCCCAAGATGTTTTATTTAATCAAAAATTAAACCACGTTTGCATTTCTAACTAAAAGAGAAGCAGCAGCATCCCATGCAGATTCACTGACTAGCAGAAGGTAACTGATTTGAACAGGGATTTTAAAGGTCCATATAATTCCCAAATATAAAAAATCTATACACAGAGTTGATTAGTGATACTGAACTATTTTAAAGCTCAAAAAACCTAGTTATAGTAATCCTGTATTTTATGCATGATTATTCAGTCAACCCACAATGTCTCTAATAAAATAAATAATAAAAGAAAACCAAAAAAGAATGGTTCCATTCTTCTATCAGAATTTTGTTCTATGAAGTACGGCTTGAAATAAGTGGGTCAATTACTGACATTTAGAAATCTTGAGTTTTTGTTGTGATGGTATTTTGGTATTTGTTTTAATGGAATATGACTGATATTTCTGGTTTTATACATTGATTAGTACGTTGCCTTTTTTCATTAAACCACAAGGTCCCCGAAGGCCTTGCATTCAGATGGATCCAAAGCTCTTTAGTTAGGTAATGGTGTGAGGTAAAACATGGACTGTGAATGTGTTGGCTTTACTTTGTTTCACATATGGAACAAACTATATACTCAACTCTAGTCATTCATCTAAGAAATGGGTTCTACTACTCACAATGAGTAACAAGTAATTAAAGTACAGATCAATTATGCAAATCCATCACAAAAATAGGTAGAAAAGTCTCTTATTTTCTGGATGGAGCAATAGAAATGCCAACTTTGTATAAGAAAAGCAGTACGTATATTTCAGAATCCCGGGGCACTATTGCTTCACAGTTTCATCAAGTAATGCCCAAGTCACCGATAAACCTTCATTAATATTTATCAGATATTAGTGGCAAATAGGAGAACAAAAGTGACATAACTGGATATTAAGATTTGAGGAAATGTCTGTGGCTGGCCACAAATCCTGCATACCTCTCCAGCACCACTCACCTGAAGAAGTTGCTGTGGATGCCAGCTACTGTTTTTTCTCCCTTCCCAAACAGATACAGCTTGGTCTATAGCTGCACTGCCCCATAACAAGGAGACTTATTTATTTCACAGCCAACTCCACACAAGGTTCTGCACCTTATTTCAGTAACAACAGCTATTTAAGAATGGGAAATTGTTACTGTAATTTCTGAAAACCTTTTCAGAAATACATTTTTTTTCTCCATTCTAAGTCTCAAGATCTTTGGCTAGCCTACCGTAGGGCTTGAGGGGTGTTAAAGTTAGGCCGAGTCTCAGTCACACGATCTTCCTCTTCTGGGCCATCATCTTCCATGTTGGAAAATCCCTTTTCATCTTGGAACTGAGAGCAAAGGAAGAGGATGGTTTTCATGGGGAATGGGCCTATGAAAGTCACTCTAGTGGTGAGAAGGGTAAGTATGTACAGTACAGGCCTTTAATAATGCTGGCACCCAGGAAGAGCTCACATGACAACCATAACCCCACACATAGGATGACTATTACTCTAGGAAAGAAGTCTCTCAATCAGTCAACTTGCAATGTTAAGGACAGAGAAGAGATAACTCAAAATGATCAATCTCTTGTACAGAAATATCTTTTCAAGAGACAGATTTACCATGAAATTAATTATTTGTACTTGGAATAGTCTAAAACAAGTTTGCAATCTCTCAGGATGCACCAAATGATAGTTGAGGAGGCCATCCAAAAGTCTGAAAATTTGACCAAGAATAACCTTCACGTGGATAATCAAGTGTTTACTTGATAATTAGCTAAACTAACGTGCTGCTATATTCTTTCCAAGGTGGACTAAAAGGGGAGATAGCTCAGTCAGACCACCCTTCTGAATAAAGCAAGGGTCCCAGGGCCAAAGGACTGAGCTTCAGGATAATCCACTTTTACCATCCAGAGTTCTCACTTGAGGAACACTACTCACAGTTTCAAATAGCTCTTCCACTTCCTTTTCTGCAAGAAACACAAACAGCGTGTTGTTGGCACAAGTTAGTTTCATTTTGCAATGATGGGGAATTCCATGAAGACAATGTATTGTTTCAGGAAGGGATCTCACAAAATCCACATATCTATAATCTTTCATTCATTCTTTCAAAAACATTTACCAAACACCAACTAGGCCCTGGGCCCTGCTTCACAGTTCTCTCAAAGCCTAAATCCTCAAAGTTTTAACTCTACACTTCTCTTTGATTCCTAGTGTTCTCCTTCCAACCCTTCCTCTAACTTTTGCTATCATAAATTGCCAGATAAATGGAAGATCTTCTTCATAATGGATATAGTATTATAATCTTAAAAACAAGATGAAAGATGATAAAGCAACAAAATAGAATGTAAGTCCTGAAGGTCTGTGATTACAAAGTTCTTTTAAGACAGAGAATTATGCTATTTAGGAATACAATAAATGTTTTTGGAAGATCATAAAGCATTCTTTATTACCTGGTCAAGAGCCAATATCTTACTTTCTTGATGTTGTATATAGGATTCTAGCACAGGGTCATGCATACGCTCAATACAAATCAATGGTTGCTGAAGTATATGATTTTCCATTATTGGTATACCAGAGACGATGCAATTTTGTAAACAAATGATTCCAGCCAAATCAAGCTATCATAAAAATTGCTTTCAGTGCCTCCAATCCTGTTGTTTTCAACCTACCAAATCAGTCCACTAATTGGTATGAAATCAAAACAGTTCTTCCAAAAGCTAAATCAGTTTAAATCTCCTGGACCTCCATTTTGATAAAAGCAAACTCAAATCCAAAGCCCTCCATGATATGAACATGGTATATCTTTTCCACTACCACTCATACACACAACTATATAAACTAATCATTTTTCCAAATATACTTTTTGATATTTCACAATTTTATAGTATAGATTTTCTTCTAGCTTGCAATATCCCTCTGTCACCATTTACAAAAAATCTCTTATTCAACCTTCAAAACTAAGACAACACATCTCATTTTGTGAATCTCATACACAAGATTATATACTAGTATAGGCCACTAGAGTATGCCTTACACACAAACTATTATAGCACCTATCATTTTACAGTATTTTTCTGTTTGTATTTCAAACAGAAATACAAAGAGCTGAGCTCTTACAGGGTAAAGGTCAGAGCTGGTTCATCTTAGTATTCCAAGTACACTATGTGTCAAATAGTAGAGAATCAACATATGACTGAGGGCTGTTTAAATGAAGGACTAAATAGGCTTTCTGGAAGTATATACCTAAATTTAAAGAATTAAAGAAATAAATGGGATAAAGGGAACTTAAATGTCTTAACTTGGATGCAGTGAAAACTTCACCTGCAAAAACCTACAATGCAAGTAAAGGTAGGTAGATATGAAAGTCAAGAGCTGGACTCAAAATGAACAAAGACTCACTAGGGATTCTCACAGCCCGGTCAGTGCGGAAATCCTCTGTGTCTGGTTCATCAAGATCTTCCAGGAAATTATATTCTGGATCATCATCATCATCTGCCTCATCTAGGAAAAAAAAAGTGTTTCAAACACTTATTCCCAACTCTGGACTCATAACAATGGTCAAAAGTTAAGATTTTCAATACCTCAGGAGTCTGTTTCAATAAAGCATGTTTACAGAATTTCCAGGGAAGATGACAGAGTAGGGAGCTCTAGACTCAGTCCTTCAACCAAAAGAGCCTCGAAACAGACAAAAACTGTCTGAAACAACAGTTCCGGGGCTCTGAACACTGTACAGAAGAACCCTGTATAGCATCCAGGAAAGAGTGGGAGGAAGAGGCTAATAATCTACTTAAAGAACAGTGAGTTGTTGTCTCCACACAGCAGCTGATGGTGCCCATCCCCTACTCTCCTGGGAGGCCATCTCGGGGTCTAGTCCCTGGCTAGCTCACTAGTGACAAGAAGGGACATAAAAATCCTCTTCCCCCAAAACAAGAGTGGGCACACTTTTGATTAGCAAATTTGGATTGCTGGGTCCTGACTCTGAACTATTGTTTCATCCTCCTCTGAACAAAGGTGGCAGCAGCCATAGCTTTAATGCCACCCTGGACAGGGGTAGAGGATGTGGAGATTTTAAAGATGCAGCAGTGCTTCCTCAGGGCTGCAGGGGGACGGTTAGCTGAAGAGTGGCATATACTGGGCAGGCCAGGAAAGCACAGCTTTGAGGAAGCTGTCAAAGAGGCTTTTGGCATCCTTCCTGATCCCCTCTCCATGGCATTTTGGAGTCGGTCTGTGCCCTCTTCATAGGTCCCTGGTTGGGAAATACTGACTTGGGAGAGTCTTCTCCAGGGTGACCCTCCTCCCATAATTTGCCCTCCAGGCAAAAGCAGTTAGAGAGAATAAAAGAAATGTAAAAACCTACAGAGACAAAACAAAAACAAGCAAAACAGATCAAGATTACCAGAGAAGGAACAAAGGAATGGGAGCTTTCTCCTGAAGATGAGACAATTGCACAAGTTCAATCTTAAAAATTATACCACATATCCAGGGCAAGAATCAGATAAGAAGAGCTAAACAAGTATTAACATGTAAACACTGGCTATTCTAAAGATCTAGAATAAGGGAGACTGGGGGGCGGATGTGGCTCAAATGGTTGGGCGTCTATCTGCCATATGGAGGGACCTGGGTTCGATCCTCGAGACCTCCCGAAGGTACACGGGCTGCCAGGCTCTGTGTGCCGCTGAGCTGTCAGGCCCCGAGAGCCATGCAGCAGGATGATGACATAACAGGAGAGAGACAAGACAAGATGCTCCGAAAGCTCCAGAAGCCAGGAGGTGAGGTGGCATAGGCGGCAGAACACCTCTCTCCTACATCAGAGGTCTCCAGGATCGAATCCTGGTGAAGACTGGAGGAGGAGGATGAGAAGAGATGGCAGGAAACAGACACAGAGAATTGCCCAGCGAATAGACACACACACAAAAAAACAGCAAATGGGGAAGGGGAGATTTAAAATGGATAAAGTAAATAAATAAATCTTTAAAAAAAAAAAAAAGAATAAGGGAGACTAAGCTTTAAAGAAGAACCTTAACAAAAAGCCAATCAACAATAAAACCATAGGCAAGAGAAACCAATCTTCAGAATAAACTCATCAAGATAATCAGAGGTAAGTGGATGTGGCTCAAACATTTGAGCACCTGCCTACCACATGGGAGGTCCTGGGTGCAGCTCCCAGTGCTTCCTAAAGAAGACAAGCAAGACAGAAAACTTACCTGATGGGCTGGAGCAGTTAGCTGACCCAGCAAGATAATGCAGCAAGATGACGTAACAAAGAAACACAACAAGGAAACACAAATAGAGATATGAGATAACAAGTAGGAGTGGAGATGGCTGAAGCCATTGGGCGCCTCTCTCTCACATGGGAGGTCCCGGGTTTGGTTCCCAGTGTCTCCTAAAAAGAAGATGAGCACACAATGAACAGACACAGAGAGCAGACAGCAAATGAAAACAACATTTAAATAAATTAATAAATTAATTAATTTAAATAAATAAATAAGGTAATCAGATGCCTAGACATCAGCAAAAAATGACAAGCCATACTAAAGAGCAGGAAGATACAACCCATTCAAGGAAACAAATTAAAACTTCAGAGGAGACAGAATTTGGAACAAAAATCAAAGATATCCAAACAAATATCCTAAATCAATTAAAGGAGATGAAGGAAAACATGGCTAAAGAGGGACAGATAACAGCAGCTATGAACAGGCAGAAGAAAGACTCAGTGAACTAGAAGGCAAAACAATCGCAATCTTACAGACAGAAGAACAGATAGAGAAAAGAATGGAAAGAATTGAGCAGGGCCAAAGGAATTTGAGTGACAGCACAAAGCACACAAACCTATGTGACATGGGTGTCCCAGAAGGAGAAGAAATGGGAAAAGGAGCCGAAAAAATATCTGAGGAACTATATGGCTGAAAACCTCCCAACTCTTATCAGAGACATAAAATATATATGTCCAAGAAGTGCACCATACTCCAAACAGAATAAATCCTAATAGACCTACTCTGAGACACATACTAATTAAAATACCAAATACCAAAGATAAAGAGAATTCTGAAAGCAGCAAGAGAAAAGAGATTCATTACATACAAGGGATATGCAATAAGACTAAGCCAATTTCACATTAGAAACCATGGAGGCAAGAAGGCAGTGGTATAATACTTTTAAGGTACTGAAAGAGAAATTACAGCAAGCCAAAAAAGTATTTATCAGGCAAAACTGTCCTTCAAAAATAAGGAAGAGTTTAAAACATTCAAAGATAAACAGAAACTGATAAGAGTTTGACAAAAAGAGAACTGCCCTACAGGAAATACTAAAGGGGGACTTCCAGGAAGATGGAGGATTAAAAGAGACATAGGACTCACTTCTCTCCTAGAAAAACACAAGACATGAAGAAACACCCTAGCGAAAAATGTTCTAGGCTTTAGGACACAGGAGAAGGATGGACAGCACTCAGAAGAAAGAAGGGCAGAAGAAAAGAATCTCGACGAGAAAATTCTGTGAGTTAAAGCTGCAGCTGCCGGTGCCTATCCTCCCACCCTCAGAGAAGACAGTTTTGAATTCTCTGTTGGGTCACAAGCAGGTCTCAATAAATACAAAAGACTGAAATTATACAAAACACCTTCGCAGATCATAATGGAATGAAGTTGGAAATCAATAATAGTTGGGAAAGGGAGAAATCTGCAAACGTGTAGAGGATAAACAATACACCCCTAAACAATGGGTCAAAGAAGAAATTTTAAGAGAAATCAGTAAGTATCTCAAGACGAATATAAATGAGAACATAATTTAGCTAGAGTAACAAAGAAAAGAAGAGAGAAGATGCAAAGAAATAAAATCAGAAATGAATGTAGGGGGAACTTCCGGGAAGATGGCGGACTAGTAAGACACGGGAATCTCTTCTCCAGAAAAATAGATAGAGGACAAGCTGAAACAGCCCCGAAGAAGATCTTCTAGGGTTTAGGTCACAAGGTGAAGGCTGCACACCACCCAGAAGAGAGAGGGACAGAAGAGGGAAATCGTGACTACAGAACTGTGAGTTGCAAGTAGCAGCTTCTGCTGCTGCCGGCACCCTCCCCCACACTCTTCAGAATTCTCGGGCCCCTGGGCCTGCGACCACAGACAAAGGGGGCTTCAGGGATCTGCCACTCCCGGAAAGGGGAGAGAGAGGGACACAGCCTTAGGCTGATTCAGGTTTGGAACTGAAATTTGGGCTGCAGAGCCCCACAGACCCTTCCACACGGCGGTTTGCCCTGGGAGCCTGGAAAGGACTGGAGAAATCCGATCCTCGCAACCTCCCTCTCTTCTAGCCTGGACTAATTGTTGAGGACACCACGGGAGAGGGGAGAGAGAGCCTGGGGCTGACCCTGCTTTGGACTCCCAGGTTTGGTCTGCCCTGTCCCGAGAGCCCATCCAGGCTGGGTGGGGCTGCGCCATTGTTTGCCTTGGAGCCTGCAAGGGGCTAAAGATATACAAACCTCCCAATCTCCTCCTCTACTAACAGGGACTGATTGTTGAGGATTCAGAAGGGAGTGGAAATATTTCCTAGCTGGGAAAAGGGGGGCGCTACGAGAGAAGTCTGGAGAACGGTCTCAGAAAGTTTGAATCACAGGGCTCCTAGCCCCCAGACAGGAAGCTCTATCACATTGATCTGGTCTGTGTCACAACAAATAAGCTCCGACCAGGCATTGAATTGAGAGCAGCCAACAAGCGCCATCTCCTGGCAGACCAAGGAAGTGCACATAAGAAAATTAATAAGTAAGAGAGGCTTTTCCTGGCCTCTATAGCCTCCCTGCCCAAGGCTCTAGGAAACGACTCTACAACCAATTACTGGGTCCAGTGCCCAGTTTTGAGCAACCAGCAGAACAATCCTAACAATCAAGGTTGAGCCAAAAATCAAAGAGCGGTGGTAACTCACAGCCTCCTGCCACTAAAACCCCATAAAAGAGAAAGAGATAGAGCATCTAAGTAAAATACAAACTAACAAGATGCCTAAGAACCAGCAAAAAATTACGGGCCATACTAAGAAAATAGAAGACATGGTCCAAGAAAAGGAATACAGCAAAGTCCCAGAAGAGATGCAGAATTTGAGAGAACTAATCAGTGAGATGAGCACACATTTCCAAAATCAAATTAATGAGATGAAAGAGAATATAGTTAAAGAGATCAATGACATCAAGAAGTCATTGTGTGAACGTAAAGAAGAATTTGAAATCCTGAACAGAAAAGTAACGGAGTTCATGGGAATGAAAGACACAATAGGTGAAGTAAAAAAATACGTTTGAAGCATACAACAGCAGACTCGAAATGATGAAAGAAAGAATAAGTGATACTGAAGACAGAGCAGCTAAAATTGAAGAGAGAAAAGAACAGAGAGAGAAAAGAATGGAAAAAATTGAGCAGGGGCTCAGAGAGTTGAAAGACAACACTAAACGAAAGAACATAGATGTCATGGGAGTTCCAGAAGGAAAAGAGAAAGGAAAACGGGCAGAAAGAGTATTTGAGGAAATAATAGCTGAAAATTTCCCAACTCTCACGAAAGAAATGAACTTACATGTCCAAGAAGCACACCGTACCCCAATAAGAATAAATCCAAATAGACCTACGCCAAGACACACATTATTCAGAATGTCAAATGTAAAAGATAAAGAGAAAATTCTCAGAGCAGCAAGAGAGAAGCAAACGATCACGTACAAAGGACGTCCAGTAAGACTTTGTGCAGATTTCTCTTCAGAAACCATGGAGGCAAGAAGACAGTGGTATGATACAATTAGGAAACTGAAAGAGAAAAACTGTCAGCCGAGAATTCTTTATCCAGCAAAACTGTCCTTCAAATATGAAGGTGAATATAAAGTATTCACAAACAAACAGAAACTAAGAGAGTTTGCAAAAAAGAATCCAACTTTGCAGGAAATATTAAAGGAAGCCTTAGAACCTGAAAGTAAAAGACAGGAGAGAGAGGCTTGGAGGAGAGTATAGAAGAAAGAAAAGCAGAAAGGATAACCAAAAGAGTCAAAAGAAAGACAAAAATAAGATGACATATGAAAACCAAAGAATAAAATGGAGAAAATAAATAGTGCATTTTCAGTAATATCATTGAATGTGAATGGATTAAATTCCCCAATCAAAAGATACAGGCTGACAGAATGGATAAAAAAACATGAGCCATCCATATGCTGCTTACAAGAAATCAGCACATTTATTGAGACAAATGAAAATGAGAGACAACATATCAAAACTTACGGGATACAGCAAAGGCAGTCTTGAGAGGGAAATTTATAGCCCTAAATGCCTATATTAAGAAACAAGAAAGAGCTAAACTCAAAGATTTAACGGAACAACTTGAGAAACTAGAAAAAGAACAGCAAACCAATCCCAAAGCAAAAAGAAGGAAAGAAATAATAAAGATTAGAGCGGAAATAAATGAAAATGAGAACAAAAAAGCAATAGAGGGAGGCGGCTGTGGCTCAATCAGTGGGGCTCCCGGTTCGGTTCCCGGGGCCTCCTGGTGGGGGCGGGCCCGCCCGGGCGGCGTGGTTGGCTGACCCAGCGAGCACAGGCGGCAAGGGGGGGATAAATGAATAAATAAATAAAATCTAAAAAAAAAAAAAAGCAATAGAGAAAATCAACAAAACCAAAAGCTGGTTCTTTGAGATCAATAATATTGACAAACCCCTCGCTAGACTAACAAAGGAAAAAAGAGAGAAGATGTAAATTAATACAATCAGAAATGAAAGGGGGGAAATTACAAATGACCTCACAGAAATAAAAAGAATCATAAGAGGATATTATGAGAAACTATATGCCAACAAACTAGACAACCTGGATGAAATGGACAAATTTCTAAAAACTCATAACCAACCTACACTGACACAACAAGAAATACAAGAACTTAACAAACCAATCACAATTAAGGAGATTGAATCCGTCATCAAAAATCTCCCAGCAAAGAAAAGTCCAGGACCAGATGGCTTCACAGGTGAGTTCTACCAAGCATTTCTAAAAGGATTAACACCAATCCTGTTTAAACTCTTCCAAAAATCGAAGAGGAGGGAAAATTATCCAACACATTTTATGAAGCCTACATCACCCTAATACCAAAGCCAGATAAAGATTCCACAAGAAAAGAAAATTACAGACCAATCTCTCTCATGAACATAGATGCAAAAATTCTCAACAAAATACTTGCAAATCGAATGCAACAGCATATCAAAAGACTTATACATCACGACCAAGTGAGATTTATTCCTGGTATGCAAGGCTGGTTCTACATAAGAAAATCAATCAATGTAATACACCACATTAACAAATTGAAGGAAAAAAACCACATGATCATCTCAATAGATGCAGAAAAGGCATTCGACAAAATCCAACATCCTTTTTTGATAAAAATACTTCCAAAGATAGGAATAAAAGGAAAATTCCTCAAAATGATAAAAGGCATATATGAAAAACCCACAGCCAACATCATACTCAATGGGGAAAGGTTGAAAGCTTTCCCCCTAAGATCAGGAACAAGACAAGGATGCCCACTGTCACCATTGTTATTCAACATTGTACTAGAAGTTCTAGCTAGGGCAATTAGACAAGACAAAAAAATTAAAGGCGTCCAAATAGGAAAAGAGGAAGTAAAACTCTCACTGTTTGCGGATGACATGATCCTGTATTTAGAAAATCCTGAAGAATCCACAACAAAACTACTTGAACTATTAAATGAGTTCAGCAAAGTGGCAGGATACAAGATCAACACGCAAAAATCAGTAATGTTTTTGTACACTAGCACTGAACAATCTGAGGAAGAAATCAGGAGGAAAATTCCATTTTCAATAGCAACAAAAAGACTCAAATACCTAGGAGTTAATTTAACCAAGGAAGTACAGGACCTATATGCAGAAAACTACAAAACAATGCTAAAAGAAATTTAAAAAGACCTAAACAAATGGAAAGACATTCCGTGTTCATGGATTGGAAGAATAAATATCGTGAAGATGTCAATCTTGCCCAAACTGATTTATAGATTCAATGCAATACCAATCAAAATCCCAACAGCTTACTTTACAGAATTAGAGAAGGCAATTACCAAATTCATCTGGAAGGGTAAGTGCACTCGAATAGCCAAAAGCATTCTAAAAAAGAAGAGCAACATGGGAGGAATTTCACTGCCTGACCTTGAAACATATTACAAAGCTACAGTGGTCAAAACAGCATGGTACTGGCATAAAGATAGACATATCGATATAGAATTGAGAATCCAGAAATAAACCCTCACCTATACAGTCAACTGGTTTTTGACAAACCTACCAAGCCCATGCTGATGGGAAAAAACAGTCTCTTCAACAAATGGTGTTGGGAGAACTGGATATCTATAACCAAAAGAATGAAAGAGGACCCCTATCTCACCCCGTATACAAGAATCAACTCAAAATGGATCAAAGATCTAAATATAAAAGCCAGGACCAGAAAACTACTAGAAGAAAATGTAGGGAAACATCTTCAAGACCTTGTAGTAGGTGGTGGTTTCTTGGACCTCACACCCAAAGCACGTGCAACAAAAGAAAAAGTAGATAAATGGGACCTCCTCAAAATTAAACACTTTTGCACCTCACAGGACTTTGTCAGAAGGGTGAAAAGGCAGCCAACTCAATGGGAAAAAATATTTGGAAATCACATATCTGATAAGGGTTTAATATCCAGGATATATAAAGAGATGTTACAACTCAACAATAAAAACACAAACGACCCAATTAAAAAATGGGCAAAAGACTTGAATAGACATTTCTCCAAAGAAGAAATACAAATGGCAAAAAAACACATGAAGAAATGCTCAACATCACTCATGATTAGGGAAATGCAAATCAAAACTACAATGAGAACCCCATTGTTGCAAACATCCAATAAAGTTTGTTGTTTGTAAAAAAAAAAAAAAAAAAAAAAAAAAAAAAAAA
>JAKSZT010054308.1:3482303-3533815 GCA_026826555.1 Tolypeutes matacus
AAAAAAAAAAAAAAAAAAAAAAAAAAAACTACAATGAGATATCATTTCACACCTATCAGAATGGCCACTATGAAAAAGACAGAGAACTACAAGTGTTGGAGAGGATGTGGAGAGATAGGAACACTTCTGCACTGTTGGTGGGAATGCAGGATGGTACAACCACTATGGAGGACTCTTTGGCAGTTCCTAAAGAAGTTGAATATAGACTTGCCATGTGACCCTGCAATACCACTACTGGGTATATACCCAGAAGAACTGATAGCAGTGACACGAACAGACATCTGCACACCGATGTTCATAGCCACATTATTCATCATTGCCAAAAGTTGGAAACAACCCAGGTGTCCATCAACACAAGAATGGATAAACAAACTGTGGTCTATTCACACGATGGAATATTATGCAGCTGTATGAAGAAATGAAGTCATAAAGCATATGGCAACATGGATGAATCTGGAGGACATATGTTGAGTGAAGCAAGCCAGACACAAAAGGACAAATACTGTATGAATGCATAACTATGAACCAAATATATTGTGTAATATATTGTTTGATTCACACACACAAAAAAACAAAAAAACAAACAAAAAACAAAGCAACAAAAAAATTTACATGTATCCATTACATATAATTGAGAAATGTATATATTTATTCATCTGTGTTTAAAAAAAAAAAATTTTAAATTGATATTAAAAATCAGTTCTTCAGCTGTGCTTAAAAAAAAAAAAAAAAAAGAAAGAAATGAATGTAGGGGAAGTGGATGTGGCTCAAGCAGCTGGGCATCTGCCTACCACATGGGAGGTCCCAGGTTCGGTTCCCAGTGCCTCCTGTAGAAGATAAGCAAGACAAAGACACTATAAGAACAGAAAATTAAAGACCAATCTTTCTAATGAACACAGATGCAAAAATTCTCAACAAAATACTTGCAAATAGAATCCAACAGAATATCAAAAGAATTATAAACCACGACTATATGCGACTTATTCCTGGTACACATGGAAGGTTCAACACAAAAACATCAATTAACATAATACACCACATTAATATATTGAAAAAAAAAAAACACAACACATGATCATCTTGACTGACGCAGAAAAGGCACTTGACAAAATCCAGCATCCTTTCTTGATAAAAACACTTCAAAAGATAAGAATGGAAGGAGAGTTCCTCAACATGATAAAGATCATATATGAAAAACCCACCACTAACATCGAACTCAATGGGGAATGGTTGAATGCATTCCCTCTAAGATCAGGAACAAGACAAGAATGCCTACTGTCATCACTGTTATTCAATAATGTGCTAGAAGTTTTAGCTAGAGCAATTAGGCAAGAAAAATAAATAAATAAAAGGGATCCAAATAGGAAAAGAGTAAGTAAAATTCTCACTATTTGCAGATGACATGATCCTATATTTACAAAATTCCGAAATGTCTGTCTACGACAAAAAATACAAATACAAATAAAATAAATGTCTATGACAAAGTTACTTGAGCTAATAAATAAGCTCAGCAAATTGGCAGAATACAAGATCAACACACAAAAATCAGTAATGTTTCTGTACACTAGTGTTGAACAATCTGAGGAGGAAATCAGGAAAAAAATTCCATTTACAATAGCAACAAAAACCTCAAATACTTAGGAATCAATTTAACCAAAGATCTACAGGACCTATATTCAGAAAACTACAAAACACTGCTACAAGAAATCAATGAAGACCTAAACAAATGGAGAGAAATTCTGTGTTCACGGATTGGTAGGCTAAATATTGTGAAGATGTCAATTTTACCTAAGCTGATTTACAGATTCAATGCGGTATCAATTAAAGTTCCAACAGTCTACTTTACAGAAATAAAAAAGGCAATTATCAAATTTATTTTTAAGGGAAAGGACATCTGAATAGACAAGAACATCCAAAAAAGAACAATGTGGGAGAACTCATACTTCTGGGCCTTGAAACATATTACAAAGATACAGTGGTCAAAACAGCCTGGTATTAGCATAAACATAGGCACATTGATCAGTCGAATAGAATTCAGAGTCCAGAAACAGACCCTCATCTCTACAACCAAATTGTTTTTGACAAACCTACCAATTCCACATTACTGGGGCAAAACAGTCTCTTCAACAAATGGTGTTCGGAGAACTGGATATGCATTACCAAAAGAATGAAAGAGGACCCCTTTCTCACTCCCTATATAAGAATCAACTCAAAATGCATCAAAGACCTAAATACAAAAGCCAGGATAATAAAACTACTAGAAGAAAACGTAGGGAAACATCTTAAAGACCTTGTGGTAGGTGGTGGCTTCTTGGACCTTAAACCCAAAGTACATGCAACAAAAGAAAACACAGATAAATGGGACCTCCTCAAAATTAAACATTTTTGTACCTCAAAGCACTTTTTTAAAAGGGTGAAAAGGCAGCCAACTCAATGGGAGAAAAATATTTGGAAACCTCATATCTGATAAAGGTTTAATATCTAATATATAAAGAAACCTACAACTCACCAATTAAAAGACAGACAACCTCATTAAAAAATTCACAAAAGCCTGACAGGGCAAGAGGGATGGTGTTCCCCCAGCCTCTTCCAGACAGCTGCAGCTACTTTCTGCCTGCATGGACTAGACTACTGAATACATCTCTGGCTCTATCCCTGCCCTTTAGGGCAGGAGGAGAGATCTTGCTCTCTCAGCCTCTTTAGGCAACTGTTGCCAATCTCAGCCCACGTGGACTAGACAGTTGGACATATTTGTGGCTTCAACCCTGCCCCCAACAGGGAGGAAGAGGGATAGTGTTCCCTCAGTCACTCTGGGCAACTGCAGTGGCTTTTGGCCACCATGGACTAGATTATTGGTCATACTTGTGCCTCCATTCCTGCCCCTGGCAGCAAAAAGGAGGGGCAATGCTCCCTCAGCATCTTCAGGAAATTGCAGTCATTTTTGGCCTCCACTGACAGGATTGTTATGCACACCTGTGGCTCCAGCCCCATCCCACGCAGGGGAGAAGGAGGCGGCCGGTGCTTCTTCAGTCTATCTGGGCAACTCCAGTCAGTTTTGACTCACATGGCTTAGTTACTGCCTACACCTGAGGCTCTATCCCCACCCCAGGAAAGGGAGGAAAGGGCATAGAACTTCATCACTGTCTCTGGACAAGTACAGGCAGTCTTGGCCTGCATAGCATGGATTACTGCACATGGCTGCAGCTCTGCCCCAACCCCTGGCATGGGAGAAAGCTTCATCAATTCCAGGGCAACATGGGCAGCTTCAGCCTCCACAGCTTACAGTACCAACCATATCCTCAACTCACCGCAACCAGCAAGTGAGAAAGGGCAACAAGTGAAAAAGAGCTGGAAAAAAAATTCAGATTGGCTAAATACGAGCCACTATAGAGATCCAATTAATTTGAATCAAGTATCAAAGAGGGACTGTAGCACATAGGCAATCAGAAGAAGCCCTAGACTAAAAAGATAAACTGAGCCCAGAATAAATATATCAAGTAAACCACATGCCAAGACACCAACAAAAAATTACAATTCATACCAAGAAACAGGAAGATATAGCCCAGTCAAAGGAACAAGCTAAGCCTCCAGATGACATAAAGGAGTTGAGACATCTAATCAGAGATGTTCAAACAAACCTCCCTAATAAATTCAATGAGATGGCTAAAGAAATTAAGGATATTAAGAAGACCACTGGGTGAGAAAATAAAATTTTGAAAGCATACAGAAAAATAGCCCATCTTCTGGGAATGAAAGGCACAATAAATGCAATTTTTAAAATGACACAAGAAAAAAAAAAATACTCTTGAGGCTTATAACAGCAGATTTGAAGGCATAGAAGAAAGGATTAATGAGTGAGAAGGAAGACAGGGCCTCCAAAAGTGAACACAGAAAAGAATGGAGAAAATTGAACAGGGTCCCAGGGAACTAAATGATGGCAAGAGACATGCAAGCATATGTGTCATGGGTGTCTCAGAAGGAGAAAAGAAGGAAGAGGAGCAGAAGAAATATTTGAGATGAGAATGGGAGAAAATTTCCAGGCCCTAGATAACTGTGTCCAAGAAGCACAACATATTCCCATCTGAATTAAATCCGAATAGATCAACTCCAAGACACATACTAATCAGAATGTCAAATGCCAAAGATAAAGAGAGAATCCTGAGAGCAGTAAGAGAAAAGAGATTCATTACATACAAGGGCTGCCCAAACTTTAAGTGCTTATTTCTCATCAGAAACCATGGAGGCCAGAAGACAGAGGTATGATATATTTTAAACAAACTAAAAGAGAAAAAATGCCAGCTAAGAATCTTGTATCTTTCAAAAATGACGGCAAGTTTAGAATATAGACAGATATACACAAAACTGAGAAAGTTTGTAATCAAGAGACCAGCTTTGCAGGAAATACTAAAGGGAATTCTACAGTCTGAAAGGACAGGAGAAGCTTGGAAGAGAGTCTAGTACTGAAGAGTGTATCAGAAAAAGTAACTGAAAGTGAGTGGTGAAAATAAAATACAACTGATAAAACCCAAAGCTCAAAATGGGTGAAGTAAGTACTGTCTTTACAGTAATAACATTGAATGTTAACCAGTTAAACTCCCCAATCAAAAGGCATTGATTGATGAAAAAGATAAGAAAACATAAGCCATCTATATGCTGTCTGCAAGAGACTCATCTTAGGCCAAGGATTCAAATAGATTGAAAGTGAAAGGCTTGGGAAGTGGCTGTGGCTCAATTGGTTGGGCTCCCGTTTTACCATATGGGAGGCCCTGGGTTCAATTCCCGGGACCTCCTGGTGAAGGCAAGGCGGGGTGGCACGGCAAGCTGGCACAGCAAGATGACACAACAAAGGGAGACAAACAGACACAGAAAAATGCAAAGCAATGGACACGGTGAGCACAAGCAGCAAAGGGGGGATAAATAAATAAATAATAAATCTTAAAAAAAAGAAAGTGAAAGGCTGTAAAAAGACAGTCTATGCATGCAGTAACCAAAAAAAATCTAGAGTAGCTATAATCATATCAGACAAAATAGACTTTAAATATATATGCATATAACCAGGATGCCCCAAATTACATGAGGCAAACATTGGCAAAACTGAAGGGAGAAACAGATGTTCTATAATAATAGTTGGAGATTTCAATACACCACTCTCATCATTGGCTAGAACCTCTGGGCAGAAGATCAATAAAGAAACAGGAGCTTGAATAATATGATAAATGATCAAAACCTAATAGACATATAAAGAAGATTGCACCCCAAAACAGCAGTATATACATTCTTCTCAAGTGTTCATGGATCTTTCCCTAGGATAAGCCCATATGTTGGGTCACAAAATAGTTCTCAATAAATTAAAAAAGATCTAAATTATACAGAAAAAATGCTGACAGGGAAATTTATAGCCCTCAATACATACATTAAAAAAGAAGAAAGAAGGAGGAGGGGAAGGAGTAGGAAGAGGAGAAAGAGCTAAAATCAATGAAGTAACTACACAGATGGAAGAACTAGAAAAAGAACTGCAAACTATTCCCAAAGCAAGCAGAAGGAATGAAATAACAAAGATTAGAGCAGAAATAAATGAAATTGATAACAACAACAACAAAGAGAGAATTAATGAAATCAAAAGTTGGTTCTTCAGAAGAGTAACAAAAAAAAAAATTTTTTTTTTTTTTTAAAGATTTATTTATTTATTTATTCATTTATCCCCCCCCTGCTGCTTGTGCTCGCCAGGTCAGCCAACCACGCCGTGCAGGCGGGCCCGCCCCCACCAGGAGGCCCCGGGAACCGAACCCGGGCCCTCCCATATGGTAAACGGGAGCCCCACTGACCGAGCCACAGCCGCCTCCCAAGAGTAACAAAATTGACAAACCCTTAGCTAGACTGACAAAGAAGGATGCAAATAAATAAAATCAGAAATGAAAATGGGGACATTACTACTAACCCCACAGAAATAAAAGAAATCATAAGAAGTTACTATCTATGTTCAACTGTATGCCAATAACCTAGACAATGTAGATGGAAAGAAGGGAGGGAGGGAGGGAGGGAGGAAACTATAGACCCATTTCCCTAATGAATACAGATGTAAAAATTCTCAACAAAATACTTGCTAATCGAATCCAACAACACATTAAAATAATTATTCATCATGATCAAATGGGTTTCATACCAGGCATGCAAGGTTGGTTCAATACAAGAAAATTAATCAGTAATATATCACATTAATAAATCAAATAAGAAAAATCACATGATCACCTCAATCAATACAGAAGAGGCATTTGACAAAATACAGCCTCCTTTCTTGATAAAAATACCCCAAAAGATAGGAATTGACGGGACCTTTCTCAACATGATAAAGAGCGTATATGAAAAACCCACAGCTAACACTATACTCAATGGTGGGGAGACTGAAAGCTTTCTATGATAGGAAATACGAACAAGAGTAGGGTGACCACTGTCACCACTGCTGCTCAATACACTGCTAGAGGCTCTAGCTAGAGCAATCAGGCAATAAAAAAGAAATAAAAGACATCCCATCCAAATTGGAAAGAAGTAAAACTTTCACTCTTCAGAGATATGATCCTATACCTAGAAAGTAAATGATTATGCAATTACGATGTCTTAATATGAGAAAGACGTAGGTACATATAAAATGTAAATATGTAGCCATTCCATGAATATTTAAAACAGGCATGAAAAAAATACAACACAATAGAATATACACATAATAATCACAAGTACGAAAAATTATTTTTCTGCAATGATAAGAATCAGCAGTTAAATAACTAAATTATACAAAAATAATAAAGATTTGTTATGTTAGGGTAGTAGAAATATATGTGTTTTTCTCCCTCATAATGTTTCTTGGTGTTGATGCTATGATGTCTATGATAAATAAAAACTATGATGGGGGGAGCAGATATGGCTCAAGTGGTTGAGCGTCCACCTCCCACATGGGAGGTCCCAGGTTTGGTTCCTGGTGTCTATTGAAAAAACAAAAAAACAAACAAGCATAAACAAAAAAACCAACTCAGGGACGCCAATGTGGCTCAGCGGTTGAGCATGTTTCCCACATAGGAGATCCTGGGTTCAATCCCCAGCCCCCAGTACCTCAAAACAAACAAAAAAACCAACAACTGTGAGGGAGTCATTGAATTATGGAACTGTTATAGTAAGGTGATTTTTCTCCCTTGACAATTTTATATCAATCCTATAATTGAACTTTCTGCCATGACAGAAATGTTCTATATATGCATTATACAATATGGTACACACTAAGCACATGAGGCTGCTGATTGTGGCCAGTGTGACTGAGGAACTGAAATTAAAAAACATACATATAAATGTGATTGCGGTTAAAAGGGGTAGTCTAGGCAAGTTAACTGAAAGACAGCTAGAAGATAATCTAGGGACTTTATAATAGTGATTTTGGAGGTCGATGAGGATTATGGTTAATAATATGAATAAAAGAATGTTCTTCTATTACAAAGTGTTAAGAATATGGTAAGGGAAACGGGTGTGGCTCAAGCGGCTAGGCTCCTGCCTACCACATGGCAGGTCCCAGGTTCGGTTCCTGGTGCCTCCTAAAGAAGATAAGCAAGACAGCAAGCTGACACAACAACATGATACAGTGAGATGATGCAACCAAGAGACATAGCGAGGAATCACAATGAGAGACAACAAACAGGGAGTGGAGCTGGCGCAAGCAATTAGGTGACTCCCTCCTCCATGGGAGGCCCCGGGTTCGGTTCCTGGTACCAGGTTCAGTTCCTGGTGCCTCCTAAAAAAAAGAAGATGAGCAGACAGCAAGTGCAAACCATGAGGGGAGGGGAAATAAATAAATAAAAATTAAAAAAAAAAAAAAAAAAAGGGTGATACATGGCAAAATATAACTAATGTAACCTATAGACTATAGGTAACAGTAATATTGTAATTTTTTTTGTAGCAAAGACAAAGAAGGTATTATATCAATGCTTAAGATAAAAAAAAGGGGGGGGCGGTATAGCAGTTTGGCAATTTGATATAGTTATGAATTCCAAACATAGATATTGGATTATGCTTGTAAACTGGTCTGTTAATCTGGGCATGATTAAGTTATGATTAGGGTGTTGACTGGGCCACCAGTAGGGCATTGAGCCCCACCCCTTGGTGGGTGGGGTCTCAAAGATAAAAGGACATGGCAAAGAACAGTGTTGGAGTAGTTTTGAGTTGGAGTTGTGATGCGAAGTCTTGAGCTGGAGCCCCGGGAAGTAGCATATAGAGAAGCTTGGAAAGAGAGAAGGCCCTGGGAAAAGAAGCAAGCAATTTGCCTGATAGTCTACAGCTGGCCTTGTGGCACAAAGCAAACCTGAGCCCAGAGAGAGGCAAACCCCGGGAAGAGAAGAACCCAAGAAACCTGAACCCTGGCAGCTATCATGCTCTAACACGTGGCAACAGACTTTGGTGAAGGAAGAAATTTATGATTTATGTCCTGGTAACTGTAAGCTTCTACCCCAAATAAATACCTTTAAAAAAAACCAACCAATTTCTGGTATTTTGCATCAGCACCCCTTTGGCTGACTAATACGGGGGGGGGGTGTGATGGGGTGGAGATACAGGATTTAGTTCTAGGACATACAAACATAATCTAGCATTTTTCCCCCTTCATTTACTTCATTAACCAGGAGACCTTCGTCATGTCCTTTAGCCAATCAGTTCTCATTTATTTTTCTCTCTGAACACTGGAGAAACAATTGATTTTGTTTTTAGAATTAAATAAGATACATGTGCCTGGACAGAATTTATTAAAGTAAAGCTTTGATAATTTGCTCAGCTGCCTTTTGTCTGTTATTTTATTTTTTTAAGTTGAAATAAAATTTATTAAAAAAAAAAAAAAGACTATCAAAAGGTAATAATAACTAAAATCCTTACTATTATGTAGTGTTAAACAGAAGCAGTAGCTCTCTAAGTACTATAATGGAAAAACGTCTAAATTATTTTGTTAAGTGAGAAAAGCAAATTACAGATTTAAAATATATATGGTATAATACCTTTTGTGGAAAAAAATTTATTTGAGAGTGTGCTTGAATACAATATGTCCTTGAACACACAGGAAATATCTAGAAAGACACTTTGACAATATATGACTTTGCATTTTCTCCCCCAACCCTTCCTGTTCTTTCCCCTTCCAGTCACAGGAACATTCCATTCCTAAATAGTGATAAGGCAAGCCTTGGGAACTGGTTGTGAGCCTGTAACTAACTGATCAGTAAATCTTGCAGCACTGCATTCTTTAGAAGTCCTGTTGCCCCTCACATGCCTTCCCCATCTGCATGTAGACATGCATTATAAAAAAACCTCTCGCTTTGTTGCAAACAGGGATGATGATCAAGCTCAGAAAATGCTGTTTCTCCTCCCACTGCCGAGGATGAGGACCCCACATAAGACCCCTAAATAAATGCTCATTACTTGCCAAGCTGGACTTATCTGAGTCTTTGGCCTGACATATCCACCTTAGTTCTGTGGGAAGCTGTCGTTTTACACAACTCCTTGCCATATTCGGGAAAAACACAAAAAACTATTACTTTTCTCTTTCTACCCTTCTATACTGTCTAAATTTTTCGTAATAAACAAGCACCTTTTGTTAAAATATATACATATATACACACACACACATATTTTTAATCCTAATCATTGAAAAGTCTATACTTATTAACCCCAATGTAAATTGATCATTCTTCACTCAACACTTACTCAGTTAATAATATATTAATTGGTACTGTTTATATATAACTACTCAAATATCAAACGTTTTTCATCTATGTGTTTATCTCCCCAATAAAAATTCTTTAAGTCCTTAAGAATGGAATCCTGTCTTCCTAATCTCTAAGGTACTTTCTAAGCAAGTCTCTTCACAGCAGACTCTACAAATGTTGCTGAATAATGAAAGTTCTGGAAAGAGCATTTGGCAAATAAGTTTGGACCACGATCTGTGGGTTCAAGAACTGCAATAGACAGCATCTGCCCATTGCACACAAATGGGTCAGCCAATATTATTCACAGAGCACCCATTTGGCAAACATGCTAAACACCATTTAAGTGGTTCTTCTGAATTCTACTTAGCTTTTATTGCCTTGATTATGCAATCTGCCCTCTGGGCCTTCTTATTTTTTGACTGATTAACAACATCAGCATCTACCCAACTAATTATCGGTTGCTATGCCCCTCCAGGGCTGCCTCTTAATTATTTTCTGCAAATGAGACTTTCAGTTTTAATAATATGCAGCTCAGATGGAACATATGAAAATAGTTAGCCATGTAATACTATAAAAATAGAACAGCATATGGCTAAAAAGTTTGGTACTTGAATCTATATTTAGCATCATCTCCTATTTCCCAGTTCTCAGTAAATTCAGCTGGTAGAAATGGGGGATCACATCCACCCCAATCATTGGCTTTCGGCTCTGTTTTTGTTTTTTGTTTTTTAAATCTGTCCTAATATGCATACAAAAAAATATTGAAGTTTTAAAGAGAAAGTATTTTCACCCTCACTAAACATCATTCCATTTCCCCAACCAACCCTTAATACACATTCCTAAGCTGTCCAGATCATTAGTTTAGGATACATAACAATTAGATTCCTACATCATACCCATTAGAGATTATGATACAATAGGTATGAGGTAAAGCCTTAGAATCTGTAGTTTTAAATAATACACACCCACACAAATATTCTTACATTACTTGATTCTGATTCAAGTTCTAGGGACCATATTATGGGATGTACTGGCCTAGACTCCCAAAATCCTGACAGCCAACTTTGTTTGGCCTTTCCTACCTAAAAAGCTACCATTAAGCTCTTTGAACCCAGGTGATTAAAATCACCAAAGCTGCTAATATTGATAAGGCTCTGAGAATCTGACTTATCTACTGTCAATATTTTGTCTTAGCCTAGATCTCAGGACAAAAAGCAGAGCTTGCTTATAAAAGGACATGCCCACTTTTAAAATGTTTTAACTTCCCCTGTGACCTGATTAAGGCATGTTTTTAGAATATTAAACAGGCTTCTACACATTATAGTATAACAAACTGATTCTGTAACAAGACAATAAATATCTCTAAGAAATGGACTCTGTCCATTTCTTTCTACAGAGTTTTTGAAACTTGGTGTCACAGATCTTAGGGTAGGCTGGTAGAAAAAGGAGATGTCAATAAATGAATTTCAAGGAACTTATAATCCCCAATAAATCATCTGAAAATATTTCAGATATGTACATTTTTCTCTAGAGAATGTACATAGTTTTCACCAGATTTTCAAAGTGGTGAGTGACCCAAAAGTCAGAAATTTAGCCTCCTCTCAGAAAGACTAATGGTAGTAATATACCAGTCACTGATTATTAAAAAACTGATTCTCTAGTCCATGTGTAGATGACCCAGCTTCAAAATTCATCTTTTTCTCATGTAATTTTGTGTATTTTGTTGCATGTTAGAACCACTGCTACAGAGGCTTGGTGGGAAAGAAAGAAAATGCTAAGATTCAAACCAAATGGCTTCTTTTTAAATGGTTCCAAATGCCTGGACAAAGATAATTTAAATTTGGGACTATAATTCAATTCTTCCTATTGCCACATGAATGTGGAAAACTAAAAGGTAACTATGTAGTTGAAATTCACGGAGATGCACATCAAAATATTATCAGTGGTCCCTCTGGGGCATGAAACTGTCATAGGGAGGGGCTTTAATAGTTTACTTTATATACTTTGAACTATTTGATTTTGTTATAGCAAGCATATATTATTCTTATAATTATAATAAAGAAAAAAAACTCTTGGAAGGATACATCCTTCTTATTTATTTATTTATTCATTCATTTATTTATTTATTTATTTATTTATTTTAAGGAGGTACCAGGGATTAAACCCAGGACCTCACACATGGGAAGCAGGCGCTCAACCACTGACCTACATCTGCTCCCCTCACACCATTCTTTTTATTTTATTTTATTTTATTTATTTATTTTATCTTTTTTTTTTTTTTTTTTTTTTTTTTACCAGAAGGTCCTGGGGATCAAACCCAGGTCCCTCCATATGGCAGACGGACACCCAACCACATCTGCCTCCCTACACCATTCTTTTTATCTCATGTCATTTCCACCCATTTGTCCTCCTCCTCACTGTCACTGTTTCCAAAACTCTTTCCAAAGATCATTTCAATTGCCACCTCTTTCATGTAGCTGTCTCTGATCATCCTAAACAAGAATTATCTATTTCTCCCTTTTCTGAAACCTTACAACAGCATTTAAACCGCTTTTATGGCATCTGAGTTTATTCAACAACTTCAATCATCTAAAATGTATTGCAAAAATAAAACAAAAACAAATAATAAATAAAATGTATTGCACATCTAACAATGGCCCACGCGCCCTGTCATTCATGCAGGTTTTATTCCCTGATTAAACAATTATGAACTTTTATCCCTCACAGCACCTAAGCACAATGCCTCATATAAAAATTTACCAAATGATGTACATTGTAATTTTTAACAGCATCATAAGGTACATTCAAGGACTTGTTATTTTCTTTCATTCATTTTTCAATATTTCTAGTCTCATCTGCCCAACTACTTATTCAGCCTATTCTCCATCCAAACAATATACTCTCCTTTATTTTATACTACTTTTCTTCCCCCACCCCCCGATGGCTCCCTTGTCTGTTTGCTCGTTGTTTTTGCTCATTTGCGCTCATTGTTTTTTGCTCATTGTCTGCCTGATTTTTCTTTAGGAGGCACCAGGAACCAAACACAGGACCTCCCATGTGGGAGGCGGGCACTCAATTGCTTGAGCCACATCTGCTCCCCTCATTATTCTTTTCAACACATAAAATCTTATGGTAGCTATTCTTTTTTTAAGAATAGCATTTATAGCATGTTTTCATATTTGTAAAAATAAAATATATATATAACCACATGCATGTATGTATGCACATATACATAGATTAAGAGGATATATCTGTTACCTTTGGGGGAAGAATAGATTTTTTCTGGGGGAAGGGCAGTGATAAGAGGGGAGAGAGGAGGTCATTTGTTTATTACTTTATAATTTTTTTAAAAAATAGGCACTAGTCAATGATCTTTGGCCACCTGAGGTGTTATAAAGCCTGCAGTGACTGGAGTGCTCCAATATTTGCCTACTATCGAGCAGAGTATATATCCATATTTTCAAAATTGTAATCTTCTTATCCCTCACAATAGACCATCAGTTTGTTAAAACTGTATGCTAGTCTTTTTTAAAATTTTTTTATTTTTATTTTTTTAGTGTCTTTATTATCAAATTACAAAAGTGTTCTTACAAGGCCCCAATTTTAAATGAGGAGTGAGAGGACTTCAGGTATAATGAAGCCATTATGGTTATGCTCTATGATTCTGTGAAGAACTCTGCTAAAAGCAAAGTATCTTATTTGTAGCATCATGGACTTATTTGAGCTTTGACTCTTTAGATAAGAACAAGTTATAGATTAAGTTGTAAAGAATATTCTCTACATACTTGTTTATTAATGTGGACACAAGACCACATTTTTCATATTACTGATTGAATTGGAGCTGGCAGACACACCCTCTGAAAGATCAGATAATCTCCAACCTCTTAAATTAGGGCTGTGCACTGGCTCCCTCTTCCTGTTTAACTTGAATTTCAATGTGAAAATGCTCTTACATAAACCGGGTGTATACCCTGGCCGTAAAGAACAGAAAAATAAGTATCCTAAATGTTTTTAAAAATGATCTTATTGTCACAAATTTGGAGAGGCCACAGCAAACAACTAGTCTTGTTATCCAGCCATTTTCAGTTACCTATTATTTTGAAACGAAAATTATATTTAGCAGATACCATGCAAATCTAATCAGTTCACATCGGGTAACCCCATATAGCACATTAAATCATTTAGTTACTTAGGTATACAACTAACAGCTACTTTTATTATTAACTATGCTGAGTTGACTGGGAAGTTCTGCTGCTCTACATTAGATGCACTAGAGGAGTGTTAAATGAGATTTTTCTTTGATCATGTTGGGTAACTGGCAGAACCACCTGTTGTGAACCTCTTTCAGGCAAAAATCATCTATGGGGTACCAGACAAATGTTAAATGTCAAAAATAGGAGTGGGGCTATCTCACTCCCTATACAAGAATCAATTCAAAATGGATCAAAGACCTAAATATAAATGTCAGGACCATAAAACTACTAGAAGAAAATGTAGGAAATATCTTAAAGACCTTGTGGGAGGTGGCTGTTTCTTGCACCTTATACCCAAAGCATGCGTATCAAAAGAAAAAATAGATAAATGGGACCTCCTCAAAACTAAACATTTTTGCGCCTCACAGGACTTTGTCAAATGGGTGAAAAGGCACCCGTTTCTCAATGGGAGAAAATATTTGGAAAACACCTGTCTGATAAGGGGTTAATATCCATGATATATAAAGAGGTGTTACAACTCAATAAACAGAAAAATGACCCAATTAAAAAAATGGGCAAAAGACTTGAATAGACATTTGTCCAAAGAAGAAATACAATGGCTAAAAAATACATGAAAAAATGTTCAACATCACTAATGATTAAGGAAATGCAAATCAAAGCTACAATGAAATATCATTTCACACCCATTAGAATGGTGACTATTAAAAAGACAGAGAACTACAAGTGTTGGAGAGGATGTGGAGAGATAGGAACACTTCTTCACTGTTGGTGGGAATGAAGAATGGTACAGCCACTGTGGAGGACGGTTTGGCAGTTCCTACAGAAGCTGAATATAGATTTGCCATGTGACCCTGCAATACCACTACTGGGTATATACCCAGAAGTAATGAGAGCAGTGACATGAACAGACAGCTGCACACCTATGTTCACAGTGACGTTATTCACGATTGCCAAAAGGTGGAAACAACCCAGGTGTCCATCAATAGATGAATGGATAAACAAACTGTGGTGTATTCACACGATGGAATATTAAGCAGCAGTAAGAAGAAATGAAGTTGTAAAGCATATCACAACATGGATGAACCTGGAGAACATTATGTTGCATGAAGCAAGCCAGACACAAAGGACAAATACTGTATGATTGTGTTACTAGGAACTAAATATATTCTGTAACATATTGTATGATTCCATTTAGATAAAATGTAAATATAAATCAATTTATTAAAAAGAAAAAAGAAAAAAAAATAGGGGTGGGGGAGGATATGGGAATGTTACTTAATTGATTCTTAGAAAAATGTTATACACCACAGAAACAACCAAATTTCCTTGTCAGCTATACTGTTTTACTCTGAGGCTTCTCTGAAAGTACATGCAGCCTGCTGCAGATCAAAATTTCATCCTTGTTATAGGAGTTCTTTGAGAAGTTTTTCATTGATTACAGCTTCATCAGTATTTGAGAACATTGTTGCCTCGAACCCAAAGTGCAGCAGGTGATCCCTGCTCAGAGCCATTTTCCTCCTCTTTCTGGAAGTGTATAGATTGGAGCAGGGCAAGTGACACCCGTTTGTGCCACTGCTGCTGCTTTCCCCATGCCCATTGATTGCATTACAGGGTGCTGCAAGGAGGCCTGGAGGGCCACTGCAGAGCCTGTGTCTCCCTGTACATGGTGTGGGATAGCAGGGGACCCTTTGAGCTGAGGGGCAGGCGGGGAGCCCTGCTCTGCTCCTGGGATATGTAGCAAGGCCACACCTTGGGCCTGGGGGTCAGGGGGTGCAGTGCTGGAGCCCAGCAACCATTCTTTGGGCTGGGGGAGGGGCGCACATAGCAGGGAGGGGGCAGGTGAGATAGAAGCCTTATGGTAGTTATTCTTACAGGACAGCGAAAAGAATAAAGATATGCTCAGTTAGTTCTCTATAATTAGATTTGGTAGGACATTATCTGATCCAAAAATAGGATAGAATAATTTGGCTACAAGTGAGATAACGGAAGACCCTATTCACATAAAAATGCAAGTAAGACCTTGATCTTAGTTCAGTTATATATAAAGAAAACAAAACAAAACAAAACAGAAAAAATGTCATCAGCCTTCCACAATAAACCTAATCAGAATATTCCGGTCACCTCCCATTAAAGAGAGTCAAATGGAAAGAACAGCCCTGATTCCATCAAAGAATGTGATGTCACCTGGAATCAGTACAAACTAAGTCAAGCTTTAATACCTTCTAAATCTACAGAAATTTATTATGCAAATGTGAATGATGTCTGATTTCCACTATAATACATTTAGAAAGTCTCCAAAGATAAATTCGATAATGTTCTAACCTGTTCTAAAGAAGGAATTTTAACTTTTATTCTAAAACAAACAAGGGTTTATGGTAGGGTTTTTTTTTTTTTTTTTCCTTCTTTTTTTTAAAAGATTTTTTATTTATTTATTCATTTATCCCCCTCTTGCTGCTTGTGCTCGCTGGGTCAGCTAACCACGCCGTGCGGGCGGGCTTGCCTTCACCAGGAGGCCTTGGGAACCGAACCCGGGGCCTCCCATATGGTAAACGGGAGCCCTATTGATTGAGCCACAGCCGCTTCCCTATGGTAGGGGTTTTTAATACCATATATGATTGTAATCAAGAGGTACTGTTTTTGTCTGTTTGATACTCCCTCTCCTCTTCTGGTAACACCATCACTTCTTTTGGGTAACTTGTTTTATGAAATGCTGCTAATCCCAGAACTCCAAGCTGAATCAGTCACCCTATCCCACACAAAATCAGGAGAGTGGGTATGTGATCACACCAGACCAATCTGAGTTGTTCCCTTGGATTTTTCAAACTGAAGTTTGTAGGAGAGGCCTCATGTGAGGGGCAAAGCAGGAAGACGTAAATATGGAGTGCTTATGGCTGTAGTTCCAACCTTGTAGAAAAAAATTGGTTTGAGAGTAAAGTTGACTGACAAAAAGAAATAGAGATGACAGCTATAGAAAGAGGGAAGGAGGGTCCCAATAGTGCTTAAGTTTCATTGCATGCCTTTCTTTCTTTCCCAATGTCTGTTTTCATTTGGTCTCAGTAAATTGGAGTTAGGATTCTTTCATTTGCACCTTAAAGAATCTTAACTAACACAATGGTCTTTGAGTGAATCAGTGAACCCCTAGGAAATTCTACAAAAATTACGTGTGCAAATATAATCCAGGGAAGGATCATTAGCTGTCAAAAGATTCCCAAAAAGATTCTTAAAAAAAGAGAGAGGGGGGATGTAGCAGTTTGGTATAGTTATGAATTCCAAAAACAGATACTAGATTATGCTTGTAAACTGGTCTGTTCATCTGGGCATGATTAAGTTATGATTAGGGCATTGACTGGGCCACCCCTTGGTGGGTAGGGTCTCAAAGATAAAAAGACATGGCAAAGGACAGAGTTAGAGTTTTGATGTTGGAGTTCTGATGCTAAGATTTAATCCTGGAGCCCCAGAAGTGAATACACAGAGGAGCTTGCTTGTGAGGAAAGAGAGAAGGCCCCGGAAAGAGAAGCTGTTTGCCTGATAGTCTACAGCTGGGCTTGTGGAGATAGCAGAGGAGTTGAACCCGGAGACAAGCAAGCCCTGGGAAGAGAGGAACCCAAGAAGCCTGAACCCTGGCAAACTTCAGCAGCTGTCTTGCTCTAAAACGTAGCAATGGACTTTGGTGAGAGAAGAAACATGATTTAAGGCCTGATAACTGTGGACTTCTACCCCAAATAAATACCCTTTATAAAAACCAACCGGTTTCTGGTATTTTGCACTAGCACCCCTTTGGCTGACTAATACAGGGGAGCAGATGTAGCTCAAGTGGTTGAGCACCTGCTTCCCATGTACAAGGTCCTGGGTTCAAACCTCAACCCCACTACCTCCTAAAAAAAAGCAACAAAAAACACACAAACAAATGAAAAAAAAAAAAAAAAAAAAAAACCAACTCTCATTGAGAAGTGGATATAGCTAGTGATTGAGCACCTGCTTCCCATATACAAGGTCCTAGGTTCAATCCCTGGTACCTCCTAAAAAAAAAAAGAGAGAGAGAGAGAAAAGAAAAACTCATAGTAATTGTCAGTTAAACACAAAATTAAATTTAATTCACCAAAATATTCCATTCTTTAAGCTTCCGATTAATGAAAATGTAACCACAGAGATAATAAATGCAAACAAAAGAAACCACTTACCTTCATTCCCTACATCATCATTCATGAGTCCCCCTAGCCACATTTTCCAGTCCTCATCATCTGCTGTATTGGGGTCATACATGTCTGGGGTGATGTCTGGAGCTTGCAGTTCTGCCTCTAGCTGCCCCAGGGGAACATCTTTCAAAGGCATCTTAGAACGGGTTCGGAATGCAATGAGGCTGTCATCCATGGGCTAGCCAATAGAGAAGGAAAAAAACATGCCACTGAACGCCTAATGCTTCCAAATTCTCTAAACCTCATCTCTCCTCTGTGCTTCTATTCTTAACTTAAACCAAAAGATCTCTCTTGTAGACAATTTGGGGTTTTTAAATTGTTTTTCTGAGAAAATTTAAGAAAAATGACATCAAATGTGAAACCAACATTTTAGGAACATCTGTAACAGCTTTATTGAAATATAAATCACATACCATAAAATTTACAAATTTAAAATATATAATTAAGTTTATTTTAGTATATTCACAGACTTGTGCAGTCATCCCAACTATCTAATTCCAGAACATTTTCATCTCACCAAAAAGAAATCCTGTACCCATTAACAGTCATTTCCCATTCTCCCTTCTTCCCTGTTAACCACTAATCCACTTTCTGTCTCTATTGATTTGCCTACCTTAGTCGTTTCTTATAAATGGAATCATATAACATGTGGCCTTCTGTGTCTGACTTCTTTCATTTAGCATAAGATTTTCAAGGTTTATCCTGTTATAGCATGTATCAATACTTCATTCCTTTCCATGGCTGAATGATATTCCATTGTATGGATATACCATATTTTGCTTATCAGTTCGTCAAATGATGGACAATTAGGTTGTTTCCACATTTTGGCAATCATGAATAATGCTGCTATGAATATCTGTATACAAGTTTTTGTGTGAATATGTTGTCAATTCTCTTGGAGTGTAATTGCTGGGTCATAAGGTAACTCTATGTTTAACTTTCTGAGGAACTGCCAAACTGTTTTCCAAAGTGGCTGCCATCATTTTACATTCCCACCAGCAATGTACAAGGTTTCCAATTTCTGCATATCCTTGCCAACACTTGTGATTCTTCATCTTTTAAAATCATAGCCACTGTCCATGTACCAGCTGGGCCCTGAATCTCAACAGAGTTGCAACACCTACCCTCCAGTTCATTGGACTCACCAAGGACAACAAACAATGAGATGGTGATGGACAATGACCATCCCAAGGAACAGAGAGAGTCTACAACTGCAAGCAAGAGAGTCCCATCCATCTGCCCCATGGAATCTAAGCCCCCTCTCAATTAGAGGTGGAGTGGGCATCACCATCCAAGAATCCTCAGGATTAGAGAATGAACTATGGACTAAAGTATTCTACTAATAGACTTATTGTAATTCTAGCAATGGAAGAAATCATATCATTGATGTGGAGGCAGTGGCCACTGGAGGTTCTGAGGGGAGGGAGAGGGAAAAACAGGTACAAAATGGGGGCCTTTTTGGGACTTGGGAATTGTCCTGAATGACATTGCAATGACAGATACAAGCCATTATATATCTTGCCATAACTTACAAAGTTGTGTGGGAATGAGTGCAAACTACAATGTAAACTATAATCCATGCTTAGTGGCAATGCTCCAAAATGTGTTCATCAATTGTAACGAATGTACCACACTAATGAAGGATGTTATTAATGTGGGGAAATGTGCGAGGGGTAGAGAGCAGGGCATATGGGAATCCCTTATATTTTTATGTAACATTTATGCAATCTAAGTATCTTTTTTTTAGAAAAAAAAAAATGAAATAAATAAATAAATCATAGCCATTCTAGAAGGTATAAAATAACCAGTTTTCCCAGCACCATTTGTTGAAAAGACATTAAATGGTCTTGGTACCTTGTCAAATCAACTGACCATTAATGTAAGGGTTTATTTCTGGGCTCTCAATTCTAGTCCATCAATCTATATGTCTACCCTTCTATCAGTACCACATTGTTTTAATTACTGTAACTTTGCAGTAAATTTTGAAATCAGAAAGTATGAGTTCTCCAACTTTCTTCTCATGAGAGATTGTTTTGGCTATTCTGGGTCTCCTGCATTTCCATACGAATTTTAGGATCAGCTAATCAATTTCTGCAAAAAAGGCAGCAGGGATTTTAGGAGGGATTAGCATTGAATCTGCAGATCAACTTGGTAGGTTCTCCCCTAGCCTGCTGCAACAATCTCCTAACTGGTTTCTGTTTCCTCTCTTGCTTGCTATTTCTACACCTCAACCAAAAGGAAAATTTTATCATTAATCAGAAAACATCACAAATATCTTTCTAATGGTTGAAATAAAATCTAACCTCTTTACTATGGTCTCCTGAGGCTCTCATGACCTAGCCCTTGCTTAGCTCTCTGAATTTACTCCTATC
The DNA here is from genome assembly GCA_026826555.1 of Tolypeutes matacus. Classification (NCBI taxonomy): domain Eukaryota; kingdom Metazoa; phylum Chordata; class Mammalia; order Cingulata; family Chlamyphoridae; genus Tolypeutes; species Tolypeutes matacus. The sequence goes on from JAKSZT010054308.1 coordinate 3,502,814, forward strand.
ATCTTTCCCATGATCCCCATGCTTCAGCCAGTTTCTGTACCTTGAACATGTCAAGACTGTTTCCATCTTAGGGGGCTCTCAATGTGCTATTTCCTCTGTATGGAACATTCTTTTCCCATATTTCTTAAATGGCTGGCTCCTTCTTATTATTCAGATTTCAGTTCAAATGCCATCTCCTCAAGGAGGCATTTTTTGATAATCCTATCTAACATACTCTGACAGTTACTATCTCTTTCCTTGCTTTTATTTAGTTTATAGCACTTAGCACTATCTTCAATTATTTATGTGTTTATATAGTATATTCCCCCCACACCCTTGCCCCAATAGATTATAAATTCCATGAGGAAAGACCTTTTCTACAACTGGTCTTGGAGGCCCCATCAACTGCCAGATCAACCTGGAGCTTGACAGCTCTTATGTCTACCTACTGATGTCTCACTACTTTGACTGTGATGATGTGACTGAAGAACTCTGCCAAATATTTTCTTCACCAATCCCATGAGAAGAGGGAACATGCTAGGAATCTTATGAAGGTGCAAAACCAACAAGGTAGATGAATCTTCAGGATATCAAGAAACAAGAACATAACAACTAGAAGAGCAGGCTGAATGCAATGAAGCGTGTGTTACTTGGAAAAAAGGGTGAATTGGTCACTACTGGAACTGCACAAAGTGGCCACTGACAAAAATTACCCAGCCCCTTTGTGCAACTTTGATTGAAACTCATTACCTAAATGAGCAAGTGAAATCCATCAAAGAATTGGGTGACTACTGTTACCACCTTACACAAGATGGGGGCCCCAGAATCTGGATTGACAGAGTATCTCTTTGACAAGCACACCTAGGAAACTGTGACATCAAGAGCTAAGCCTCAGGCAGACTTCCCCATAGCCATGGAATGACTTCCATCATCACCAGAGCAGTGTGTACATGTTGGGTTTACATTTACCTTTTCTAATATCCACCAAGTTCTTTCATTTGTTCCATTCATTCAAATGAGGAATGGGGAGTTAATTCACAATTGATGCAGAGTTTGTTTGAGGTGATGGAAAAGTTTTGGTAGAGGTGATGGTAACACAATATTGTAAATGTAATTAACACCACTGAAATATACATCTGAATGTAGCTAAAAGGTGGAAATTTTAGGTTGTATATATGTTGTTAGAACAATAAAAAATTGTTTTTAAAAAGCAATCATAGGACTGTACAACATAGTGAACCGTAATGTAGACAACGGACTATAGCTAATGGAACATTATAATAATATTCTCTCATCAGTTGTAACAAAGGTAGCACACTAATGCAAAATGTTGAAAATGAGGGCAAGGGGAGCGGATGTGGCTCAACCAGTTGGGCACCCGCCTACTATATGGGAGGTTCCAGGTTTGGTTCCTGGTGCCTCCTAAAGAAGATGAACAGACACAACACCTGCTGCAGTGAGCTAGATGTTGCAAAGCTGCAATGAACAGATGCCACAAGTCAGCAGACGCCACAGCTCGTTGGGAACAGATGTGGCTCAGACCACTGGGCACTTGCCTCCCATGTGTTAGGTCCCAGGTTCAGTTCCCATTGCCTCCTGGAGAAGGCGAGCAAACAATGAGCAGACAGACGAGAGAACCACCTAGGGGAGGTGGGATAAATTTAAAAAAAAAAAAAAAAAAAAATGAGGGCAGATATATGGGAACTCTATTTTGTGCATGATCTTTTTATAAATCTAAACTTTGCTAATATTTAAATAAATAAATAAATAATTTGGTACCCTCCTTCCCCCAAAAAAGCAAGTGATTAAGTTAAATGACCCTTTGAAAGCTATTCCATTCAACATCCCATTTTTAAATTTAAAATAGACATATTTTTCAGTGACCTACCAGAGTGTTGGGAGAAAGCTTGGAATATTAAAAAGAACTGGTTAAATGATGGGAATAGGAAATCATCATTTGACAATAACCATAATGATTGATTCAAGCATGAATAATCAATGGATGCTAAAAATAATGGGTAAAAGAACATTTGGCCTCAAAGTATGTTCCCATAAAAGATTAATTTAAAATGGAAGCATAATAACTTTAGAGTAGAAAAATCATCAAACAGCCAACACTTTAAGCAAGTGATCAAAGTTAACATTATCAGACATGGGACAAATAGACATTATGTGCCTCTTGATATCACACAGAGGATACATAATTTCTGTGGTATTCCTGCCAAAAGTGGATAAACTAAATCTAATTATGAGGAAATATTAGAAAAATCCAAATTGAGAAACATTCCATGAAATAAATGACCCAAACTATTCAAAATGACAAGATTATCCTACAGAGAGCAGATGTGGCTCAAGCGGTTGAGCACCTGTTTCCTACATGGCCTTCTAAAAATAAAATAAAAAACAATAACAAGCAAACAAATGAAAAAACCAACTCAGGGGAGCTGATATGGCTCAGTGGTTGAGCACCACCTTCCCACATACGAGGTCCCAGGTTCAATCTCTGGCGCTGGTACCACACACACAAAAAAAAAAAGAAAGAAAAGAGAGAGAGAGAGAGAGAGAGAAGATTATCCTACAAATGCTATAATAATAATTTAAAAAAATAGTCAAGATTATGAAAGGGGGGCGGATGTGGCTCAAATGGTAGGGCGTCCATCTGCCATATGGAGGGACCTGGGTTCGATCCCCGGGACCTCCCGGTAAAATTTTAAAAAATATATAGAAGGAGCATGGGCTGCCAGGCTCTGTGTGCTGGTGAGCCGCCAGGCCCCGGGAGCCATGCAGCAGGATGATGACGTAACAGGAGAGAGACACAGGGGAGAGACAAGATGAGATGCTCTGAAAGCTCTGAAAGCCAGGAACTGAGGTGGCGCAGGCGGCAGAACACATCTCTACTACATCGGAGGTCTCCAGGATTGAATCCTGGTGAAGACTGGAGGAGGAGGATGAGACGAAATGGCAGGAAACAGACACAGAGAATTGCCCAGTGAATGGACACAAAACAGCAGATGGGGAAAGGGGGTTTTAAAATGGATAAAGTAAATAAATAAATCTTTAAAAAAAAAAAGATTATGAAAGACAAAATAGATTGGGAGAGGGGTGGGGCAAGATGGAGGCTGAGTAAGGCATTCCAACAGTCAGTTTGTTCTACAGGGCAGTTAGTAATCTAAACAGAACTATGTGAAGCACCTGTTTGGGGGGCCCTGGAAACCTGAAGAGCATCCTGAAACATCCTTGAAAGAATGGCCATTTGCTGTGAAGATTCATGAGAAGAGCATTCCATGCCAAGAAGGTTGGTGCCCATCCTCCAAAGGCAGCACAAACCACCTCAGGAGCTATTCTGTGGCTGGACTGGGAAGCTCCATTTCCCAAAAACTGGGAAGGAACAAACGGTTGGTCACCGACCTTAGCTACTGACTAGTAAATTCAGCTGGCTAAAGAATAACCCTAAGAACAAGGGTTCTGTCCAAGGCAGAAAGAGGCCGGGAGCTGCCATTTTAACTCCACCCTCAGCATGAGGGGAAATGTGGGGATGACTGAAAATCACAGTGATGGTAGGGGCCGGCTTCTTTCCATCCACATCAATATGCCGCTCTAGCCTAGGCCCCAGCCCCACCTCTGGCAGTGAAGAAGCCGGCGGGATCTGCACCAGCCTCTCCAGGTAACTACAGGCACTTTCAGGCCAGCCCAGACTGAATAGTCAGACACCTGGAGCTCCACCCCCGCATCCAAAAGGATAGGAGAGGAGCTGTGTTTCCTCAGCCTCTCAAGGCAACTGCAGGTGTTTTCGGCCCACAAGAACTGGTTTGTTGAGCACCTTTGATTCGATCTCTACCCCTCCACCCCCAGAGGATAGGAGGGGGCTAGGGTTTCTTCAGCCTCGCTGGGCAAGAGCAGGCAATTTCAGACTGCACAGACCAGATACTCGGACACCTGTAGTTTCATCTCCAGTCCTCAAAAGGATAGGAGGGGGTTAGTGTTTCCTCAGCCTCTCAGGGCAAATACAGGTGTTTCTGGCCTGCACGAACTCGACTGTTGGATGCCTGTGGCTCTACCCCCACCCCCAATAGGACAAGAGGGGAGTGGTGTTTCCCCAGCCTCTCTGGGTAACTACAGGTGCTTTTGGCCCACACAGACTAAAGAGTCAAACACCTGTAGCTCCATCCCCAACCCCAAGCAGGATAGGAGGGGAGCTGCATTTCCTCAGCCTCTCCAGGCAATGGCAGGCGCTTTCGGCCTACGCATCTTAGATTGTTTGGGCACTCTGGAAGGTCCAATCCCAACCCTGGAAGGGGTAGAGGGGGGCTGGTGCTACGTCAGTCTATCTGGGCAACTGCGGTCATTTTGGACCCACATGGCATAGATTGATGCTCACACCTGCAGCTCTATCCCCGCCCCAGGCAAGGAAAGAAGGGGCGTGAAGCCTCATCAGTTTCTCCGAGCAACTACAGATGGTCTTGGCCTGCACAAACTGGATTATTACACGTGGCTGCGGCTCTGTCCCTATCCTGGCAGAGAAGAAAGGTGGGAAAAGCTTCATCGGTTCCTGGGGCAAAGTGGGCAGCCTATAGAGCTTACACTATCAGCCACATCCTCGACTCCTACTACACAACCAGCAAGGGAGAATGGGCAAGAAAGCCCTAAACTAAAGAGAGAAACTGTGCCCAGAATAAATACATCTAGGAAGCCAGATGCCAAGACACAAACAAAAAATTACAATCCATATCAAGAAACAGAAAGATATGGCCCAAAGGAACAAACTAAGCCTCCAGATGACATAAAGGAGCTGAAACAACTAATCATAGATGATCTAACAAATCTCCTTAATAAACTTAATGAGATGGCCAAAAAGATTAAAGATATTAAGAAGATAGTGGGCAAGCACAAAGAAGAATTTGAAAGCAAACATAGAAAAATAAAAGATCTTATGGGAATGAAAGGCACAATAAATGAAATAAAAAACACACTGGAGACATATAACAGACATAGCCTCCAAAAGCAAACATATAAAAAACAGATGAAGAAAAGAATGGAAAAAATTGAACAGGGTCTCAGGGAACTAAATGACAGCAAGAGTTGTGCAAACATACATGTTATGGGTGTCCCAGAAGGAGAAGAGAAGGGAAAAGGGGCAGAAGGAATATCTGATGATTTAATGGGAGAAAATTTCCCAACCCTATTGAAGGACACAGATGTCCAATTCCAAGAAGCACAACGTACTCCCATCCAAATAAATTCGGATAAACTCCAAGAAACATACTAAACAGAATGTCAAATGCCAGAGACAAAGAGATAATTCTGAGGGCTGTAAGCGAAAATCGATGCATAACATACAAAGGATACCCAATAAGATTGAGTGCCGATTTCTCATCAGAAGCCATGGAGGCAAGAAGGCAGTGTTATGATATATTTAAGATACTGCAAGAGAAAAACTGCCAGCCAAAAATCTTACAACAGGAAAGACTGTCTTTCAAAAATGGAGGCAAGTTTAGAATTTTCACAGATAAACAGAAACTGAAAGATTTGGAACCAAGAGACCGGCTTTGCAGGAAATACTAAAGGGAGATGCTACAGCCTGAAAAGAAAAGACAGGAGACAGAGGCTTGGAAGAGAGTCTAGAAATGAAGATATCAGCAAAAGTAACTAAAAGGGTAAAAACTGGTGAAAATAAAATATGACAGATAAAACGCAAAGGTCAAAATGGATGAAATAAGAACTGCCTTTACAGTAATAACACTGAATGTTAACGTATTAAACTCCCCAATCAAAAGACACAGACTGGTGGAATGGATAAAAAAAATATGAGCCATCTATATGCTGTCTACAAGAGACTCACCTTAGACCCAAGGATACCAAAAGATTGAAAGTGAAAGGCTGGAGAAAGATACTCCACACATGCAGTAACCAAAAAAAAAAAAAAAAGCCAGAGTAGCTCTACTTATATTGGATGAAACAGACTTTAAAAGCAAAATTGTTATTAAAGACAAGGAAGGACATTGTATATTAATAAAAGGGGCAATTCACCATGAAGAAATAACAATCATAATGAATATGCACCTAACCAGGATTCCCCAAAGTATATGAGGCAAACACTAGCAAAACTGAAGGGAGAAAAAGATGTCTCTGCAATAATAGTTGGAGACTTCAATACACCACTCTCAGCATTGGATAGAACTTCTGGGTAGAGGATCAATAAAGAAACAGAGAGTTGGAAAAATATGATAAATGGACTAAACCTAATAGGCATATATAAAGCATTGCACCCCAAAACAGCAGGATATACATTCTTCTCAAGTGCTCATGGATCTGGATATGACTGTTTTACTATTAACTAAGTATATTATGTAATCTCATGGAGTTAATAACTTGAATATGGGTCACCAGAAAATAGAGTGAGTTCAAAGAATGAAAAGCTGAGGGTTAACTTGTGCAGAATTGGTAAAAAGGATGTGTGTTAACCTTTGGAAATGAATAGAAAAGGTGAAAGCCCAACATAATATCTGTAACTAGCAGTACTATTATGTGGGTATGAAAGGAGTTTAAACGGAAAGTCTAAAGTCATGTTTATTACTAAAAGAAAAGCTAAAAAATGTAACATGAAACTGTATAGCATAGTAAAACTCCAAGTGAAATATGAATATCAGTAAAATTGCATATATAAGACTTTTTCTTTGAAATTGAACAAATATATGTTAACACTACAAGATGTTAATAACAGAGAAAAAAAAAAAATACATTATGCTAAGTGAAAGAAACCAGACACAAAGCACTATATATTGTATGATTCCATTTATATAAAATGTAAATATAAATCAATTTATAAAAATGAAGTTAGATTAGTGCTTATGTAGGGCTGGGGAAGGACTGCAAAGGGGCACAGAGTTTTTCTTTTTGGAGTAATGAAACTGTTATAAAAATTTTTGTGGTGATGAATGCACAACACTGTGATTATACTAAAAACCATTTATTATTTTAAATTAATTAATCAATTAATTAAATTAAATAGCACATACCAAATGGAGTATCAGAGATTGACAATTTCACAGTCCTTACTCATTGTATCAGAATTTTAAAAATCTTTTCTCTCTCTTCCCAACCTGAATAACACTAAATTACTCCATCTGATTTTCTCAGAGATTTAGAATAAGAGTATTTACCTGGAAAGAATCCAAGCAGACTGGACTGGAAGCCAACTCCTCATCCACTGCATGCAACTTCTCCATGAAAGTGCTATCTCTGGTCTGCTTTGGCTTTGGAGGAGGTGGAGGCCCCATGGGCACTACCTCAGCACTGATGTGTCTGATGGCAGGTGTGGTGACTTTCTCAGCCTGATTAAAAGAGGCAACTATGTTAAAAAGGTGTGTGTGTGGGGGGAGCAGATGTGGCTCAAGCGACTAAGGTCCAGCCTACCACATGAGAGATCCTGGGTTCGGTACCCAGTGCCTCCCACAGAAGACAAACAGAGAGCAAGCTGGAGCAATGGGCAGGCGCAGCAAGCTGACGCAAAAATATGATGCAACAAAGAGACACAAAGAGGAAAGACAATGAGAGACACAACAAAACAGGGAGCTGAGGTGGCTCAAGCAATTGAGTGCCTCTCTCCCACATGGGAGGTCCCAGGTTCAGTTCCTGGTGCCATCTGAGGAGAAGACAAGCAGACACAGAAGGCACACAACAAATGGACATAGAGAGCAGACAGCAAGCACAAACAGAGTGAGGGGGGAATAAATAAAATAAATCTTAAAAAAAAAAAAAAAAAGTAGGGGGACGGAGGATCTTCCAAATGCTAATGACCTTTCTCTTCCTATCTAGACAGAGGTACATAAAAATAAAACCCCCATAAAGTATATTGGTTTAATCTCATTAGCTTTCATCCTATTTCCAGAGCAGCCAAAAGGATGCTACTTAGGTTACCAAAAAGTAGGAAATCTAATAAAAATGGCTTTATGACAATATTAGAAAACAAAGGTATGAGAAAAGAGAATAGGAGAGGGGGTCGGATGTGGCTCAACTGGTTGGGCATCCGTCTCCCATATGGAGGGACCCGGGTTCGATCCCCGGGACCTCCCGGTAAAAAAAAAAAAAAAAAAGAGAATAGGAGAAAAGAAGAAGCTCTGGTGGCCTCATACCCTCAGTCTTTTAATAAGAACTCAGAAAAACTCTTTCCCCATCACTAAGTCCCAGTCTTCTCTTAATTGTTCACTGACTTAAGAGACTTTGAAATCCAAAGAGTTATAACCAGTCACTGATTCTAGAAAGCTAATGGCATGATTTTGAATCATGTTTGTATGAGGCTCTTTTGTATGAGGCTGACTTACCTCTGGTAATATACCACTCTCCTCATCTGTTTCTGTCATTTCAGAGGACTGCCTCAATCTAGATTTCTTTGCCCCACGTGGAGATGAAGCAGTGCTTTCAACATCACTTTCCATTAAACTCTAAAAAATAAATTCAATTCACATTTATATATGTATGTCCTTACCTCATCCTACTAAGTTTGAAGTATCTCAAGAGAATGAATATCCCCCCAAAATCAGTCAGAGTAAGATAAAATAAACCAGTAACCCTCCCTTGCCATATTGCCGAAAGAACATTACCAACGTTGTAGTTTCAACCACATACCTGCAAATCCCCAGTGTTCAGCTGGTCCCTCCCCCAACCCTCCCCCCAGTTCCATGGACAGTCCAACCCACTCTCCCCACCCTACCCCCCTCACAAATCAGCACCGCCCAACCCAATAGTATCACTGCACCACTGTCATGCCTATCCACTGCACAACTACATACTTCCACCTTATCATAGGTTTTGCCCTTATGGGCACTGGCTCACAACCTTCTCTCCCTTTCTGTCTCCTGTAAACCTAGCTTCCAGACTCTAGCTCTGTGAGTCTGCTCAATTTGTTTAATTCATATCAGTGAGGTCATGTAATATTTGTCCTTCAGTGCCTGGCTTGCTTCACTCAATATAAGGTCTTCAAGATTCATCCATTATATCATGTGTTAATACTGCATTCCTTCTTACAGCTGAGTAATATTCCATTTTGTGTATATACCACAATTTGTTTAGCCATCCACCTGTGTATATATCTGTTTATCCATTCATGTGTGCATATATCTGTTTGTGTCCCTGCTTTCAATTCTTATGGGTATATACCCAGCAGTGGGATTGTTGGATCATATGGCAGTTCCTGAGGAACCACCAAACTGTCCTCCACAATGGCTGTACCATTTTACATTCCCACCAGCAATGGCTAAGGGTTCCCATTCCTCTACATTCTATCCAACATTTGTAGTCCACTGTTTTTTTAATAGCCACCAGTTTAATGGGTGTAAGATATCTCACTGTGGTTTTTTGATTTGCATTTCCCTAACAGCTAGTGATGTAGGGCATCTTTTCATGTGCTTTTTAGCCATTTGTATTTCTTCTTTGGAGAAGTGTCTATTCAAATCACTTGCTCATTTTTAAAATGGGTTGTTTTTAATTTCAAGGTATAGGATTTCTTTATATATGCTGGATATTAGGCCCCTATCAGATACACGTTTACCAAATATTTTCTCCCATTGAGTAGGCTGCCTTTTCACTTTCTTGACAAACTCCTTTGAGGTGCAAAAGTTTTTAATTTTGAGGAGGTCCCATTTATCTATTTTTTTCTTTTGTTGTTCGTGCTTTAGGTGTAAAGTTCATGGAGCCACTTCCTAATACAAGATCCTGTAGATGCTTCCCTACATTATCTTCTAAGGTCTTTATGGTCTTGGCTCTTATATTTATTGATTCATCTTGAGTTAATTTTTGTATAAGGTGTGAGATGGTGTTCCTCTCTCATTCTTTTGGACATGGATATCCAGTTCTGCCATTCTCTCCCAGTTGAATGGGCTTGTTGGCCTTGTCGAATATCAGTTGACTGTATACGTGAGAATCTACATCAGAACTCTCAATTCGCTTCCACTGGTCAGAACTCTCAATTCGGTTCTATATGAGAACTCTCGGCTCTATATCAGAACTCTCAATTTAGCTCCATTGGCAGGGGAGTGTTACTGGTTTAGGGTGTTGGATGTGGGGGGCATTCGAGACAGGGCGCACCTGGGGCAGGCTTCTAGGGAGTGTGCAAGTGTTCATCTTGTCATTGTATGTTGTATCATTGGGTGGAGACCCTCATAATGAGTGGGAAGGTGTTGGACTCTGTGGCAGTCTGATGTAATTATGAATTCCAAAAATATAAGTGAATCGTGCTTGTAAACTGATCTGTTAATCTGGGCATGATTAGGTTAGGATTAGGGCGTTGAGCCCCACCCCTTGGTGGGTGGGGAATCGAATATAAAAGGCAAGGTAAAGGACAGTTGAAGCAGTGTTTTGAGAAGCAGTTTTGATATTGGAAAGAAGGCCCCAGGAGAAGAGAAGCAAGCCGTTCACCTGATCGCATACAGCTGACCCTGTGGAGGAAACAGGAGCTAATCCCAGAGAGAAACGCAGTCCCAGGAAGAGAGGAACCCCAGAAGCCTGAACCCTGGCAAACGCCGGCAACTGTCTTGCTCTAACACGTGGCAATGGACTTTGGTGAGAGAAGAAACTTAACGCTTTATGGCCTGGTATCTGTGGACTTCTACCCCAAATAAATACCCTTTATAAAGACCAACCCATTTTTGGTATTTCACATTAGCACCCCTTTGGCTAACTAATACAGACTCCCATCCTGGGGAGTCCTACTGTGTTCTCAAAGAGAGGGACAGGAGTCTCTCAAGAGCACAGGCAGTGCCTAACAGGGGAAGACAGACCAGTATGTTAAGCCCTCAATGTTGTTGCAACAAGTTTTTTTAATTTTTTGTATTTTACTTGTTATTTTTAAAACTATCATTATTATTTCATTTTCTTATCAATAGTATTTGGTTATTTTCTTAAGTTCATTTCTGAAGAAGTTTTGGATCACAGAAGGGTTACAACTGTGGCAGGGGAGGATCACTGGAACGGGGTGTCAGTGATGGGGGATGCATGGGAAAAGGTTCACCTGGGGCATACCTATAAGGCATATAAATGTGTTGTTCATGAGGCATTGTCACGGTGGGTGGAGATTCAAACAATAACCAAAAGAATATCTAATTCCCATTCTGGGGAGCTCTGCCACATTCTCTAATGGGACAGCAACAAACCCCCGGGTACAGGGGCAGTGACTAGTGAAGGAGGATGGATGATTGACAGGCCCTTTATACTGATGAATATACTTATGAACCATTACTTTTGAAATTGACACTTAGCCTGGTATTATAGGGTGTCTACGAGTTACCTCCTGAGAACCTCTTTGCTGCTCAAATGTGGCCTCTAAGCCAAACTCAGCATGTAAATGCATTACCTTCTCCCCAGCGTGGGACATGACTCCTGGGGATAAGTCTCCCTGGCACCGAGGGATTACTACCAAGAACCAACTAGCAATGCACCTGGAAAAAGACCTTAGCCAAAAGGGGAAAGGGTAAAGACAAATGAGTTTATATGGCTAAAAGACTTCAAAGTGAGTCAGGAGGTCATTCCAGAGGTTGTGCTTTTGCATGTCTCAGCAGGATCTATTGACCGCCAAAGTAAATACTGCTTCAAATAGCATAGAAATCCAGACACTAAAGGCAGGGCAGACAGCTCAGGAGTTTGGTGCCCTGCCAGTGGGCCGTACTTGGGAATTGATGCTCCCTGTATAACAGAGCTGGACTCAGTTGTGGTTTCCCTACATATGGCTCTTCTGCCCTGTCTATTTGAACCTATACTTAGTGCTAGAGTTGATAGGTATATGTCCAAGAGGCTTAAATCTTTGGGCTGTCCCTGTGAAAGCTGGGCCCTCAACAGAGTTGCAACACCTACTCTCTAGTTCATTGGACTCACCCAGGACAACCAACAAGGAGATGATGTTGGATAATGACCATCCCAAGGTACAGAGAGAGTCTGAAACTGCAAGCAAGATAGCCCCATCCATCTGCCCCATGGGATCTAAGCCCCCTTTCAATTAGAGGTGGAGTGGGCATCACCATCCCAGAATCCTCAGGATTGGGGAATGAACAATGGACTAGAGTAGACTTACTGGTATTCTAGTATAGACTTATTGTGATTCAAGCAATAGAAGAACTTTTATCATGGATGTGGAGGCAATGGCCACTGGAAGTTCTGAGAGGAGGGGGAGGAAAAAACAGGTGTAATATGGGGACATTTTCAGGACTTGGGAATTGTCCTGAATGACACTGCAATGACAGATATAAGCCATTATACATCTTGTCATAACTTACAAAATTGTGCGGGAGAGAATGTAAACTACAATGTAAACTATAATCCACGTTTAGTGTCAATGCTCCAAAATGTGTTCATCAATTGTAACAAATGTACCACACTAATGTAGGATGTTGTTAATATAGGAAAATGTGGGGGGTATAGGGACCAGGGCATATGGGAATCCCTTATATTTTTTATGTAACATTTATGTAATCTAAGTATCTTTAAAAAAAAAATAAAAAGTATATTAAAAAAAAAAAAAAAAAAGAGAGGGAAAATAAAGGTAGGGGTAGGGATCATATCAACATTGTAAACTTTATAAAACTGTAAAGCATTGCTTTAAAATTCTTTTCTGAACAAGTCAAAGAACACATTAAGGGAACAGAATATTGAATGGCAATGAAACTGAATAAACTAGATATAAGCAACCATATGGTTAAATCCCAAAAGCATAATGTTGAACAACAACAAAAAGTCTGAAACCAAAAAGTCAGGAGGAGAGTGGTTCTCTTTAGGATGGAGGGAGGCAAATGGGATTGGGAAGGGGCACAGGGGGTGGACTAGCAGTGTTATCTGTTGACTTCAGAGGAAATTTCATGAGGATTTGCTTTATTATAATTTGATATTGGAATAATGAAAATGCTCTAATGATTGAAGGGATAAATGCACAACTGTGATTATACCAAATACCACTGATTTACACTTTGAATAGACTGTACACATTGGATGGATCACATGCTTTAATATGTATCAGTAAAATTGATTTTAAAAAATAATTTGATGGGAGGCGGCTGTGGCTCAATCAGTGGGGCTCCCGTTTACCATATGGGGGGCCCCGGGTTCGGTTCCCGGGGCCTCCTGGTGGGGGCGGGCCCGCCCGCACGGCGTGGTTGGCTGGCCCGGCGAGCACGGGCAGCAAGGGGGGGATAAATGAATAAATAAATAAAATCTTTAAAAAAAATAAAAATAAAAATAATAATTTGATAAGCTGTATATTTTTATTCTACACACATATCTTTATGTATGTTATATTTTAAAATGTAAGAAGTTTAAACAGTTAAGGAAACGTGAAGAACCCAAAACCACCTTGCAGTCTTTGGTTTATGCAAAAAAGAGAGTAGAAAAAAAGAACTGTATCTCAATCTTTCGATAGAATAGGTGACATTACTAAGGAAACAAAGTATACTAAACCTTATTGAGTCTTTTTTTTTTTTTTTTTTGGTAAAATAGAGGACATGGTAACTACTGACCTCTTCAGCAGTCTCATCTTCTTCTTCATCATCTGGCTGGTACTCTTCATCTGAGGAATCATCTTCTTCAAGGTGGATATCCACAAACTGAGGAGGCTACATAAGTACAATTCGAAAGAAATAGAGTAATATGAAATACAAATCTTATGTATTTGGAAACTTAGAGGAAGAAAAAGGGGCAGAAAAAAATCCTAAGAGCAAATATGAACAGCTAAAAAAATTAGATCAGAAGTAGGGATTAAAAAGATTCCTAACAGTAGTGGAATAAAAAAAAAAAGATAAAGCTGGAAATAAAAACAAAAGGATGGGTTTAAACCAGTGAACCCTAAGTTAAAACATGGACTACAGTTAATAGTATAACTATAAAAATGGGCTATGATCAATTGCGGTAAATGTTCCACACCAACGTAAGTTGTTAATAATATGGCGGTATAGGGGAATCTTGTATTTTATGAATGATTGTTCTGTAAATCCACAACTTCTCTAATAAAGGGGGGAAAAAAGATGGGCTTTTTAAAAAAAACACCTTAAATAGAAAAGAAATACTTAGGTTTCAAATCTCCTGAAGTCTTTCTGGAAGAGAAAAAGAATGATTCCTCCAAGTTTACCTTAATTTCATTGGCCTTCTTAATTGGTGAAATGTTCCATGTTGGTATTACCTACAAACAAAGAATATAAATAATTAAGTTTTTGTATGAAATAGACTGTTTTCATTTTTACTTCCTCTTCACCAAAGAGCCATCTACCTAACTCACAGTTGCAGTGATTCTAGGAGTATTGATTATCCCTGAGGGTACACACTCAAATATTTGCCTGAGCTGGACAGAAGAAAAAGAGAAAAGAACCTTTTGTTAGGCTAGCATTTTTTGCCCTGAACCAGGTAAGACTCAGTTATATCATCCATAAAACGATGAAAACAACGTCTGTCTTGCCTACTTTAATAGCACAGAACTGTGGGTTCACACAGAATAATGGCTGTGAAAAATATTATAAACTATAAAACTACACAGAACAAAAATGTTATAGGTTTACAGTAGCCTTTTGACATGACCTTCTTCAAAATCACTTCATAAATCCACCAAAAGTACACCTCCAAAAAGTCAGCCACAAAAAGCTCTTATGGAAGGATGTAGCAGTGAAGTGTCTTGTCTACAACTTATTTTCAAATAATACAAGAAAAATAGATAGATACAAATATGAAGACATAAAGCAAATATGGCAAGATGTTACAATTATTAAATCTAGATGAAATCTAGATTAATTGTAATATTCTTTCACCTTTTCTGTGTTTAAAAATTTTCATAATAGAATTGGGGGAAAATATTTTTAAAGAATGTTTTAAAAGCTCCCACACACTGCTGACAAAATGCCATTGGAGTGTATAACTTCTTGACCATTTAACTGTGACCCAACCAAAATAAGCTTATGAACAAAATCCAAATAGCCACTAAGTTCTTTCTCCAAAAGGAGCATTAGGTTCTTCACATCCCTGCAGCTTTGTCATGTCTTTGACACATAGCTAGTGCTGTGTAGCTGTTCCCACTATAAGGCGAAGGGGATAATGTAAAGTTTGATACTCCTTCCCATCTCTGCTTCTTAACCAATCAGTTTCCCTAATGCCATATTGATCATGAAGGCAAGCCAACATCTGGAAGTGTGCTGGAGTCAGACTATTAATCATTAAGAACCAAGAGGACTTGCTCTCCCACATAAACTATAATCATGGGTTGCCCAACTTCTGTATACCTATATACATAGTTATTAAAATAATCCAGAACCTGATTTGGATCTCCTTGGAATTTTTTCCAAATCATATATGGAATTAATGTTAATTAAACTCTAAATTAATGGCTGCATTCATCATTGCTACCACATGTTCATGTGTGATTACTTCCTAGCAGATGAAATTTCACTTTATGCAACAAAGGTTTGTCAACTAGACAAATTAAGATTTGACTGCCAAATAAAGCCAAAGCAATTTTACACTACATTAATAGAAATATACTATCTGGAACACTGAGGGAATAATGTAACTTTAATCTGTGTAGTTAAACCATATCTAGAGCAGTAGATTCCATTTTGGGCATACTTTCAAGAGAATTTAGACAAACTAGTCATATTCAGAAGAGAAGGACCAGATTAGTGAAGGTACTCACATGAGGGTACTCATATCTTGTCACATGAGGAACAATAAAAAATTAGGAAGTATTTATCAAGAAAAAGAAGATTAAGAAAAGCATAATAGGACTTCCAGGAAGATGGAAAGACATGGGACACTCTTCTCTTCCAGAAAAATAGCTAGAGGACAGGCTGAAATGGCTTGGAAAAAGATCTTCTAGGGTTTAGGACACCAGGCAAAGGCTGGACACCACCCAGAGGAGAGAGGGGCAAAGGAGAGGAATGGTGACAGTAAAACTGTGAGTTGAAACCAGTGGCTGTTATTGGCAGCACCGTCTCCCACACTAAAGGCACTTTAGAATTCTTAGGCCTCTGAGCCAGCAACAGACAAAGGGGGTTCCAGGGATCTACCATCCCAGTAAAGGGGAGAGAAAGGGACACAACCAAAAGCTGATTCAGCTTTTGACCCACAAATTTGGTCTGCTGTGTCCCACCAGCCCTTACAGGTCAGGTGGGACCACATCATTCTTTGCCCTGGGATCTGGCACAGGACTGGAGAGATCTGACCATCTCAATCTCCCTCCTTCCAGCCATGACTGATCGTTGAGGACACACCTCTGCAGGAAAGGTGAGAGAAAGGGACACAGCCTAATGCTGACTCAGCTTTTCACCCACAAATGGGATCTTCCGTGTCCCACAAGCACTTCAAGGCCAGGTGGGATCATGACATTGTTTGCCTTGGGAGCCAGCAAGGGACTAAAGAGATCTAGGGCTAAAGAGATCTGATCCATGTTAATGGGACAAAACAGTCTCTTCAACAAATGGTGCTGGGACAACTGGATATCTATAACCAAAAGCATGAAAGAGGACCCCTATCTCACTCACTCCCTATGCAAGAATCAACTCAAAATAGATCAAAGACCTAAATATAAAAGCCAAGACCATAAAACTACTAGAAGAAATTGTAGGGAAACATCTTAAAGACCTTGTGGTAGGTGGCGGTTTCTTGGACCTTACACACAAAGCATACGTAACAAAAGAAAAAAATACATGAATGGGACCTCTTCAAAATTAAACACTTTTGCACCTCCCAGGACTTTGTTAAAAGGGTGAGAAGGCAGCCAACTCAATGGGAAAAAATATTTGGAAATCACATATCTGATAAGGGTTTAATATCCAGGATATATAAAGAGATGTTACAGCTCAACAATAAAAAGACAAATGACCCAATTAAAAAATGAGCAAAAGACCTGAATAGACATTTGTCCAAAGAAGAAATAAAAACGGCAAAAAAAAAAAAAAAAAAAAACACATGAAAAAACGTTCAACATCACTAATGATTAGGGAAACACAAATCAAAACTACAACGAGATATCACTTCACACCTATCAGAATGGTCACTATTAAAAAGAGAACTACAAGTGCTGGAGAGGATGTGGAGCTATAGGAACATTTATGGTACAGCCACTGTGGAGGATGGTTTGGCAGTTCCTAAAGAAGCTGAATATAGATTTGCCACATGACCCTGCTATGCCACTACTGGGTATATACCTAGAAGAACTGAGAGCAGTGACACGAATAGACATCTGCACACCTAGGTTCAAAGTGGCATTATTCACGATTGCCAAAAGTTGGAAACAACCCACGTGTCCATCAACAGAGGAATGGATAAACAAACTGTGGTGCATTCACACGATGGACTATTAAGCAGTGGTAAGAAGTAATGAAGTTGTAAAGTAAATGATAACATGGATGAACCTGGAGGACATTATGTTGAGTGAAGCAAGCCAGACACAAAAGGACAAATACTGTATGACTCTGTTACTATGAACTAAATATATTGTGTAACACATTGTATGATGCCATTTATATAAAATGTAAATATAAATCAATTTATAAAGATGAAATTTGATTAGTGGTTATGTAGGGCTAGAGAAGGCATGTTAAGGGGTGTGGAGTTTTTCTTTTTGGGGTAATGAAATAATTCTAAAAGTTTCTGTGAGGATGAATGCACAACATTGTGATTATACTAAAAGCCACTGGTAATACAGTTTAGATAGATCATATGGTATGTGAATATATCTCAGTAAAACTGCTAAATAACAAAGAAAGAGAGGAAGGAAGGGAGGGAGGGAGGAAGGGAGGAAGGCAGACAGGTATAATAGCTGTCTTCAAATGTAGGAAAGGTCATGTGGAAGAGGAATCAACTTTTTTTTTTTTTTTTTTTTTTTTTAAGGAGGTACTGGGGATTGAAACCAGGACCTAGTACATGGGAAGCAGGTGCTCAACCACTGGGCTATACCTGTTCCCCCATGAGAGCTGGTTTTTTTCATTTGTTTGTTTGTTTGTTTTTAGGAGGTACTGGGGATTGAACTCAGAATCTCATACATGGGAAGCAGGTACTTAACCATTTGAGCTACATCTGCTCCCAAGAAATAGACTTTTATTCTACAGGGCTCCAAGGAACAGAACTAGGACAAACAGAGAGAAACTGCAATTATTTTATTTTTGGTCCAAGATAGCCAAATCTTCCTTTTCATCAGAGACAGAATGGGCTCCCACAGGACTGTCACAGAAGGTAAGCAAAACAGGACAAGTGCTTATTAAGAAGGATATTGAATAATTCCAAGCATCAAAGAGCTTGCAATACTATTTCATAAGTCTCCAAGTGGTTCTCATCATTTAGGGTGCAAAAAATGACCTGTGTGTTTTCAACAATGCATATTCCAAGGCCCACCCCACAGAAAGATAAATTGTTCTTCACAGATCCTGAGTCATAGATCTGAGGTGGGCCCAATAATATGCATATTTAATAAGCTCTTCTGGGGAACTCCACACTAAGGTGATTTTGATTTAAGTAGTCCCTGGAACATACTTCGAAAAATACTACACTAAACAACTTTGCCAGCATATACTATAATATGAATAGAAAACTGACCTCATTGGTTTAAAACATTCTAAATGGTTATCTATCTAGCACTTCCAAAAAGCAATACTTGAGCATCATTTAAAATAAACTATAATAATGTTTTCATATACTCTGTCTTTATTTATCTTTTACAAATAGTTAATAAAGAAGCAAACCTAGGCACTAATAAATCTTTTTTTTTTTTTTTCCAGTTTACACAAAAGCACTTTAATTGACAGTTTACAATTTTCCAAAATATATTTTGTAAGAAAATGCAATAATTAACTACAGTCTTTACAAACGAATTTCTCAGTAAATTCCAGTGTACTTCAGACCCCTGTCCACTAAGATATGTGCTCCCCAGTCTCCTGGGCAAATTGTGTTTAACATTCCTTAATAACAGAAAGACCCACATAAATAGTAATCCCCTCCTCCTTTGACTCAGTGTTAGGTTTTCACCAAACTTGAGTGAATCAGCTAATGACAATGATAAAATATATACCATTGTTTGACTTTCACCCCTTCTGACTTCTACCATCTTGTTCCCTTTGATCCTTAGCCCTGCTAATAGAAATTTCATATGTAAAATCTAATTCATAAACTGTTTCTTAGCAGAACTAATAAATCTTTACTGTGCTTTTTTCTCTACAAATAACCTGGAATTGGGTCTAATTTATTAGGCTAAATAAACATTAAAAAAAAACAACACAGAACACTCACCACCCCTTTCTCTACCACTTCTTTAAGTTTAGAGCGTGTCATTTTCGGCTCCTAAAAAGGGAAAAGTGGAAATAAAACAGTCAATAAAAATGACCTTGTGATTCTTGGATTTCTGACACTAACTTTGCCACCAACTGACAAACTATTTACAAACACCCAAGTGACCTCCTACTACTGAGATATTCTACAGAGAACTCTATTCCATGAGTACGCCAACTACTCACAAACATAGGCATATCTTCCGTCTCACTGATGGCTGCTTTCATCATTGCCACCACATGTTCATTTGTGATTACTTCCTGGAGAAAGATGAAATTTTACTTTATGGAACAAGGGTTTGTCATCTAGACAATATTCATCTTTCTGTAACTCTGCTAGACATGCAGAGAATAAACAAGAGCTCAATACTCAAATATCTTCAGATTGGGTTAAAGTATGGCTGAAAGTGAAGAAGGCAGAAGCAAGCACGCAGCTTCAAACCAAGTAGCAGCAAATGGCCCAATCTAATTAGTGTTATTAAGAATAGGAATATGGGAAGTGGCTGTGGCTCAATCAGTAGGGCTCCCGTTTACCATATGGGAGGCCCCGGGTTTGGTTCCCGGGGCCTCCTGGTGAAGGCAAGCCCACCTGCACGGCGTGGTTAGCTGACCCAGCGAGCACAAGCAGCAAGGGGGGGATAAATGAATAAATAAATAAAATCTTTAAAAAAAAAAAGAATAGGAATAGCTCACTTAAGATTCTGAAGTAACTAACTATATGCTTAAGAGTAACAGATAGCAAAGGCTGGGCACATTGCTGTGCTGCTATATATCAAAAAATAGTTTTTACATATGTGCAAATGTAAATAACCCACAAAAGACTAAATCCACGGTCAACATTATGATCTTTGAATCTGCTAAACAATACAGAAAACAAACAAATCAGAGGAACAATTTATCTCCCCAATTAAGTTATTTAAAATGCATTCAGATTTCAAACTTGTACTGAGTACAAAGAAGAAAGCCATCTTGAAATGTGAAACGTTTTTCACTGGTTATCCACAAAATTAGTAATTTCCATTACAGTTACACAGCTGCCACAGTCTTACTCACATGAAGAATGTTTCGCACATTGACTGCTGTTAAGTTGTGTTGTTTGGCACCATCCTCTAAGGTACGGTCAAGCATGTCATCTAGTTTCAGGTCATAAGCCAAAGCCCCTTCTTCTGGACCTCTTCCATCTCGTTTCCTCTTGGTACCCTTTTTCTTTTTTCGCCTTTTTTCACTTTCTTCATTGTCTTGTTCTGCAAATAAACCAAGAGCATCACCAGAATCTCCAAAACTGCTGACCCAGAAATTTAGCCCAGAAAGCCAGCAGTAAAAGAAAAATGAGCTGCCAGTTGTCTGGCCCTGGAAATCAGAGAACACTATGATAAGGTTGTAAGTAGTGATCATAGAAATGGTAATGATACAAGCAGTAGTAGTAATAAGAGCTAGTACTCACTGAATGTTTATTTTATGCCAGGCACTCTTCTCTACATAATATACATATTAATTCACTTACTCCTCATAACAAGCCTATGAGGCTTTACAGATGAGGAAGCTGAGGCAAAGAGGTTAAGAAACTTGACCAAGAACCAATTAAGTGGCAGAGTCGTGTTTTGTAGACAAGCAATCTAGCTCTAGAATCTGCAACTTAATGGGTACTGTATACTGCTCAGAGAAGTCAGAAATCCTAGGTTTGTGTCCCAATCCCACTTAGTAATAAAGCCTCATTTTTTGTCTCATAAAATGTAGATCTCTGCCCATCAGAGATGCCATGAAGATTAAATTAAATAATATATATCAAAGTGCTTTACAACCAAAGAAACATACATATGTAATTTATCATTATCATACTACTCAGTCTAGAGAAGAGAAAAACCAGGACTAAACCAATTTTTTAAAATTCCACTCTCTGAACTATACAAAAAAAAAGGACAAAGTATCTATAAAGTAGTCTACAAAAGGGAGCACATATATAACTAGACAAAAGAACTTCTTCACTACTAGAATTTGTTAAGCCTTGGAATAAATTATGATGAAACACCACAATTAGGTTCTCATCTTTCTAATACTTTTGGACTGCTTCTGTCTGAAAACAAAGGGTTGGAGAAGTTAGCATCAAGAAGACCTTCATAACTTTCAAGTTGCTCCTGGCAGGACTTTGTGAAAAATCAAAGTACAGATTAACAATTAGTTTAGCAAAAACAAAGAAAACAAGTAAATGTCCAATATTAAAGGAATAGTTAAGTGAATATGGTACATACTTATACTGAACTAAAATCAAGTCACTAAAAATTATCCTTTTAGGTTCCAGTCAACAAGATTGCAGATTGAACCCCTGCAGGACTCTGTCCTCCAACAGAAGTTTTAAGCAACAAACAAGAGCCAGTAGAACCATGTTTCTCAAAGTTCCAAAAAAACATTAAATGGTTGCAGTAACAGGGCAAGGGTCAAATCAAGAAAAAGGCAACTTAAAAATAGTAGGAAATCCACAACAAAGGTACAAGAACAAATAAATGAATTCAGCAAAGTGGCAAGGTACAAGATCAACCCACAAAAATCTGTAGTTTTGGGAAGTGGATGTGGGTCAAGTGACTGAGCTTCTGCCTACTACATGGGAGGTCCCAGGTTTGGCTTCTGGTGCCTCCTGGAGAAAACAAGCAAGACAGCGAGCTGGTGTGACAGGCAGGTGCAGCGAGCTGAGGCAACAAGGAGACACAAAGAGGAAAGACAATGAGAGACAGAACAAAGCAGGGAGATGAGGTGGCTCAAGCAACTGAGTGCCTCTCTTCCACATGGGAGGTCCCAGGTTCGGTTCCCGGTACCTCCTAAAGAGAAGACGAGCAGAAAGAGAAGACGAGCAGACAGACAGAGCACACAGCAAATGGGCACAGACAGCAGACAGCGAGTACAAACAACGATGGGGGGGCATCAGTAGTTTTTCTATACATTAGTAATGAACAATCTGAAGAAGAAATAAAATAGGAAATTCCATTTACAATAGCAAATATCTAAGAATAAAGCTAACCAAGGATGTAAAGGACTTGTACTCAGAAAACAAAGCAATGCTAAAAGAAATCAAAGAAGATCTGAATAAATGGAAGGACATTTCATGTTCATGGATTAGAAGACTAAATATTGTTAAAAGATCAATTTTACCCAATGTGATATACAGATTCAATGCAATCCCAATAAAAATTCCAACAGCCTTCTTTAAAAAATGGAAAAGCCAATCATCAAATTTATATAGAAGGGTAAGGGACCCTGAATAGCCACAGTCATCTTGAAAAAGAACAAAGCTGGGAGACTCAAATGTCCCAATCTTAAAACTTATTACAGGGAGCCAGTATAGCTCAGTGGTTGAGTGCCAGCTTCCCACATGAGGTCTTGGTTTCAATGCCCGACCCCAGTACCAAAAAGAAAAAACAAACAAACAAACAAAAAAAAACACCTTATTACAAAGTCACAGTAATCAAAACAGCATGGCACTGGCACAAGGACAGATATATAGACCAATGGAATCAAACTGAGAGTTCAGAAATCCATCTTCACATTTATGGCCAACTGAATTTTGACAAGGTGCCAAGTCCACTCAATTGGGAAAGAACAGTCTCTTCAACAAATGGTGCTGGGAAAACGATATCTATATGCAAAAGAATGAAGGCAGACTCCTACCTCAAACTATATACAAAAATCAACTCAAAATGAATCAAAGACTTAAATATAAGAACAAGGACTATAAAACACCAAGAAGAAAACATAGGGAAGCATTTTCAGGACCTTGTGATAAGCAATAGTTTCTTTTTTTTTTTTTTTTTTTTTAAGATTTTATTTATTTATTCATTTATCCCCCCCTTGCTGCTTGTGCTCGCTGGGTCAGCTAACCACGCTTGCCTTCACCAGGAGGCCCCGGGAAGCGAACCCGGGGCCTCCCATATGGTAAACGGGAGCCCTACTGATTGAGCCACAGCCGCTTCCCAAGCAATAGTTTTCTTAAGACTTCACCCCAAAGCACAAGGAACAAAAGAAAAATAGATAAATGGAACTTCATCAAAATTAAAATCTTTTAGATATCAAAGGACTTCATCATGGAAGTAAAAAGACAACCTATACAATGGGAGAAAATATTTGGAAACCAACCCTCTGATAAGGGTTTAATATCCAGAATATATAACATAATACCTATAACAACAACAAAAATACAAACAATCCAATTAAAAATTGGACAAAAGACTTGAATTGACATTTCTCCAAAGAAGATATACTAATGGCCAATAACCACATGAAAAGATGCTCAACATCATTAGCCATTAGAAAAATGCAAATCAAAATCATGCAATAAATCAAAACTACAATGAGATATCATTTCACACCTATCAGAATGGCCAGTATTAAAAAAACAGAGAACTACAAGTGTTGGAGAGGATGTGGAGAGATAGGAACACTTCTTCACTATTGGTGGGAATGCAGAATGGTACAACCACTACAGAGGACTGTTTGGCAGTTCCTAAAAAAGTTGAATATAGACTTGCCGCATGACCCTGCAATACCACTATTGGGTATATACCCAGAAGAACTGAGAGCAGTGACACGAACAGACATCTGCAACATTATTCACCATTGCCAAAAACTGGAAACAACCCCGGTGTCCATCAACAGATGAATGGATAAACAAACTGTGGTCTATTCACACGATGGAATATTAAGTCGTAAAGCATATGACAACATGGATAAACCTAGAGGACATTATGTTGAGCGAAGCAAGCCAGACACAAAAGGACAAATACTGTATGAATGTGTTACTGTGAACCAAATATATTGTGTAACATATTGTTTGATTTTTAAAAAATTATATGTATCCATTACATTTAATTGAGAAACGTATATTAAAAAAAAAAAACAAAACAAAAAAAAACATGCACTACCATTTCACATCCACTAGAATGGCTACTATTTAAAAACAAAAACAAAAACAAAAAAAACCCAGAAAATTACAAATGTTTGAGAGGATGTTGATAAAAAGGAACACTCATTCATTTTTGGTGGGAATGTAAAATAATACAGCTGCTGTGGAAGACAGTTTGGTGGTTCCTCAGAAAGTATAGAATTACCACATGACCTGGCAATCCCACTTCTAGGTATATACCTAAAAGAATTGAAAGTATGGACTCAAACAGATATTGCACACCAACATTCATAGAGGCATTATTCACAATTGCTAAAAAATGGAAGAAACCCAAGTGTCCATCAACTGATAAATGGATAAATAAAATGTGGTAGAGCCATAAAATAGAATATTATTTGACCATAAAATGGAATAAAATACTGATATATACTGTAACATGGAAAAACTTTGAAAACATTATGCAAAATTTAAGAAGTCAGTTACAGGGGAGAGGACATAGCTCAGTAGTTGAGTGCCTGCTTCCCATGTACAAGGTCCTAGGTTCATTCCCCAGTACCTAAAAAAAAAAAAAGGAGTCAGTTACAAAAGACCACATACGGGAAGCGGCTGTGGCTCAATCAGTAGGGCTCCCATTTACCATATGGTTCCCGGGGCCTCCTGGTGAAGGCAAGCCCGCCCGCACGGCGTGGTTAGCTGACCCAGCGATCACAAGCAGCAAGGGGGGGGATAAATGAATAAATAAATAAAATCTTTAAAAAAAAAAAAAAAAAAGACCACATACTATTTGATTATTTGATTCCATTCACATAAAAATCCAGAATAGGGAATTCTAGAGAGACAGAAAGTAGTAGTTGCTGACGGCTGGGTGGGAAGAAGGGGTAGGGAGGGGTATAGAGGCTGACAGCTAAAAGATACTGAGTTTCTTCTTGAGGTGAAGAAAATGTTTTAAAAATGACTGTGGTGATGGTTGTACATATTTATAAATATACTGAAAAGCCAATGACTTGTATACTTTAAATGTGTGAATTGTATTGCATGTGAATTATATTTCAATAAAGTTTTAAAAATATGCAAAGAGGGGGGCAGAGGTGGCTCAAATGGTTGGGCGTCTGTCTCCCATATGGAGGGACTTGGGTTTGATCCCTGAGACCTCCTGGTAAAAATAAAGAAAAATACAGAAGGCACGTGGGCCACCAGGCCCCGTGCACAAGTGCGCCGTCAGCAGCAAGATGAAGATGTAAAAGGAGAGTGACACAAGCGAGAGCCAAGACGAGACGCGCCAAAAAACCAGGAACTAAAGTGGCACAGGCGGTAGGATGCCTCTCTCCCACATTGGAGGTTCCAAGGATCGAATCCTGGTGAAGACAGGAGGAGAAGGGTGAGAAGAGAGGGCAGGAAACAGACACAGAGAATTGCCCAGCGAATGGGCACAAAAAGAGCAAAAATGGGGGGGAGGGGTAAACATGGATAAAAGTAAATAAATAAATAAATCTTTTAAAAAAATATGCAAAGAAAAAAAGAGAAAGAACAGCAACAAAAAATGGTAGGAAAACCTCCTCACAGTACCCTGGTTGGCCCCTCCCCCAGCCTTTCACCAGCTCAGCACAGAGCCAGTCTGCACTCCCAGCATATATGTCCCTGATTTGTTTCCCAGAGGAAACAAAGTAACCTTCATGCACATACTGGGAGCAGGAATGTCTGGCCAAGTCTGTCTGGTGGCAGAATGAAAGACTGAACAAGTATATTCATTATCCCAGAACTTGCCCTAGTTGGAGAAGGCAGTTCACAGAGTACTTCTACAGAATGCTATAGGAGAAGAGTCAAATCACAGCTGCCTGGAGCAACATTTTGCTGGCTGTGGGACATACAGTGCAGTGCCCATGACCAGAGGAAACAACTAGGGATAAGGGGACAATCCTACGACAACACATGTATGCCCAAGACAAGATGTGTGTACAGAAGACTGGAAATGCTCCTACACTATTGCCTCAGGCTATTCTCTAAACATATTGTTAGGATGGCTAAGCTCTGAAGGAAGGCACTCACACAGAACAATCTACAAAGACCAAGAAAGGTGTTTTATTCTTTCTTTTTGTTGTTGTTGGCTCCTGGCATTCAAGGAAATCTCTGCCAACACCTGATGGATACAATCTTAAGGAAAAGACAATCCAGTGTTTAAATTTCAGAGGTACATTAAGTATCAAAATGTTCAGATTGAAACAATTACAAAACATTAAAAAAAAAAAAAAAAGGAAATGATGGTTCATGCAAGGGAGAATGATAAAGAATTAGAAAACATTGAGGAAGACCAGAGTTTGGACATAACAGACAAAGACTTTTAAACTATGATCTTAATTATGCTCAAAGAGCTAAAGGAAAACATGGACAAAAACTAAAAGAAATCAGGAAAACAACAGACAAACACCAAGAAATTATCAATAAAGAGAAAGAAATCATGAAAAGGTAATAAACAGAGCTGAAGATCACAGTAACAGAAATAAAAATTTCCCTAAAGAGGCTCAACAGCAGACTTGAACTGGCAGAAGAATCAGTGAACTTGAAGATAAGGCAAGCAAACTCATTCATCTAAAGAGCAGAAAGAAGAAAAAATGATGAAAAGTAAACAGAGTCTGAGAGAATTGGGGAACACCATCAAGAGTTCTAACATTGGGAGCAGATGTGGCTCAAGCAGTTGGGCGCCTGCTTCCCACATGGGAGCTCTAGGGTTCAATTCCTGGTGCCTCCTAAAATCAAACAAACAAAAAAATCAAGCAACCAAATGTAAAAACCAATTCAGGGGACCCGATGTGGCTCAGTGGTTGAGTGCCAGTTTCCCACATATGAGGCCCCAGGTTCAATCGCTGGGCCTGGTACCTAAAAAAAAAAAAAAAGTTCTAATATTGAAGGTGGCGTCTCATCAACATGGCAACATAAGGCAACATAAACATCCCTTCAAAAACCCTCAAAAGAGATTTAGTGAATAAGAGGACAAATTCCACTTGCTTTGAACTCTGGAGGACAGTTGACACTGGAGAACAAATGCTGAATCAAAGAAACAGAAAAACCGTTCACATTTCCCTTCTCCCTCATTCGGTCCTGCACAGCTCAGGAGCCACACAGAAGCAGCAAGGCCCTAGCCAGGGTCTCTCTCACCACAGACAGAGACCAAAAGACCAAATCACAGTAGATCACTTAGAACTCCACTCATATCCAAGCACAAGGACCTAAGTCTGCGGAGACCCAGGACAGAACACAAGCTGCTGAAGAGTGCTGCATACAAAACAGCTCGCAGATAGGGAAAAAAGAAAGAGACAGAGAGAGAGAGAGCAAGCAAGCGGGCACGTGCCTGCCATTGAAAGGCTGGTAAGAACTGTTGTGACCAATCCAGTTTCAGTCGGCTGGACCATGTTAAGGCAAACTGTACATTTCTGAAGTGGCCCACCTTTCTAGACTGACCCCATCAAGCTCCCAAGGGCAGGATGTCCTAATGGGGAAGAAACTGGAGGCAAGAAAGCAGCACAGAGAAACAAAAATAGGGGGTGGCAGGAAGTAGGGTTAAACTGATGTAAGATAAGAAGAGTCCCAGAACTGAAAAGTATAAGGAAAACAGGACACTAAATGAGGAAGAAAATTTAAACAAATCATAGAAGCTGAGGAGCAAAGTCTGCACAAAAACAAACAGAACAGAGCAAGAATGCCAGAGAAGGAACCAGAGAAAAGGAAGCTCTCTCCTGGAGGTGAAACAATTATAAAAAAAAAGGAATCTTAAAAATTACACCATATATCCAGGGTAAGAATCAGATGAAGAAGAGCTGAGAAAATTTGAACAGTTAAACATGGGCTAGAATGAAGTTAGACCAAGCATCAAAGAAGAGCCTTAACACAAAACCAGTCAACAATAAAATGCTAGACTAGAGGGAGAAATGGACTTTCAGAGTTAACCCATCAAGAGAGTCAGATGCCTAGACATCAGCAAAAGAATGACAAGCCATACTAATAAACAGGAAGATATGGCTCAAAGGAAAAAATTAAAACTTCAGAGGAGACTCAGAAGTTAGAACAACTATCAAAGAAATTCAAACAAATCTCCTAAATCAATTCAAGGAAATGAAGGAAAATATGTATAAAAAGATAAAGGATTTAAGAAGACAATATGTGAGCATTCAGAAGAATCTGAAAGTATAAAGATAAATAAGAGAAATTATGGGGTGAAAGGCACAATGGTGGAGATTAAAAATACACTAGAGGGAAGCAGATGTGGCTCAAGCAGTTGGGTACCTGCCTACCACACAGTAGGTCCTGGGTTCGGTTCCCGGTGCCTCCTAAAGAAGACGAGCAAGACAGTGAGTTGACATGACAGGCTGGTGCAGTGAAGTAACGTAGCAAGATGATGCAGTGAGATGACCCAACAAGGAAATAATGAGAGGCACAACAAGCAGGGAGCAGAGGTGGCTCGAGTGATTGGGCACCTCCCTTCCAAATGGGAGGTCCTGGGTTTGGTTCCTGGTGCCTCCTAAAAAGAAGATGAGCAGACACAGAGAGTACACAACAAACAGACACAGAGAGCAGACAACGAGCTCAAATAACAAGGGAGAGAGAAATTAATTAATTAATTAAATCTTAAAAAACAAAACAAAACACTAGAGGGGGTCTTCCGGGAAGATGGTGGATTATAGAGACACAGGATTCACTTCTCTCCCAGAAAAATAGCTAGAGGACAGACAGAAATGACCTGGAAAAAAAATGTTCTAGGGTTTAGGACACCAAGGGAAGGCTGGACACCACCCAGAAGAGAGAGGGGCAAAGGAAAAGAATCTCGACTGGAAAACTGAGTAAAAACTGCAGCGGTAGCTGCTGAGGCCAATCCCCCCACCCTCAGAGCAGGAAACTGAAATCTCTGGCCTCTGGCCATTGGCTTCAGACACAGGGGGCCACAGGGGGCCACCGAGCCAGGAAAGTGGAGAGAAAGGGACAAAGCCTAAGGCTGATTAAGCTTTTGGCCAACAAATTTGGTCTGTTGTGTTCAGAGAGCCCTTCCAGACTGGGTGGGGCTGTGTCACTGTTTGCCCAGGGAGCCAGCACAGGACTAAAGAGATCGACCCTCTCAAACACCCTCCCCACTGACCAGGACTGGCTGCTGAGGATGCAGAGGGGAGTAGAATTATTTCCAACTCAGGGAAAGGGAGGGGGCTGCCAGCAAAGTTTGGAGAACAGCCTCAGAGAAAGTTTGATTTGTTAGTTTTTCCTCTTATATTGAGAGCTCCATTATTTTAAAATAAAATTAATTTATATAAATACATATATAATCCACTGATCATATTTAAACATTTTAAGTGGTCTTCTTAATTATTTTCCTCTTTTTCTTAGGCTCCTCTACTTTTCATCTGTCTCCCTCCTCCTCTATCCTAATAATCTAAATTAATATCCATTACTGAAATCTCAGTGACTTAGCACAATATAAATGTGCTACTTATTTCAAGTCTGATACAGGTAAGGTGGCCCTCCTCCAACCTGTAGCTACACCATGTGAAACACATGACCTCCAAGATCGTTATAGCAGGAGAAGAGTTCTTAACTGTTTTGGCCTGAAAGTGACACACAACTTCTACTTGCAGACCATTAATAGAACTGGTCACATGATCCCAACTAAACTTTAAAAGAGGTTGGTAAATTAAAGGCAGTCCATGGAATATTTGGTAAACAAATGTATTTGCCACAAATAGCCCCTTTCTCCCTCTTTCCCATGCAATCAATATCTTCTCAAAAGAGATAACCTAAAGTCCCACCCAGGCACTGCCTATAGCCCAGAGTCCATGTTGCAGATTAGTATCTCCATCAGGTCTGGATGTGGTTTCTCTTGTTCTGGAGTCCCTTGAACCAAGGAGACCCTCCCACAAAAGACATCAATAAACAATGGTAAAATGGCAACCACCCCCATTCTGAAAGAGAAGAATGGAAGATAGTCAGCAGTCCGTAGCAATTCAGAAGGCCTCCTGGACAGATGGGGATGTATCGGGGGAAAGTGCGGCCCTGATTCTGCTCTCTGAGAGAATCTTCTCTGTCTGCTATCTTCAGTAACCTTTCATCATCTGGGAAGTTCTTTTTTGATTATCCTCCTTGGCCATATCTGAAAAAAAAAAAACCCTTAGGGAATATGCTCTCTTCGGACTTATACATCTTTCTCAGTCCACTTTCTGTCTGCAGAAAGCTTGAGGACCCAAGGGTTCTTTTTTGAAAGAGATCTTTTGCTATATAATTGACATATAATAGACTACCCATATATAAAATCTAATTTGATAAATTTTGGCATGTATATATTCCCATGAAACCATCACCACAATCGAGATAATAAACATTTGTCATAACCCCAACATTCCTCAATCTCCTTAGAATTCTTCTCCACCATCCCTTTCTACCCCTTCAACTCAGACAGCCACTAATCCGCTTTCTCTAAGTATGCATTTTCTAGAATTTTTCATCATCCACCATGAGGAATCATTCAATGATTTCGATTAGGTCAAGACTGAAAAAAGCGAAGCATAACTCTCCAATTCATTACAGAGTAATTGACAAAAGACACTGGATTCTATGAACAATGTCAGTGAGGAATGTTGGACTTTTTCTTAGTGACTATATGAAAGAATATAAAGGTAAAAAGGGCCATTTCTAGTCCCTAGTGGAATTGAATTTATGGTTCTTTTTACCTTTCTTTGTTTGGACAAAAAGGAGACTAATACAGCTAATTTTATAAGGGTTTAAAAAAAATAGAGGGAAGCGGCTGTGGCTCAATCAGTAGGGCTCCCGTTTACCATATGGGAGGCCCCGGGTTCGGTTCCCGGGGCCTCCTGGTGA